>JAOTOM010003805.1:10000-188113 GCA_034440615.1 Ashinkailepas kermadecensis | reverse complement strand
AGACCGACCCGTGGATATTGAGCCCGGGCCCAGCCCGGGCCCTTTATGTTCAGAATGGGGCGCATGCCCATTCCGGACATATATATATATATATATATATATATATATATATATATATATATATATATATATATATATATATATATATATATATATATATATATATATATATATATATATATACATTAAGAGTAATATAGAGCTTGAGATTGTTTGAATGCAGGCTACCATTAGCTTTCTTTGTATAATAATACGAGTTGAACAACATTCATAACAAATAGAAAGTATGCAATTAGAGGTCATCAATTTAAACTTAAAGTTAACCATAGCAGGACAAGGTTAAGACAGTCATTCTCCACCAACAGGGTAGTTGAACATTTGAATCAGCTATCAAACTCAATTGTAAGTAGCAGTACCATGGACATCTTTAAAAACAGCTCAGGCAAGCATTATGAGGATTAGAGAGGTTCATCTTCAGCATTCCAGGGAAAGCTAATTGACAAATTTGGTCATTAACTAGTTAATTGTGTCCACAGAGTGCAACCAAGAAGAGCCCGTGCCAGTGGTAGCGGAACGTCCTCAGTTAAGAGGGGAGGGGGGGGCACCTAAATTTATTCTCAAAATGTATTGGAGGGTCGGTCATATGACCTAATCTACGCCAAAACGTGATATACAGATTATATCCACTTCATTCTGCACCCATGACGTCCACACACTTGATGATACTTTCCATTCTTTTCGCAAATATTCCTTCATCCCAACTACGGTGCATCCAGATCCCACCTTTTGACGGGGGAAGAAGGTGCAGCTTCTTACGCAGGTGTGGAGTGCGGAATGGTCGGAAACCAATTTTCCGTTTTCAGCAATGTATAAATATTTCAAGACCATATATAATGTACCTTATGGACTGGCCTTCGGCCTTCGAAGTTGATGCCTTCGAGCGGCATGCGTGCTCTGGTGTATACAGAACGCCGGTCCTGCTGTGATATACCGACTGCCAGGCGCACTGGGTTCCAGGTTCAGCATGTCACGCAGGTCCGATAGCTACGGGAGGCGTACTTTTTTCCCGATAAGGAGCATGGCCACTGTGTCAGATAATTTGACGCGGAACGTAAAACATCACGTCAGAACAATTATCGTAAATGCTTACTCTTCTTGGATTTGGCCACTGAAATCATGCAGCTGCATACAAAGTTGCGTTATTTTTCGGCATTTCTTTTTAACACTTGGGCAGAGACAACTAAAGTAGCGCAGCTTTACATATAGCATGACTGGCGCGCGAATTTATACCCCGAATCATAACGTCTATTGCATTATTTGGGCCAATTGGATCTAATGAGCTAATACTTAAAGTGGCGCATGTACAAGTACGAGCTATCGAGTGGTACCATTATTTCCTCAGTCATGTACTCCCCGCAACATCTCTGCAAAGTTTGTTTACGACGTTAAAGTCAACAGGTGATTTCGATACACATTTAAAAAGCACATCATGTAATTTTTTACTAGGCTTGTTCTTGATTCCGATCGGAGTCTGAATTGACTCAGAAATCAGCCAAAATTTGGCGGCTTTATGGTGAAGTCGACTCACTTGAAAAATTGTTGGAGTCGGAGTAGGAGTAGTTGAGTCGCCAATCGTAGCCAGAGACTTGATGGTGTTGACTGGGAACAAGATACCTGATTTGAACAATAATTATAGGTTTTCAACTTTCGAATAAAAAACATCATTGAAATACCTCTTCAAATACATGGCACTATATGCAAGGCACATGAGCATCGACCTGCTGTGGAAAGTGTCAGCCACTGTCAGGGTTGGTTATTTGATATAGTAATTTAATTCCGTCAGTTGTTTTACAGCTTGCTAACCAACATGAAATTAACTCCGCAATTTTGAGACCTAGTTCGGTCGCATCCGCACTGCGCAGCAGTTTGGATGATCGAGATGGTATTAATACGGCGAAGAATGTCTCTAAGATGTTCCTGGATTTTAGACATAGTGTGCACAGAATAAAACGCGACCTTCAATATATCAGGAGGTACTGAGTTTGAATGCAAGAACAATGACACATGTTATATTATAGTACTCAACGTTTCGGCCAGTGGCCAGCGTCAGGAGCAGGGGAGGGGGGGGGGGTAATTCCGGCTGTATAACACAAGCAAAAGTGGGGCACATTGGCCAATACTTGTGACGTCAGACGGCGTGCAGTGTGTAGAACCATAGCAACCGATCTCAACGATGTAACAAACTTGCAGCCTGGCTGACATGACAGTGCGGAGCAGTGGCGGATGTGATTATTACAGTTAAAAGTCTCGCAAATTGCGCAACATCCGGCGATATCAACGCATTTCTTTCTTTTTGTATTTGCATTCCGAACGTCTGCTGGGACTTTATTTGTTTCATTTAGGACTTCACCTATTACCATAACAATGCTCCATAATGGCAACCACAGACAATGCTGAATCGCAACCTCGGATAGTCAGCACATATGCAAGCCGGATGATGTCACCCAGTGCTTTTTGGGCACTAATGTCTCGCACCCCTTTTTGGAGCGGAATATTCTATCCTGTTTATATAACCTTGGTGAGGAGTGATGTTTAAAAAAAGAAATTAAAACGGCAAAACCCGTGACAACATACACGTGGAATATAGAAAAGCGTCCTCAGTGCTACAAACAATCACAAAAACTCACAACGAACCACAAATAGTAAAACATTATCCACCGGCACACCTCTAAATCAAAACAGTTAACCTACTCTAAATCAAAATATATAGCATACTCTAAATCAGACTGGAAACAAGCTGTAACCGGAAACAAAGCCAGGCATTTAGTAGTAAATCCTCTCTGAGGGATTAGTACCAGGTTATCTGATTGTTAAGGTGGCATGTGGAAATATTGGCCTAAATATATTTCCGGCTCATACTTTCTCAGCGATAATTTAGTACTAGACGCCCAGGAATGTTTCCGGCTCATTTACGAGTAGGTTATCTGATTGCATAGGTACCCTGAGGAAATATGGGCTTTAAAATAGATTTGACTCACTCTCCCTCAGAGAGGATTTCATACTGAACGCCTGGCTTTGTTGCCGGTTCCAGCTTTTTCCAGTACGATTTACAGTAGGTTATCTGCTTTGACTTAATGGTGTGCCGGTGGATAATACTTCCCTATTTGTGGTTTGTTGTGAGTTTTTTGTGAGTGTCTGCAGCACTGAGGTTGGTTGGTTATTGGTTTTACGACACGTCGACCGTTGAGTCATATAGCGTCGCCAATCTCTCACGCCGATTGGTCGCGGGCGAAGAGTAGCGACAGGTGATACTCAAACCCACAACCTTTCAATTGTGAGACGAGCATCTTACCCCTAGACCACTCGTCCCCTGTATCCCCAGCACTAACGATAATTTTCTGTATTTCACGTGTATTTTGTCGCGGGTTTTGCCGTTATCCATTTTTTTAGAGCATCACTCCTGACGCTGGCACCTGTCCGAAACGTTGAGTACTATAATATAACCTGTGTCATTGTTCTTGCATTAAAACTCAGTACCTCCTTGTGCATTGAAGGTCATGTTTTATTCTGTGCACACCATGAGATTGCTTTATCTTTATTATTCCTTCATGCTGCAATCGGTCCTCTAAATGGTTAGGAACTGCTTAAAGGTGAATGATGCCTTTATTATGTGACATATGCTTTCAGCTTTCACTGCAATTAATGATACATTTAGGGAATTTCTGACGTGCGAAGAAGTGGAATGTGCCCACTGCATAACCATAGCACATCACTTCGTGCGTATATTTATGGCTGGAGTAGAACCCGGAATACGGCATAATTTTCAGGATTCGGAGTCGGAGTCTAATCTGACCATTTTTGGGCAGCCGGAGTCAGGCATGGAGTCCACCCAACTTGTAAAAGTTGCCCTTAGGTGGAATGGAATCGAAATAGACACCACTTCTTGTGATTCAGAGTCTAAGTCAACTCCGCTCAATTGAAGTGAATGAGAAGCTTGCTTCGGACTTATACGGCGAACATTCATTTCTTTTGAAGTTTTTCAGCACCGGATAGTAGCAGTAAAGTAGTAAAATTATATACCCTTGCCATCAGCTTTGCGATCGGGCTGGGCTGGGCCGGGTAGCTCAAGTTTAAATTTGCCGTATTTCAAGTAAGGCTTCCTCGCTTTGTGGTCTTACTCGCAACAATCATGAAGAACCCCTTCATAAAAGATTGGCCCGCTTCCTTCAAAGCATATTATTGAGGCCTTGCCTTAAGATCAACTGGGTAGCGCGATACAAAGCAAACAACTGTTTGGAACTCCATTGACTCCAATTGTGGCCTGCCTGTCATGCCGGAAAATATGAAAGATATTTTACAATTTGGCGCGCCGAAGGCGAGCCAATTTGGATATTTATTATGAGCGAATGTGACATCTTGAGACTGTATTTTCAAATTTCAGGCGGAAATTTTAATATTGGTACCCTCTCTCAGATTTAAGACGGGGCACGGTATCCATGTGCCCCTGCTGTTCCGCCACATATGACTCCTGTGGCTCATTGTTGCACTGATCTTTATGTCTTTCTGTCTTAACCCTCGCACGGCTGGGGGAGAAGCAGATGCCAACATTTGGCATTAGCTGTCAACATACAACCAACTAAAACAAAATCATAACACTGCACCACGGAGGCTTTGGTCTCTTGTTCCTTTATTGTAATCATCTGGAGTCTGGGTAGCATGGCTTCGACACGACTCCAACTCCGACTACGACTCCCCAGTCCTGTTTCCAAGAGGCGTTCCCATACATTCTGACGGACAGCATCCATTATATGGCGCTCGGCGTGGGCACTGCTCTTTTGCTGCTGGGTTATCAACCAGATAACGATTGCAAATCACGGACATTCGCCAAACACAAATTTGCGAGGGGTTGAAAGTGTCATCATCATCAGCTCTGACACTGCAAGGCACCTGAATGGAAAAAAATCAAGACAGAGTGCGCAGATCTTCAAGCATATTTTTTTTTTAATCTCTCTCTCTCTCTCTCTCTCTCTCTCTCTCTCTCTCTCTCTCTCTCTCTCTCTCTCTCTCTCTCTCTCTCTCTCTCTCTCTCTCTCTCTCTCTCTCTCTCTCTCTCTCTCTCTCTCTCTCTCTCTCTCTCTCTCTCTCTCTCTCTCTCTCTCTCTCTCTGTCTCTCTCTCTCTCTCTCTCTCCAATTTTCAGTTTAAAAGCAACAGGCTATGTCAGGTTTGTCCCTTTCCCCTTCAGACCCGAGTTGTCTCCCCTTTCTATCCTGATCTGTCACCCGTAATCTCTGGGACGTGGTTATGACCAATACCAATACGGATTACCAGCGTTTTTTTTCATCCACAACACTTCGGCCGACGTAATTTGTTCTGATGTCTCAAGCTCTTCATTTGTTCAATGTTCATGCATTTGTTCAACCCAACGACCTGATTAGATGGCGTAGAATACTGCTTTGGCGCTTATGCTAGATGAGATGATTTTGAGCTTTATCTGAAGACTTCCACCGGCGGTCCGTTGACTGGTAGGACGTCGGCGAGCCAACACGAAACTAACTTATGGATAAGTTAGCGGTCACGCGAGAAACGATGACTTGCATTGGCGAGTGGCTTGTTTGCTATATGAGGTTCATCATGAACTTACTCCAGCCAGCAAAATGCTGCAAGTGGCGGGCAAGCTAGATGTAGTATATGCAGACCCAGTAAAAGGCCGAGGTCAACGGAGTATCGTCGGGTATGTCCAGCGTGCTCGGAACGTCAGAATGGAATGTGGTTAGGGGATACGCGTAAAGTCGAGTTTTAAGGAAACGGTAATTGTGTCGCTTCTCATGGGTGATGGGTCAATGGGTCATATAATTACATGGGGAAACCCGGGGCAGCTGCCAGCAACGCTTGTGAGCCTGTATTTAGCACCGAATGTCGTCTACACGTTTGCGCACATGCATCAACTGTTGTTTTGTTCACGGCCGTGCCCCATATTGTGTGGGTTCGAATCCCGCTACCAACTCCAGGACCTATCCCCTCGCGGGCACGGCGTGAGAAATGGCTACTCTAAATAACCATTGCAGTTGAAAACGTCGTTAATTAACACATTAATTCTGATTATTATTAAATGTTGTTTGGGTTTGATTATCTTTACGACACCGTTGCGTGGAGGGTGGGGTCCGGCACGTGAGTTCTGTTAATGACAGGGGAATTATCCAACCTCAGAAACCCTGCTTCGCTATTTACAACTCGGCCCTTTGGGTTCGATTCTTAGATACACCGCCATGGGGTTAATGTTAAGCATTCACGAAAAGTGTTTGGGGGGAGGGGTGCAATGGCGCCCACGATCCCCCCCCCCGCCTATGCCTTAGCCAATGTTCCTATACATATCTCTGGGTATACACCGGCAGCTATGACGGCGTATATAATATCCTGAAAATATTATAATAATGTTATAATACTATTAATATATGATAATGTTATATACCTGGCGTATCTCAACGCCAACCACATTCACAAAAGTAAGGTAAAATTTTAGCACAACAGTTGCGGCAACCGGTACCGAAATAGTGCCCGCGGTATCGGAGTGGTGGCCGGGCTGACAATGCTGGTACTTTGCCGCTACCAGGAAATGTTGACCGAAATTGTCCGAAATTCGATACCGGTGCCGGCACCAGTCAAACGCGCCGATTCTTTGCTGGTACCCATACAACTAGGTTAACGATGAGATCGTTGCAAGACGTTGCTAATGTGCAACATATGAATGGCTGATCTCAGAGTGAGCTTAGGCCAGTGACCTATGATGGCCTTTCGGCGCTAAATATCACTTCCAGTGTCAGTGGGACACTAGGTCAGTAGCACAGGATGACCTCAACATGTAATTTGTGTCTGGGGGAGTGACAGCATTTTGTGGAAGATCTAACAGCACCGCAAAAGTATCCTAGTACACCTTACCGGTAAATGTTGCATAACCGTTTCTAATCTAGCTGAATCTACCTAAAATACGCATTTATCATTTTATTCCTTCGCCTTTCTGTTCGAAATCCCTGACCGCTAACCCAACCTTAATGTCCAGCCAACGTGGTATTAGGTCTCCGGAGGCTTCATATATTTTACCGCGTTAAAGGCGTGTTTCAACTTTTGTGAATTTTGTGTGCTTGTGGCGTCAGAAGAGGAACCGCTGTTAAAATATTGCTCACCAATATTTCTGCATTGGAAGATTAGTTTTGTCCACTCCAAAGGCGGACGAAAATTTGGGCAGTAATCGCGTATGGCGTGCTTACATATGTGTCTGTTATTCTTCGGTTGTGATCGTGGTCGGTATTTTGACTCGTTGAAGAGAGATATTGATAGATTTGTCTTCGAAAAAATATACATCCGAGCTATAGGAGTGGGAATATTTGCGAAGTATTTGGTTAATTATGCATTTGACTGTGTTTGTTCACTCATTTTTTGCTAACATTTAGTTGTATTGGTGTAGGCGTTCGTTAGGGCCCGTGGACGTACATAAAGGACCGCAAACTTTCAAAGGTGCAGCAGACTTTGGCAATGGCCCTGGCACATGTGTAATTGCCCGTAAACGCTTGTGGATTCCCGTAGATGTTCGTAATAACCATTTCGCAACTTACATTCCTTAAGAGGTATTATCTTGAATCTTTCAGCGTGAACAGGTCCCCAGGCGTCAATAGTGCCCACTAGATTTCATGCCATTCGGTTTAGAAACAAAAAGTTAGCGGGTCAACTCCTTGATCGCCCCACCAAGATGAAGGATAATCGGAAAGCTACCAATGGGTCTACACTCGATCACATTTTATCTAAGAAGTTAGTCACATTAGTCGGTCGATCTATGATCCATCGATAATGACTAAACATGTCAGGCTCAAACCCAAAGGTACAAAAATATCCAATTTGGATCACAAGACACATATCTGGTATGAATTCCTCGGCCTGCCGCATTTTGCACGAACTCATCGAACTGCCATCTGTTGACTAGAGTTGAACTAGAGGTCTCTGAATTTGCCGGTTTGCCACGCCAGTACGATAAGGTCGAAAATGATTTCACGGAGCATATTTTCGTGGACACGGTGTGGACATTGTGACCTGTGGACATTATGAACTGTGGACATTATGAACTGTGGACATTATGAACTTGTGGGTATTGTGACCTGTGGACATTACGAGCTGTGGACATTACGAGCTGTGGAAGTTGTGAGCTGTAGATATAATAAGCTGTGGACAATATTAACTGTGGACATTATGAGCTGCGGACATTATGAACTGTGAACGCAATGAGCGTGTGGACGTTATGAGCTGGTGGACATTATGAACCGGTGGACATTATGAGCTGTGGACACTATGACCTGTGGACATACGAACGCGTTGATATTATGAATTCGTGGACATTATGAACTTGTGGACGTTGTGAGCTTGTGGTACTGACGAGCTGTGGACACTGTGAGCTGTGGACTTTATGACCTGTGGACATTGCGAGCTGTGGACATTATGACCTGTGGATATTATGAGCTGTGGAAGTTATGAACAGGTGGACATTGTGACCTGTGGACACTATGAGCTGTGGACATTATGAATTTGTGAACACTGCGAGCTTGGGACATTACGAGCTGTGGACATTCTGATATGTCACCTTATGAATTTGTGGACACTGCGAGCTGTGGACATTACGAGCTGTGGACATTCTGATATGTCACCGATGCAACGTGCGCGAGCTGGTAAACATTCTACGAACCGGGCAGCCGATTAAAATATCACAATAACTTTAATGTTATCCGGTATATTGTCTTACAAATTTTAGCGTGACCAAGTCCCAATGCATCTATTGCGTCCACCAAATTACATGTCATTCGGATCAGAAACAAAAAGTTAGCGGGTTGTCTTCTAGAACCCGTCACGAATACGAAGGAGGATTGGGACGTCACCAATGCGAGGGTTAAGACTAGATCCCATTGCATTTAAGAATTTAGCCACAAGAGTAGGTGCATTTACCTACTATGCATCGATATTGACTAAGAAACGTCAAGCTCAAAATAAAACGCAGGCCAATATCGCACTCGAATTACGGGAAACATATCTTGAATGAATTCATCGTCCTGCAGCATCTCGCGCGAATTGATCGACCTGCCATCTGTTAACAAGAGGTGAACCAGAGGTTTCTACGTCTGCCGGTTTGCCGCGCCGCCAAATGCGTTAAGGTCGAAAATGATTTCACGTAGCATATTTTCGCCGAAACGGTGTGGACATTGTGACCTGTGTACATTATTAACTGTGGACATTATGAACTTGTGGGCATTGTGACCTGTGGACATTAAAAGTTGTGAGCTGTGGATATTATAAGCTGTGGACAATATGAGCTGTGGACATTATGAGCTGTGGACGTTATGAACTGCGAAAATAATGAACGTGTGGAAATTATGAGCTCGAGCTCGTGGAAATTATGAGCTGTGGACAGTATGACCTGTGGACATTATGAACTCGTTGATATTTTGAACTCGTGGACGTTATGAACTTGTGGACGTTATGAGCTTGTGGTACTTACGAGCTGTGGACACTGTGAGCTGTGGACATTGTGACCTGTGGACAGTGCGAGCTGTGGACATTATGACCTGTGGACATTATGAACTGTGGACATTGTGAGCTGTGGAAGTTATGAACATGTGGACATTTTGACCTGTGGACACTGAGCTGTGGACATTATGAATTTGTGGACACTGTGAGCTGTGGACAATGTGACCTGTGGACATTATGAATGCCCCCCGACCGAAGCGCTCATAACCTCCACAGCTCATAACCTCCACAGCTCACAACCTCCACAGATTCAAGAACTCCATAATTGTATAGAAGCATCACTTCAGATAGCTATCGCTAGGTAGCAGCACGGTCTAGGTATTAGAACAACGGATATTGAATGAATGTCATGCGATTGAACGTTGAAGTATAGATCACAATGTTTCTGACTAGATGGCAGGATGTGTCATTGAATACGCGTTTGTGGTGTGCGCGCCTTGGGAACCGGCTGTCGTCCCGTGGGAAGCTGATATGTGGCGCAGTGGCGGATGCAGGGTACGAACACACTGCTCAGACCGGTTTGTATCAGATTTCATGGCTAGCTTAAAATGCTTATTACATTGTGATTCTCGCGCAATATTTGCATTTTCGCCCGGAATATGCCGGCTAGTCGTACCCTGGTGACGCCATTGATCAGCTGTCTGGGGAAGGGACGGAGAAAGCGCAGCGTCTGTGGCGCGAAAGTGGACGGTTCGCGTCGCGAAACCGTCACGGTGTCGTTGATGAAAATGTGCACCCTTTGACTGCCACAGCCGGTCTGTCGAATTTCGTCTGTACTGCCGCAAGTGTGCAATTCTGAGTCCCCGGAGGGCTGCCCATTTCCATATCTCGAAAGAATGATCACCTGTCAGACCTCCCCTCCGGTCTCACACCTGATCCCCTCGCGCCGGTTCGGCGGTCGAACGGTACCACGTTCCGTGGCGTGGTGGCTGTCGGTAGTACCGGGCTGGGCGCAGGCATGGCATTGACCAGCACGGCGTTAAGCGATCGAGCCCAGAACGGAGCTGCGAATTTCCGGAACTGTTGCATATTGAAGCGAAATGCTGATTTTGAAAGCCTGATTCCCATCGTATTGATTTGCTAGATACCGTAGCTGAGGGATAGGGCATGTACATCTGACTCACCTAGTTTTCCACAGTATCCGAACATAGTTCTCGGAAAACGTGCTGAATGTACGGCGGCATTGGAATATGTTGAAATAGTAATGACCTGTACGTCGTATCACTGCGACTACTCAAGCGGATATTGTGAGCCTTCAGAAAGGTTGGGTTGGGGTCGTGAGTCTTCTCACGACTCCAGTCGAAACATTTTCGAGGCTGACCACAATATATGTCGGAACAGGCGTGCCGGCCATTACCATTCCAACTTACCTGAGTATACTCTTAGGCATGACATATAACTCAAATCAACGCTCAAAACATTGGCGAATTTTGAGGCCTATATATACGACCCAACACACCAATTGGATAAGCATCTTTGTAGTTCTGCATCGTACCGCTGTACCTTGTGGGTACAAGAAGATTACGCAATGCGGATGACAGTTAGGGGGACAGATATCAGTTCGTCTTTCAATGACTTTAGAACATTCGTTTTTCTCACCCACGGACCGATAACCATTGCGAGATTGTCTACTCCGCGTAATGCCACAATATATGTTGGAATACAATGTTATATATGCTCTGTGGCGCAGCCAGGATCTTCTAAATTGGGCGCCGACGTAAAAAAATGGAATGACATAGAAAACGCCTTTGTCGCGCTTAGAACGCAGAAAATTTTTGGTTTTACGCGGTGAGAATCCACAAATTTCTTGTACGATCTGATGTCTTCTTGGTTGCTAAGGGAATGACGGCCCCCTTGGCTGCGTTTCGGTATACGCAAATGTCACATCCTTAGTATTCGCTATATATTTTAAACCTGTGAACGTGTTAGAAAAGTGCAAGCACCTGGGTATGCACTAAGCCTGCCGTGTAGTCAGGTCACCAAACCATTCGAAGGTAAATACTCGCACCCAACGATGCTCCGAGTAGCACAATTTTATGTCCAGCACATCTTGCAAGGAGTCTAAAAAAAAAGTATATATGAGTGGAAAAACGGTCATCCATTTGCATCCTCTTTGCATCCAACCAATTTCCACCCGCCCACGCCCGAAGTCCAGCACTACCATTCATTGGGGATGTAAGCACGCTGAGGGAATACCGGGGATACCTCTTGTAACCAGGGGCATCGACACCGTGTGTGTGTGGGGGGGGGGCAGGGGAAAGTCGCCCCTCCATGCGGTAATATTACGTTCGGTGCCTGAAAAATTCGCGTCTGAACCCCCGAAAATCATACTGGTGTCGCAAAAAAAGTCGTGCCGGGGTACTTCAAAATCATGATTGGGCCCCAAAAGAGCCGGAGCCCCTGAAGATTATGCTGAATCTGGGGGTATCACAAAGGCATGCCAGGACACTGAAAATCACGCAAGGGACACGAGAGGTCGTACCGGGCCCCAAGAGTCTCATCGGGACAAATGTCTGGGCAACGAAAAACAATCCGGACATGGATAATCACCCTGTGGCCCCAACAATGACGCAAAAAGCCCCCAAAACTTGTTGGACCTCCAAAAAGTGGCCAGGCCGCTAAAACTCGCGCTAGGGATTCAAGCAATTGACGTCGGGGCCCAAAGGATAACACTTGGACAAAAAAAGTCGCGTCGCAGACATTGAAAATCATACTGGAGGCCCTAAAGGTCGCGCCGAGCCACAAAAGTTGCAGCTGCCCCCTCCCAAAAAACTCAATTCTTACCTGGAATGTCACTCTGCGGCCTTAAATATCGGGTCAATGTCCCCCAAAAGCCCGTTGTGCCCCGGAAGAAAACGTGTCACGGCTGTAACTATAAGTAACTGATTTTATAGGTGAGCGACCACCAGACTAGACCACCTTTCCGAACCCTCAAGAAAATAATTATTCATGTATTACTCATCATGTGCGATTATATTTGCGTACATCTAAAGCACCTCGTATTAATCAGTTCGGCAGTGGTGAAGTTCTGCAGAATGCAGCCACGCTTTATGTCTTGTTACACTTTATGCGATGAAGTGAAAAGCTCCGGGCTATTTTCGTATAGTACACGTCACTTTGTGGTTGGAAATTGGAGCTGACGTTCAGATATTTCCTGTCTTAATTTGGTCTTGTAGTTATAGTGTCGGAACTTATGTGTGTGGTTCGGCAAGAAATTGACATAATCCAGTAACATGGCACTACACATAGGGTTATATCCCGATCATAATGCTCGATGTTTCGGCTTTCATGTAGCAGGGTAATAATCGTAGACAAGCGTACGCATGTACGCTAGATAGTTTTAAACACGGTGCGACAGCCCGGGGAATGTTTGTTTAGGGTGGATTGCGGTAAAATAGTGCGTGCACACAGTGGCTCTGACATGTCATTTTAATTTGGGTTGGGGGACAGCAAAGGTGATCCCAAAAACCTGCCTGAGATGCAGCCCAGAAGAATATGCAGAAACTCCATTATATTATTGGGTTTACATTGTCACGTATGCGGGGCCAGTTTTCATATGTTACAGTGAGGCATTTGAAAACTAATAACTTATGTCAGTTTTTGAAGAAAACAATTCAATTTACCTTTTGCTTACAAATCACACATGGTGGCCAAGAGCGGGAGCTGGCCACAACCGTCCCGTGATTCCAACATCATTGGACACTGAATTAAACCAGGTTAAACCAATTAAACATTAAACATTAAATTAAACCCTCCAGTAGAGGTTGGCATTCCGGGGAAGAGCGTCAGGACCATCCCTGGGTTCGTTGAACCCTCATTGAACCATCCGTGGATAATTTTACTCTACGAGAAGAATCAACTTAAATGCAACGTTCAAGAGGAGGGGCTGAGACAACGCCAGAACCGATGTCTTTTTCATTCTAAATTGGATTTGTTGCCTGTGGGAGGGCAATTCTTGCTGCTCCCCCCCCCTCCTGGAATATCGAGAGCTCTCCACCTATGTCCTCCAGTATTACATATTAAGCTTAAATGTATTGTTATATAGATGAGTTAAATGAGCTTGCTGTGATCCAGGTACTTTGCACGTTCGTCCTGCATCATCTTTACAACTGAAATTATATATAATCGAACTCTTGACGTGCGAACCACGTAACATCGATTTAGAAAACGACACGTAGCTATTCAAAACACTCGTTACTATTTCTTGTCGTTTTTATTCGAGCTTTCACGACGCACAAACCCATTCCAGGTTATACGGGAAATTGCTCACCTGGATGTTTAACGACAGCGAGAAGCGACAGAACGACACGCAGCCTTTGCGTTGAAAGACCAGCACTCTACCCATGAGCTATCTTGTCTCCTTTTCGGATCATATTCACTCGTATATTTCCAACACAGTCATGGCACAACCTTGGTGAATACACACGACAGGCCACATTCGTCATGCACGTCCGCTCCGATTCGCGATGATGCCTGCTTGGTGCAGCCATGGTGCCTGCTCGGCGCAGCCGTGGTGCCCGCTTGGTGCGGGCCCGGGATCGGCTGCAGCCGATCCCAGACTGGGCCCGGGATCGGCTGGGCACACGTTTCTGTGACACCGTATAGCCTAATATATGCTAACCTGGGCTTCTAACTATCAGTGCAACATCACTGAGTAGCCCGTCTTAGGTTATGCTAAGCTTCACATCTCTAGCTTTAGTCATTGTAATCGTGGGAAGCCTAACACGCAGTTCCGGAGAGAGTGGAGGGTCATTCGCATATTAACATGTATGTGCACTGGAATAGAGAGAGGGAGGGGTCCCCCTCACCAGTTATTTTAAAATATTCCAAAGCCGAGAATCATTTGGATGTCATTCTTAGTCGACCTTATAAAAATGGGCCTAGCGCAACGTAAAAAAATCGAGTACAAATATTGTTAGTTATTGACGTACGAAGCGAAACGCGTCGGACGAAATTGTGTGTGAAAAGTGACGATAAGGCATGCTTGGAAAATTTCCAAGAAATACCTATAAAACTCATGTTCATAAACTATATCAACTGTGTTCGTAATTTCTAGGTGTGGTATACTCCCCATCAAACGTGCACATCAGTTATGCAAATGACTCCAGAATGCACGAAAATTAGCATTTTAAAAAATAGTTCACCTCATGTAACCTATAAAAAATTGAAGAAGTGTTATAAATCATCAAACAACAGTATTTCCTAAAACCCTACGCCGCACTTCAAGATTAGTGTTCCTATCTTTGTAAGTTTATTGTACGACCATATTGTTAGTGATTCTTCGCTTTCTATGTCATGTTTATCCTTCTTGAACATTTTACGAACATGTTCTAGTATGATGCTGCATTTAACTTGCGCATTGCCTGACCAGCACCTCTCAGACGTCCTCTATTAGT
The DNA here is from genome assembly GCA_034440615.1 of Ashinkailepas kermadecensis. Taxonomy (NCBI): domain Eukaryota; kingdom Metazoa; phylum Arthropoda; class Thecostraca; family Neolepadidae; genus Ashinkailepas; species Ashinkailepas kermadecensis. The sequence goes on along the minus strand of JAOTOM010003805.1, from coordinate 173,151 downwards.
CTGGAAGTTCGTCGTATTAACGCTTTCGCTTGCCAGCTAATTCCTTCTGTGTTTTCTAGCTCTTTCAAACAGATACTGATCCGTTAAGAAGCAGAATGAAAAATTCCAACCCTCACAAAATTAGTCAGTGTGCGTTGTATTGCAAAGTGTGTGCAAGTTTTGTAGCAGCAGACATGTGTTCGTAGACTTTGCTTCGTTTCGACCGACCCCTGGCGATTCCATTCCCGTTCAGGAAATAAAACATCACACCGCCGATGCGCAGTCAATTATGCGAAAAATGCAGACTTCCTAAATCTGTTCCTTTGAATTTTTGTCTGTCACTTCTCAGGACTTCCGAATGGTCATAGAATACTCCTGAAAGTAATGATAAGAAAATACATCTATGCTAAATGATTGAAATAGATTTACGTCCCCCAAAAAGATGACGGTATGCATAATCGTGATATGCCATACCATTGCTTAACATGACTTCCCAGCATGCTATGAAACAGGTCTGCCTAGGCCCACTGCGCCCTCATGTATTATCCATCACCGGCGTGTGACGTATAAGCAGTTCACTAAGCTGTAGATGGAGATATCTTGCCAACTCAAGGACCATCTTTAGAACCGGGCCCTCTGGATCGCCCAATCGAATAAAAAAACTCCATAATTTGCAACACTGCATGGCCAGATTCTCATTTTTGGAAAGCTGTATGTTTTTAGCTTCATATTTTCTCACCCAGAAACAGAGATCACGGGCCCAGCAAACAGCATTTATTTCCAACCTTCCCACCCACTCCTGTGGTCTCCGCCCGTGCACTGAGCTGCAAACTGTATACTGATGAATGCACGGAACAGTCGGGAGGGACGAAGTAAGAGCAGGGAAAGACTACTCTGTAGACATATCTGGGTACAGAAACAGAGATTGGATAACATCGACTACTTTAGCAGTTCTTTGCCAACGCCACTGTCATAGATCGTCTTTTATGTAGAGGATTCGAGAACTGTTTGTTGGGCGCGAGAGAGGCTGTTCTAAGCAAGCCAGGATTTTATGTTGTTAACTGTAAAGAACATACCTGGAAAATCCATCGTCCCTCTTCTTCCCGAACAACTTTGGACTTCCCAATCATAGACAGGCCTAGAAAAAGGAAAAGGTGAGACATGCGCCCCCCCCCTCCACCAAGGTTGTGAGGGCCAATGAAGCGTAATATTATGAAGGTGTCAGGCCGATAACATATGTACACCGCAGGAATGATTGTGTTGCCCCATGTTGTTCGGGATTTGTCACCTCTCCCCTGATGAGTGTTTTTTTTTGTTCCGACACTCATGCTCCCAAGCATCGGGTGTCGTACGTGCACTACGAATCACCTGATGATCCCGGAAGGTGCGCCCGTGCGAATCAGTTTGTGTGAATGTGCTGCATTTCATTAGCTTTGCGTAGTTTGACGTTTTGGATCCCGTGAACCAGCGAATCGCCAGTGGGAGAGAGAAATGTAGTCTCCGCAAATAATTTACCCTGCAGACCCTTCCTCAAACGTGTGAGCTTCGTTGGATTTGGCCAGCTGAGTCATGCCCAACTCACGGAAATCGTAGACGCATCTATGTAAATTTGGTATGCAAGGTTCTTAGAGGAGCAGAAATGTTTATGAGTTTAATTTAAGTTTTATTTAATTTAAGTCAATTTAAGCTCAGCACCACAGCCCTGGGTAAGAATATGGTGACACCACTGCCATAAACTAAGTATGGAGTGGTGTTAAATCAGCTTTCTCTCTTTCTGGTGACATCGCCAATGCCTCGGGAATACTACTGTGCATATCGCCCACAGCATCTGTGGGCGAATAATACGTACTAAGTATGGCTATATCTGGCAATCTAAACAAAATCAGACCCTTTCTCACGTTCACATTCTAGTAACTTGCCATGCAAATATGAAGGTGTGAAGAATGTCTAAGCGGAAGAACCCAACTCAATGAAGAACAATTTGAATTGTGCAAAAGTATCGATCGGTGAACTCACAATGACCCCCTGCATCTTTCGGCCACTTCGAAATTTTCGCTTACGGGATAATTTGCACAGGCGTTCTATTCTTTCTCCTCATCAACATCGGTGAACAACGGGTGACATCTTAAGGACGTTTAGTACTATATCATAGAAACTAGGGCACACCACTTAGCCATTAGTGAGGCTGTAATTGATATAATTGATTGACAGATTTGGTGGGCAACTGGTTCAGTGTACAAAGTGCAACCAAGAAGGGCCCTTGTGGCTCATAGTTGCACTGATCTTTTATGTCTTATGTCTTTATATATAAGAGCAAGGAAGCCATGAAAAAACTGCACTTAGCATATGTGCGACCCCACTTGGAATATTCTGTACAAGCATGGAGCCCCTACCTAGAAAAAGATACAGATATGTTAGAAAGAGTGCACTGCAAAGCAATTAGACTCAGACAGTTAAGCAACAACAGGTGCTCAGTAAAGGGTTGTTGATCAGTGGAATGGGCTGCCTGCTGATGTTGTGGGGAGTTTCTCATTGAATGTATTTAAAAGTAGGGTGGACAAATTTTTTAGACAGGAAAATCTTGTTTTTGAGTTCTAATTTGTGATGGATGGGGTGAGATTTATGTTAAATAAGTGTGCATGGCACAGACCCCTTTAAGCAGGCATGGATGCAGTTTGAAAATTATTGATAAGGCATTCAATACACATGTGTTAAGTGGGATCAGGGGAATAGGGCTGGATAGCTAGGGTAGATAGGCATTGCTAGGTGTGTGGGATATTGGTGGACTGGTTTCTTCAGGATGTGGGATGGTTGGGTGGGTCTTTTTACCAGGCTTATGGTATCTTCCATTTACAGACTTAACTGGATGGGCCCTTGGATCTCTTATAAAGTATAAATGCTTTATAACTTTATATAGGGTGTACCTAGCAGTGGATTCAGTGCCTTCCTTCAGGATGTGATAATGATGAGATTGGCTATGGTAGCACAATGGGTATGGTGGTCCATGGTAGGTGGACCTGGTATGAAGGTCCATGGACCTTCAGGTCCATGGTATTGCAGGTAGCATCCTAAAATGGATAGAGTTGTGGCTTTCAGATAGACAGATAGACTCTGTAGAAAAGGGCGATCGTGTCTCACAAATCTCTTGGACTTTTTGAATTTTGCTACAGAACAATTTGATCAGGGAAATCAGGTTGATATAGCATATCTTGACTTTAGTAAGGCTTTTGACAAGGTACCCCATAGACGGTTAATGATGCAGCTTCAGGTCCATGGTATTGCAGGTAGCATCCTAAAATGGACAGAGTTGTGGCTTTCAGATAGACAGCAGAGAGTGATGCTAAATGGTACAAAGTCATCATGGCAAAATGTTCGTAGTGGAGTACCCCAGGGGTCGGTACTGGGGCCACTATTGTTCATTATATATGTGAATAGCATTGAATGTGGCCTAAGCAGTAAGGTTTTGAAATTGGCGAATGATTTGAAGATCCTTAGGGTAATAACAGGGCACAATGAGCGGGTTTTGCTGCAGAAAGACTTAGACGAGCTAGTGAAGTGGTCCGAAAAATGGCAAATGAAGTTTAATTTTGATAAGTGCAAAGTCATGCATATAGGAAGGCAGCATATGAAGGCTCCATACTTGATGGGTGGCCAAGTACTATCTGTGACTCAGCAGGAGAAGGACTTAGGTGTTATTTTGAACACAAAATTGTGGGCATCAGAACAGACCAAAGAAGCCAAGAAGAAGGCACTAAGAATGCTTGGGGCAATACAGAGGAATGTGTCATACAAAAGTGAGGAGGTCATCAGGAAGCTTTACTGTGCATATGTCAGGCCACATTTGGAATACTGTGTCCAAGCTTGGTCCCCTAGTTATGAGAAAGATTGTTGGCTTTTAGAGAGAGTACAAAAGAGGGCAACACAAATGGTTAATGGTATAGGCAACCTGGCATATGAGGAAAGATTGAAGAAATTGAATATGTTTTCACTTAGATATAGAAGGCTGAGAGGAGATCTCATCGAGGTTTTTAAATTTGTTCATGGTCAGGAACAGGGATATCTCAGGGAAATGTTTGAATTTAACAGAAATGATGCAATTAGAGGCCATCAATTCAAAATTAAAGTTAATCACAGCAGGACAAGGTTAAGACAGTCTTTCTTCACCAACAGGGTAGTAGAACACTGGAACCAGCTGCCAGGAACCATTGTCAGTAGCAACACACTGAACATCTTTAAAAACGGCATAGACAATCATTATAAGAATAGGGGGCTTGTTTTTCTGTATTCCAGGGAGGGTTGATCGACAGGGAGGAGTTGGGAGTTGAGAGGAGTTCCTTCCTTCCTTCGGGATGTGATGCTGATGAGATTGTCTATGGTGGCACGATGGGTGTGATGGGAGGAGCTTGTGATTGTCGAGGGTGTTATGCGGTAGCAAGTGAGTGGTGCTAGATAGGCTGGGATATATAGCTTCCTAGGAACTTGGGATAAGGGATTGGTTGGGGTGGGAGTATGTACATTCCTAGTACCTTTTCTAGATAGGCTTAACCCAGATGGGCCCCTGTGGCTCTTATTAAGCCTTAATATTTTTACTTTATGTAATGAGCTTGCACTCACCTCCACACACACGCACATAGCAGAAGTTGAAGAAATTTTGTTTCAACAGTAATACTCATGCTTTCACTCGCACCAGGGAGATAAACCTATTATTACAAAATAATCCATCGGTCGTGAAAATAGTTCCAAGTCCAGCGAGAAGTGTGAATTTGAAAGTACTTATGCTGTGATGATAGTTATTTTTCAGTATCGTATGTTGTTGTTAGCCATAGGCCCGCCCAGGGGCCTACCCCATCCCTTTAGCGGTCCCCATCTTAACGGTAAAAGTTGTGTGTTCACTGTTAAAATTATCGGGTTATCTATCCAAAAGTGCTCAACCATGGTACTTTGCGAAATTCCTGGGTGTGTCCCTGCTGTTGACCCTGGCCCACCCACTTTTTGAGACGTTCCTACGCCTATGGTGACGAGGACATGAAAAGGCATCATATTGCAGGCGGATTGCATGTAAATGTTATGCGATCATCCACCACTGCGTGTCGCATTATTTTCCCACGCGTCGATGCATTGCAGGCGAAAAGCGTGTAAATGATATACGATCATCCGCCACTGCGCCTCGCATTACTTTCCCACGCGTCGATGCGCGTTCGAGGTCCGAGCTCTCGAACAATAAAAAAGCTGCACGCAAAGAGCACGTACTCAATAGTATCATCCTGCCATCTGGCGAGAAGTATTGTTACCTATGGTTCAGCATTCAATCTCATGATTGCCATACCTAGACCGTGCTGCTACCTAGCGATAGCTATCTGAAGTGATGCTTCTATAAAATTATGGAGTTCTTGAATCTGTGCAGGTTGTGAGCTGTGGAGGTTATGAGCGCTTCGAAGTTGTGGAGGTTATGAGCTGTGGAGGTTATGAGCGCTTGGAGTTGTGGAGGTTATGAGCTGTGGAGGTTATGAGCGCTACGGACTTGTGGAGGTTGTGAGCTGTGGAGGTTATGTGCGCTTCGTAGTGGTGGAGGTTGTGAGCTGTGCAGGTTATGACCTGTGGAGGTTACGAGCGCTTCGGGTGTGTTGAATTTGTGGAGGTTATGAGCTGTGGAGGTTATGATACATCTCCGTTCCGTTCCTTCTGGTGGAGCCACGGGAACAGACCTATATTCTGTTTAGGTTGAGATGTGCTTCGTTAGTCATGCTTAAAGCTCAGTATTCCTTGCAAGCTCCCCATCCCAAGTCTCTTTCATTCCTGGTTGATGACAAGTTCTTGCCTCTGCACTCACCAACTAGGGAAAGAGAGTGGTGGTTAGTCCTGTCTTTTGATGCAGAAGTGGGCTATGTGCCAAGGAACTATGTAACATTTTTACCAGTAAGTCAAATTGTGGGGAGTGCGTATTGCATGTATTACCACTGTGACACCACCTTTCGTATCTGCCACACAATCCTCAAAATTTACACCATTTTTATGCCATGAACACTTAGGACATTGGGCATTATTGTGCTTTAAGGTGGTAACAAGACAAGTTTTTGTACACATTTACCTCCATAAAACAAACAAATGGGTTAGGTTTAAATTAGTTTAGGTTTTTATGTTGGATTCCTTTTTTCTTAAGAACTTCACAAAAGTTCAAAAGAACTGGAAATTGTTTGTCTTCAAAAGTGACTATAGTCACTTTTGAAGACAAACAATTTACCTAGCATTAACAACAATTAACCTAGCATTATAATGCTAGGTTAGGTTTGGTGTTTTTTCTTATTTAAAAAAGTGTTTTTTTCTGATTAAAAAAAATCACAAAATAAGTTACTTACCATTTATATAATTTTTCATTTATTTCATTTTCTCTAAAGGGAGGTTATGCTAGGTTAGGTTTTGATATGGGTAAATTTGTCTTAGAATGTGTTTTTTTGTTGTTGATATTTTTGAATTTTTCTTTAGAATACTATGTTTATGAAGGTGACTAAGATGATGGGACCTGGGCGCTACATGACCAATGTAGTCGATGTGCCCTAAAGCCCTAATAACTAACTAACTAAGATGATGGGACCACTTATTTTCTGTGCAAATAAAAAAATCCTTGATTTTTCTTATTTCCAACTTAAAAACTGAACCCAACCTAACCAATCTTAACCCATTTGTTTGCTTTATGGAGGCAAATGAGTGTAAACACTTTGTTACCACCTTGAAGTACAATAATAGCAAAAGGTTTAAAAAAATTATGCAAGTTTACACAAAAAATTGCCATTTCTTTCGGTAAATTTTTCTTAAACCGTGTTTTAGGAATTCTAGGATTTTTTTCGGAATACCATGTGTATGAACGTGATTCGGAAGATGCGATCACTCGTTTTCTCCGTAAATGCTTGCTTTTCAATTTGAACGATGACGTCATAGTCACGTCGGTACGGTATGATGACGTCATAGGCATGGGACTGAGGCTTCGATTGGCTAACGCTACAAACGTTCACATACCTTAATGAGATGGTCCCGGCTTTATCTAACCACAGATTAATAAAACACACAACTTGCCACGGTTCCAGGCGGGTTCCATCGAGAAAAGTTCCTTTGTAGTCGCTTGTGACGAACCCACACCTCTTCTCCTTCCTTCTGGCGACACGAAACGTCTCGGTGCACTCCCACCGATGCCTACTCTCCTGCAACCTGCAGGCCTTGGAACACTTAGAGCAGACAACTCCGGCAGGAAGAACTCCGTGGCGTCTAAGGAAGTCTAAGCTCGCTTGGTTGTCCTTATAGCAAAGTTTGATTATATCATATGGCACTGGATCACAACCTACACACACCAAAGCCATTTTCAAACTGTTGACCTCAAAGTGACCCCTGTGACCCCGGTCTCGTCTATCCTCACGACTTCCAACAAATAGTATGATAATTCATAATTAAATACGAAAATCTAACCTAATCTAACCTAACCTAACATAATACAATCTACTCTTATCTAAACTAATATAAACTCATATATTTTAATTTAAAAACACAAGCGTAATGTTTATCGTGACGGACCGCGAAGTGATATTTAAAAGACACGACTTCCAGCAAGCAGTATGATAATTAATAATTAAATAGGAAAACCTAACCTAACCTCAACATAATACAATCTACTCTTATCTAAACTAATATAAACTTATATATTATAATTTCAAAACAAGCGTAATATTTATCGTGACGTCATCTGTACATCACGCCCGGAAGCCGTGCTCTGCTTAGTTTTTTCCGGCGTTGCGGTGAAATAATGGTGGTGTCATCTATGTGGTAAAGAGGCGGAAATTAAGCATTTTCGACGTGAAAAAGTGTTGAATCAACTGCGTGAAGTGTTGAATGGACCTTTAATCACATCTGAGAAGTGCCAGGTGAGGGATGGATAAATTATGCAACAAACAACAGCGGTGTGGCATATATGGCGCATTATAGATATTATCGCTAAGATTAACCGAGACGTAAGCATTTACGGAGAAAACGAATGATCGCATCTTCCGAATCACGTTAATAAACATGATATTCAGGGACAAAAATCCGAAAATTCCAAAACACCCTTTAAGACAGAAATACCTTTTTTTCTTCAAAAGTTGCTTACGTTAGGTTAGGTCAGGCTAGGTTAAGTTTCTTTTTAATTTTGAGAATTTAGAAATTAAATTGTTTAAATTGTTAAATTGTTTAAATTGTTGAGATTTCTCTAATTTTTTTGGGGGGGAATTTTTTTCTCCAAAGGTAGGTTAGGTTAGGTTATGTTGCATTTTTAACAAGTTTTTAACATTTCTTTTTATGCTATGGGTCCTAACTTAAAGCCCCTTCTTGGCATTATTTTGGTCACAACCTGAAAAGTAAGCATTTGCACAGCAAATAAGTGGTCCCATCATCTTAGTCACCTTCATAAACATGGTATTCTGAAGAAAAAAAATCCCAAATCACCTTTTAAGACAAATTTATCAGGATATGCTGCTTTTTTCATTTTTAAAACATTTCTTTTCATGCTATATTACCTAACTCAAAGCCCCTTTTTTGGTGTTATTTTGCACCGGAAGAGAAAGAATTTGCACAGAAAATGAGTCCCATCCCATATGGTCCCATCATCACATTTGTAAACATTGCATTGGAATGAAAATATTCCAAGAATCCATAAAACACCTTAAAGCACAAATTAACCGGACATTGCTTGGAAAACTGCCATGTACAGATTCTTTTAAAATTCAGTACATGTTTTTCAGAAATTTGTCTTCCCATCCTAACAGTGATAAGTTATTTGGGAAATATGGTGGAATATATCACATACTGAATGCTGAATTGACATCCTTCCAAAAGGAGCATTGACATTGTGCTTCTTGGTGCATGCTTGTGTAGTATTCAGTCCTCGTTTCTAACTGTATCCTGTTTACAAGTATCATGCTTATGCTCACCATAATGCATCCAAGATGGTGATAATGAACATCCTGTAGCAAAATTCCAGGTGAAGGAATTACCTATGATGTGCTGTGTTGTGTAATACCAGTTTATAGCATAGGTGTTAGGTGTAGCATCATTATCATTGGTATTGGTGTCCCAAAATTAGATACCTCTCAAAACATGCAAAGTGGGAACAGTGTCTCAGTGTACACAATTGTCTCAAAACTGGGCTTTCAGGTCTTAACACTATTTTAATAACATTATTTCCGTGGCGATCTCGACATCCTGTTGTGCTCGTTTTGACATCTCACCTAACGAGAAATCATTATTTTAACGCTGCATCCCAAACACTTTGGGATGAAATGCTCATGAATGGCAGTTAATTAGGTAATCCAATCCCAATAGCAGTTACTGAGTTGGATTTATATTTTACACACCCTGGAGTTAAAGATGATTATTTGTTATTATCATACTTTAAGGTATCCTTCAGACAGATTGTGGATATGTTACCTCCAGGAAGCAAGCAAACTTGGTTTGGTTTGGTTGGTTTTTCTTTTAATTTGTTTTTATATTAAAAATATCCTGAAAACATATTTCACTAGATTAAGTTAGGTAAGGATTTTTAAGTTTGAATTTTAAAGAAAAAAATGTCTGAAAATTCTCATTTCTTAGTGATTGCCTTCTTACATGGAAGGTTAGACTAGATAAGGTTAGGTAATGATGCATTTTTGGCCTATTAATGCTATACATTTGTATGCTATATTACCCAACTCTATTCCCCTTTGTTGGAATCATATTACCTGCAAACATAACACTATGCATTTCCAGAGGAAATGAGTGGTCACATCATGTTAACCACATTCATGGACTGCATTGGAAAAGGAAAGTCCAACAATTCCAGAATTACTTTAAAGTACAAGTTTACCACTTTTTGGTTCATATGATTTGGATTTGGATGAATTCCAAACAGGTCATTGTTGCTTAGTTTTGATACAAGTTAATTTAATCACACAATTTGCCTCTGCAAAGAAAAAAGTATGTTCAAGTAGGCTAGATTTGGTTGCATGTTTTGAGAGGACACGTTTGTTTTTTCAGGACATATTTGAAAACAATTAATATCTTTTCTAAATGAGGTCAGGCCATGTTATGTTAGCTTCTTTTTATATCTTGTAGCTATAGAAAGGTGAAAATATTGGTTTCACCTCACTGAAAGTCTCAATTGCACTAATATTTGATGTCAAGCAATGATCCCAACTCAAAATTCTTATAACAATGCTTTCCTCAATGGTGACTGTGCGGCGGCAGGCGACCACGGCCCAGATCACGCAGTTCATATCGGCCAGTGGTGAACGACTGCCGCGTGACCTGTCTGCCGACCATCGTGCTGCTCAACTGAAGCGACTCTCCAAGCTGGTGGAGCGCTACCATGCGCGAGATGCCAGCGGCAGTCTGGTGTTTCGGCTGGAGGAGCCGGATGGCCGGCCTATCTCCTCGCTCTCGCTGTTCCCGGACGACGAGTCGGTGGATAGGCCGGTGGTCAGTACGCCCAGTGGCTGCTTGAGTTCGTGGTTTGCATGATTTCCGATGTGATAAGCAATATGAAGGGGAGGGGTGCTAGCACCTGCTCAACCGCCATCCACCGTGATAGCTTGTGGCGTCCACTTGTATTCAGTGTATTTGATACGGGGACGAGTGGTCTAGGGGTAAGATGCTCGTCTCACAATCGAAAGATTGTGGGTTCGAGTCTCACCTGTCGCTACTCTTCGCCCGCGACCAATCGGCGTGAGAGATTGGCGACGCTATATGACTCAACAGTCGACGTGTCGTAAAAACCAGTAACCAGTGTATTTGATATGGCTCGCTACACATTCTGGCACTTTTGCCGGGGTTCTGCATTTACTCTTTAAGTTCTACATTTTTAAAATGGCAATTAGCAACATCTGCCCCTGCCAGCCTACCCAGCTCTGTGACAACCGTCTCGAGAGCTTCTGGGTCGACTATGTCGTTCACCAGACGATCAACTTTTTGCGCCCAGACCAATGGTGATGACCGCGAGCGGACCCCAGTCCCGGAGCCAGAGCCGGACATAAGCCTGCCGGCTGGGTTCTCTCGGAACTTGGTGGATCTCGTCCGACAGCACACCGCGGCCAGCCACCAGGCGTCCCGTTCTGCCGTCCAGGCCCTGCTGACTGCTCTCAGTGACGCAGCGCCATCCGTCAAGGTATGGCCTCACCCAGACTTCCCACTCTGCCGTCCAGGCCCTGCTGACTGCTTTCAGTGGCGCAGCACCATCCGGCAAGGTACGACGTCAACCAGGCGTCCTGCTCTGCCGTCCAAGCCCTGCTGACTGCCATCAGCGACGCAGCGCCATCTCCCCGCAGTGGGGTCAACCATCGTTACTCGGCTGGCTAGGGAAATGACACACTCGGGTTTCCACAGCCACCCCAATGAGGGATGTGGAAACATGGAGGTGTTCCCGGGGCTCTCGTAGTCCCCATCGTCCATCCCTCTGTTCCCATTCCAGTACCCATTACGTACCATCGTCCCTTTATATGTCTATCCCTTCAACAACAACCCCTCCCCTATAACGAGCAGGCAGGACCGGCCTCCCGTGGTCTACCAGTCTGCTTAGTTTGATCGAGGTCGTCGATCGCCCTCGCCCCGTCCCCCGTTGTTGATTGAGTCCTGGAGGTTCAGGTCCCCCGCCTCACGGTACCAGTCGTGGCGGGGGATCAACACGTCACTTTGGTCCAAATGTTCCGTAGGGGCGGGCGGGCCCGTAGGGCCCGATATGGGTCAAGTGGCAGATCACCGCGGTCCAGGGCAATCTACCACTTGACCCCTTTGGATTCCTTTTCCATAGGATTGTGTGTTATGAAATGTGTTCTGAAAATACAACTAGCTCAGATAATATATGTGGGTTCTTGATCTTCTCGCTACCGGCAATTCATAGTACTCATTTTATTTCTTATTTATTCATTTAGCATTCATTCATAAGTACATAATAGAGAAGTCCCCATGGGAATAAAGAAGCCAAATAACTGTACGTGAACGTTTTCGACTTTCTTCTTTACAGTTGCCTGACAATAAAGGTAAAATGTCTTATGTGACATATATGTTTTGTTTTGCGTCATGGAATTGATAACCGTGACAGGGCAAAAAGGAGTATGTGCACGACTCTTTTTCATATCTTTATCAAGGGGAAAAAGGCGTATGTAGCACAGGCACTTTTCTGCTGTGCAGTAGAAGCGTTCAAGTGTTCTTTTGAGCGCACGCTCAAAAGAACGCGCACGCCCTTTTCCTTATCCATTTGGCGTGATTTCTACGACGGATGCGAAGTAACTAAACTTGTTTTAATTATATTTCACAAGTCATGTCAAATATAGTCTTAAAACCCATACAAGTAAACTCAGATGAACTTCTCGGATCAGATCAGGTAACTTACGAGGCCATGGTCCAATTAGCAACGGAACAAAAACGAGAAAAACAGCAAAAGCAGCTCTGAAAAGCTAGGTTTGGCGATTAAGCTCTTCTTCCTTTGCACAGCAAAATAGTGAACGTGTGACTCACCTGGTTTCTGGAAGGACAGAACTTCTTTTTGCCAATGCACAGTGTGACTTTGTGAAGCATCGTTACGCAACGGATCGTGTTTTATTTTTCACACGTGACAGCTATTCGAATCGCTTTTCAGCGCAGACAACATGTGGGAGCTGCCTTCTTCGATGTAGAAAGCGCCTATGAGAACCTATGGAGTTTTTCTCCACCAAGTTATCAAAGATCGTTTCTTCCGCTTCAGGGTGGGACACGAACTTTCCTAACGCTTTCATCAATTCATTGGAGTTCGACATGGTTGTGTTCTGATTGTTGCCTTGCTTGCTATCGTCATAAATGATATTGGGGATACACTACCGCAAAGCATCGGACGATCGCTATCCGTCGACGACTTTGTGCTATGTTCCTCTGTCTCCAATACATCATGGCTGAAATGACAGTTGTAGCTTGCGGTGCACCACCTCCGAAAATCGGTCTTTAAAATGGTCTCCGCTTTTCCATAAACAAAGCGGATGCAATGCACGTCTGTCGCAGGCGGCGCTCTCAAGAAATGAACACTGAGTTGTATGGCGCGTTTATGCCTATTTGCCGAATCGCGAATTTCCTCGGGTTGCCGTTCGACAGTCGCTTGACTTACAAACAACATTTCAAAACATTGAGAGAGGTGTTCTAAGTCCTCATCTTGGTGAAGTGTATCTCTCGAACCTCGTATGTTGCTCACCGAAAGACCCTCCGGTCAGATTTTCACGCCCCGTCTGCGGTGGGAGATTAAAGACCTCTCTGTAACTTCAGAAATAAGCGTTGCATGAACGCGAACCGAGTATCAATAGAAAGCCCTCGAGTAGGACGCGAAAATGGCATCATTTTTTTTGTTCAAAATGATCGGGTCGGATGTCGGAGATTCGAAATGACGATTTTCTTTTTAGAAAGAATTGCTTTTCAAAAACATTTTCTATCTCCATTTCTGACAAAGACACGTGGTTAAAACGCACGCCATTTGAGAGCTAATTGCACAGCGCATCTTACAAAAATAGTCACATTTGTCCATCATGGGCCAAAATTGGCAGTGACCTCACGTCAGTGCTAAATTATTCGTGAAATAGGATGGAATGTACCACTTACGGAACAGTTATTCGACATCCTTCCGAAAGATGTATCGACATCCTCAATCGATCGACAAAATGTATCAACATCGACACCCTTCCCAAAGATTCCTCGTTTTCAACAGTACTCAATTTATATGTATTATGCATATGCTCACCATAACGGGTCTGGTATCATGATGCCATTCCATGTATGGGGACTATCTATGATGTGCTATGCTACATAATACCAATTTATAGTATATGTATTTGTATCATTATCGTTGATATCGGCATCCCCAAATTAGGTACCTCAAAACACGCAATATGGGTACAGTTTTACGTACGTAATAGTCTCAAAACCGGGCTTGGAGGACTTAACAAGTATTTTAAGCAACATTATTCCCATGGCGATTTCGACATCTTGCTGCACTCGTTCCGACATCTCACACCTAACGAGAAACCATTATTTTAACACTGCCTCACGTCACTGACCTGACCTCGAACTGAAATCCGAGATATACGTTGCCCCGCAGTGGGGTCACCCTCGTTACTCGGCTGTGTAAGGAGGCTTGCATTCTTTTGGCACGAAATTTTCGATATCTTCCTACCCGACAGGGCCGCAAGCGGCAAGACGTCTAACCAAGCAAGGCCGAACCCGACCCTCAGTACGTGTCCAGATCAAAGGTGGCATCTGGAACAACACCATGATCCAAAACAACAGAAGGGTCCCCGGTCAACCGTGAGATCAGTGACCCAGGTGAAAGATCCCCACCAGCAGTGGAAGTTTCCGACTCCAGCAGAACGCCATGAAGGCCCCAGGCGGCTTCGAGATACTCACGGCCTAAGGGGATGAAAAATACACTCCCACCAATCAAGAGCAAGAACTCAATCCGTAGCCCTGGGAGTGGCCAGAGAATAGAGGAGGCGGAGCTAGAGCGAATTGAAGGAAAAACTGGCAACCTGACAGAAGGCCTCGCTTTCTCGGACGCTCACACTCACTCGCGCAGTCTCTCACTCACGGACGGAACAGTCTCAGGAAGAGTCGAGGCGACCGAAGAGGCCAGTCGTATAACATACGCACAGAACCACCAGCAAAATGTGAGTTCCGTCGGTCTGCCATGCCTTCTTCCTTCTTCCAAACCGACCTAGTTTCTATGACGGATATTTCCTCCTCTACCTAATACATTCTGCTGAAAGGAGCGACCCGTCTTATGGGGGGGGGGGACAAATATAATAAGTTCGAGGTGATGTGTGGGGGAGATATGTGCGGCACGGCTCTTGGCGCCGACGTCGCACGCCTCGTACAGAAGGGTAGGTTATGGGCGCGAATGACCAATTCTGGTCGAAGCGCCCTAAAGCCCAAATAACTAACTAACGAAGGGTAGGTTATGGAGGTGATGGATGGGACGGAGAAGGCGTGTGCCAGGAGCGTTTACCGGTCCTGTTGGTGTACGATGTATATCCATGTAAATATATTACCCTTGATGATAGAAATGTTTGAGCGCACCGGCAGAGACACGGAGCAGCTGCTCAGCCTTTGGCGGACATAATTAGCGGCGAAAAGGAATATTTGGGATAAAAGGGGGCATAGCTTGGGCTAACGATCAGGGATACTAGGCACAAATCGGATCCTAACATCCGTCTTATAGGACCATCGGACCAGAGTGGGTCGTGCAAATGACCACCGCTCGGTTCGATAGCACGTATGTTGAGAACCGTGCGTGCAACATCCGCCTCGTAGGACCACCGGGCCAGAGCGGGTCGTGAAAATGACCATCGCTCGGTCTGATA
The DNA here is from genome assembly GCA_034440615.1 of Ashinkailepas kermadecensis. NCBI lineage: Eukaryota > Metazoa > Arthropoda > Thecostraca > Neolepadidae > Ashinkailepas > Ashinkailepas kermadecensis. The sequence continues at coordinate 157,804 of JAOTOM010003805.1, read as the reverse complement.
GCACGCATGTTGAGAACTGTGCGTGAAATATACATGGCTTCCCCCTCGTCCAATGTGTTCGACCCTCACTTAACCGGAGTTAAATCAATAACATTATAGCCCAATTACCCGCCGTGGTGCAGACTAGTCCCAAATCCAAAACTTTAGGGGCGCCCTCCAGCTGTGCGTTCAGCGGCGTAACTTTTGTGATGAACCACATAGCATTGAGGTCAGATGCCGATGGCCGAGTCAGCCACCGTTCGCGGGGATTAACGCAATGGATGACGTCAGGGATACGACCCTCCCGAACAGTAGCGTAGTACATACCTCGGCGACCAGGTGGGCAGAGGGGAGGCTATTTACGTCCAGAATTGAAATTGCGGGCCGTGCCTCGGGGGCTCAGGGGCGCGCGCCGCACCTTTCGCTGGGATCGGGTCACCAACAGCCGACAGGTAGACGTGAATAGTACCGTGTACCCTCCCGACACGACAAGGGATTATTCACACATGATGCTTGGATATGTGCCTGATATTAATTTGTTACATGACGTAAATTAATAAGCGAGGCAGACGACCTGCGAGCCGTCCTCCTATGTACTGAACGTTACCGGGTAATGGTAGTGCGCGTTAAAGCCCGTCTAAATTGTTTAGACTTTTAATGTTGTCATATATGATCTGCGTTTGGATGATGTCTAATTGCGAGAGGGAGCGATGAACGGACACTTCGGGGGCATTAGCTCACCTGCTCTGGTTCTTTAACCACAAAATCCCGCTGGCCTCTGACCCAGAGGCGCAGATGGGGCGGGCAGAGTATGTATATGATGCCGTTAATTGAAGCACACATTGCGTCCGTCGAGTTTGGCGCCGGACAATATGATATTGCAAAACACTGCACGGTCGTGAGTCCGCCTCCGTTCCCTGCACGTTAGGGCACGGAGCTGTGCGGCGGTTCGGGGACGCACGAACAGGTTTGGCGTGCCGTAAGCCCCGAGGCTGAAAGGTTAGGGCAGGCTAGGTTATATAGACGGCCAGAGAACGTACCCAACGTGGTAAGGATCCGTGCCCACCCGTTGGATACATAGGCCTGGTCGAACGTTCACAGCGAATAATGCCCGGCGCGGCCTCGACTATCTTAAGGTTAGGTAGGTCGGTCAAAGACACCAGAGCACCTGTATAAGCCCTCGGAGCCAGTACGATGAGCCCGCTCGTAGCATTAAGACTTTATTCAGGCGAGGAACGCTGCCAATAATGGCGAGGCCTGCTATGATTGGCAGTGGAAGGTTTACATATTCGGCCAACATACAATCAAAAATACAGCAATGGTCTGTCGATATATGTGTTTGTGTACCACTGAGTGGGGGGGGGAGGACGGGAGCCAAATTTGGAGACCAAGCAATTCATTAATTAAGGAGAGAATGAATGGGGCGAGCGAATGTGGAGTGAACGAGGAGATTGAATGTGTATAGGTAGCTTTAAGGACCAGCGGAAGCCGCTTTGGGCTGAACACAGGCACCTATTTCGTGCGGTACATTGCACGAAATTATGCTACTATTAGCATCCAAAAGGTCCCAATTCGGGACAAGTCATTCAAACCAAGGACAAATTATATTCTCATTAATTATCTAATACAACGTATTAATTCTAATTTGGCTATAGACACTCACCTGCCTATATGGTGTTCCCAAAACTTTGACCTCACACAACATATAAATTCGTGTTAGGGACGGTAGCTCAAACAACACCAAGCCGGCTGGGGTTTGAGGAATGTGTGGTGGAGGTGGCAGGGAAGCACAACACAACACACCCTCGACATAGGCACAAGCAGCAAAGGAGTAATTTAGCTCAGTCTTAATTAGCCCAGTCTACGTCTAGAGTCCGCCCATGTTCAGCCGTGCTAAAGTTCAGTCTTAGTTAAGGTCAAGCCCTTAATAAGTTCAACCAGTTTCAGTTCAGTTTGGGTTGGGTTTACATTATCTCACACACACCACAAGCGCCCACACAAGCCCCAACACCCCACACCACACAAACCACCGCATCCCCACCCGCCACACCCCCACACCCCCACACCCCACCGACGGCAGAGCCGCCACCTCTACAGCTGGCCAGGGAATTGGCGCTCCCTCGGGGTAGCACAGCCCTCGGGGTGATAAGGGGAGTGGACACACGGAGATGTTTCCGGGGACTCATGTAGTCTCCATCGTACATCCTTCTCTTCAAATTCCAGTATCCACCCCGTGCCAGCGACCCTTTGTGTGTCTTTTATCCAACCCTGCAACACCATTCCTCCATTATCATGAGCAGGTAGGTCAGCTTCCCCTGGTCTACCGGTCCGCTCAGTTTTATCGGGGTAGTCACGCCCCCTCGGCCCGTCCCCCGGGGTTGACGAAGTCCTGGAGACTGAGGTCCCCCGTCGCACGGTGCTAGTTGCGACGTGGGACCAACACGCCTCTTTGGTTCCGATATCCCGGAAGGGCGAGTAGGCCCGTGGGGCCTCATGCGGGTCAAGTGGCAGGTCGCCTCGGTCTGGGGGCCTAGGCTTCGGCCTGGTGCTTGCCGAACCGGCCGGTCGGGGTCAAGGAGTGGGCGGCATTAGTGCGGTCGGGGTGGTGAGTCTCTCTCTCCCCTGGCCGTGCGAAGGCGCCGCCCGCCCCATATAGCTCTTCGGGCGCCTGGCGTCCCCCGTCCGCGGGAAACAGGCGTCCTCCAGTAGGGCCCCGGTGAGGTGAGGAGCCCGAAGAGCCGAAACCGATATACTCTCATGGCAACACCGAACACAAAACTCCCCCAGGACCTTCCCACGAGATCCAAACCACCGTAACATCGGGTGGTAATCATGCCACGAATCCGACCCCTGCTGAGGCGTACCGTCGGTCTCCTTATAATATTCCGAACGAGCGCGGATCTCACAACACGAGCCTTTCCAGTGTTTCCCACAATGCGAACCAATCTAAAACAAGCGTACCTGCATCACGAATATTTATTTTGAAATCGTGTGATCCCGATAAATCCTTATCATCACTCACACATTCGAATGCAAACGTGTCTGTGACCGTCTTGGCAAAGTGGTCCGCTACGAAAAGCTACGTGACGGAGGTGTAGAGGTTGAGTTCAGTAACGCTGAGGACGCGAAGAGGGCACTCGAAGTTCGTGAGTTCAAGTATTCCGTACGTGAAAACGGTGGGAGGCGCGAGGCACATGCTGATCTTTGTGGTAACACACAACCCAAAAAAAAAACTCAATAGGAGTAATCACATGTTTCGATCTTAGAGATGTCCCCGAGGCGGAAATCGTTGACGGGCTGTCGGATTACGGTGTGGTGGATGCTCGTAAGATGAGGATGAGACGAGGAGGTGAACTGCAAATGACCAACAACGTCGCTCTGACTTTTAACTCTACTGACCTACCCGCCGCAGTATACGTTGGCTACGTGAGGGTGAAAGTACGCATGTTTGTCTCCAACCCCATGCGATGTTTTAAATGCCAAAGATACGGACATACAAATCAGTATTGTCGCGGTCGCCCAACCCACGGTAGGTGGTGGTCGTCAGGACACGTCATTGATGACTGCGTGTCCACAAATGTGTGGTGTGTGAACTGCGGCCAGGGCCAAGTGCCGCAAACTGTGTATGATAGAGCATGTCCAGCACAGACAAGGGAGAAAGAGATCATTGCTATAAAATGTTCAAAGCAACTTTCCTTTAGACAATCCCGATAATTATACGAAGAAACCCACCCAAAGGTTTCATACGCAGCGAAGGTGAGCAACACACAGCCCCCCCCCCACAACAGCAGCCTACTAAAGCTGCCCAGTTCTTATTCCAACTTCGTAACTTATTGTCATCTTTTGGACTCGACTGTGCCCCTTTGCCGGAGCGGGGCTTCTCATCATCTCCCTCTGCGGAGATGAGGCGCGTGGTCACTGCAAGCGACCTCGGGGAGCCAAGGGGCCGAGGAGACTTGAAGCACTTGAAGGTGCTTCAACACCCGATTTGACTGAAACGCCCTCCACCGTGATAGAACCGATGGCATATCGCTCCGTAGCCCCAAGCAGGATGGAGGGACTACCACCAGAGACTAAGGCGGCACTGAATGGACCCAGGCCCGGGGGGCCAAGAGGCCTGGGAAACCCTCGCCATGTGTACCCGAGTTCCCTCCCCACGGGCTCTCCCACCGGGAGCAGCTCTGGAACCGCTGGAAGCGTGCCTTCTTTGGGGAATATGAGTGGAGCTGGGCCAGTGCCGGTGTCGGACGTCACCCTTCAGCGGCAGGAGTCCGAAAGGCTTGCTCGCGACGCCAAGCGGGCGCGTCTTGCGGAGACTGGGAGGGCCCGAACAGCATACCGCAAAGGACCGGATCAGTGTGTCCAACCAAGGGCTACTCCGTCGCCGCGCAGGCTAGTGGAGGGCCGGCGCTCCAGCACCAAGGTCCCAACAAACAAACAAACAAGACTCGGCCAAAATGGGTCCTCCACTACCGCCCCGGAGCGGTGGTCCTTGTGCTCGACCTGGTAGAACGGCACGCGCCGAGAAGCGCGTTCTTCCTGTGGCAATATCTCCGGATGGTGTGTCGCCCAAGTCGCGGCCGCGGGTGACCTCGCTCGGGTTGCACCCCGGATCCCGTCTCGAATCGCGTCCGGACGGCGGTGCGAAGGTACGAGCTGAGAGACATTTTTAGACATCCACTCTAGCCAACTCTAGCCCAACACAGCGCTTTTGCTTTTTAACCCGTTCCACTAATTAACCCGGGGGACGAGTGGTCTAGGGGTAAGATGCTCGTCTCACAATCGAAAGGTTGTGGGTTCGAGTCTCACCTGTCGCTACTCTTCGCCCGCGACCAATCGGCGTGAGAGATTGGCGACGCTACATGACTCAACGGTCGACGTGTCGTAAAACCAATAACCAACCAACCAACCACTAATTAACCCGATGACTCAACTAGTTTTACAATGGAACTGCAGAGGGATTCGCCCGAACATGGCTGATTTAGAAATAGTTTTGAATATGAAATGTCTAATTGCAGTATGCCTCCAAGAGACTAAGCTGCCGCTGCAGTGGTCATTCCGCATCTGTGTTGACGAAAAGCATGCCCTCAGATACGGTCGCACGTGGAAGAGTTATTCTAGCCATCAGCCATAACGCCCCATATCAACAAGTCGTCCTCAACACACCTCTCCAAGCCGTTGCTGCCAGAATTCGTCTCAGTCGCCACACAGTCACACTGTGCTCAGTCTATCTGCCGTCGGGAATCCCGTTCCCTTCCGTCGAGCTGAGACGAATGATGCTGGAGCTACCTCCTCCTCTGCTGCTTCTTGGCGATTTCAACGCACACCACATAGTTTGAGGATGTGACGCTACCAACCCCGGCGGGGACGAGTGGTCTAGGGGTAAGATGCTCGTCTCGCAATCGAAAGATTGTGGGTTCGAATCTCACCTGTCGCTACTCTTCGCCCGCGACCAATCGGCGTGAGAGATTGGCGACGCTATATGACTCAACGGTCGACGTGTCGCAAAAAAAAACCAATAACCTACCAACCCCGGAGGCCTCGCTATGGAGAGTTTTATCCACGACGAATCCCTCTTCCTTTTAAATACCGGTACTGCCACTCACTTTACACTCCCTTCTGGTGCTATATCTGCGATCGATATTAGCCTCGCAAGCCCATGTTTGTCGCAATGTTTTACCTGGACAGTACACGACAATTCTCTTGGCAGTGACCATTTTCCGGTAATTCTCGAGTATGATGATCGGGCTGTGCTTGGTTTGAGAACTCAGAGGTAGAATTTTAAGAAGGCTAACTGGGAGAAGTTCGAAACGGAAGTGCAGGCGCCCTTTGGAAACGACGACGATGACGCCACTTTGTCAGTAGAACACTTCTCGTCCCTGCTCTTGCAGTCGGCCGATGTCTGCATCCCGCGGACGTCAGGAGCTCCCCACCGCGCTCCAGTTCCATGGTGGTCCAAAGCATGTCGGGACGCCATACGGGAAGGAAAACGAGCTTTAAGGAAATTTAACAATAACTGCTCTTCGGCCAACCTAATAGCTTTTCAAAAGGTGAGAGCCTTCGCGCGACGAATAATTAGAGAGGCCAGGCGCACATCCTGGAGGGAGTATCTGGCCACTCTGAGCCTATATACTCCAATTGCACAAGTGTGGTCTCGTGTGAAGCGCATCGCGAGTAAATTTAATTCGGTTCCTCTCCCAGAGCTCCGAGTAGCTGGTGCAGAGGTTAACCATCCTTCCAATGTTGCAAACGCAATCCGCCAAGCAATAGTGACACGTAGCCAGACAGGAGACCTCCGCCATGAGTTTCGTCGTCGGAAGGCTCGCTTAGAAAGTCAAGTAGTACATTTGTGCACCTCTGAGCACTTCTCGTATAACGAGCGCTTCACTGCAGCAGAACTACGGTCCGCAATACGGAGCCTGAAGAGCGTGCCAGAGGGGCCTGACCGCATCCACAACGAGATGCTAAAGCATCTTCCCTCACGAGTTCTGAAGATACTACTAGCGACTTTCAACATGGTTTGGGAGGAAGGTCAATCCCGGCCACATGACGGAAAACCACCGTGGTTCCCGTCTTAAAGCCAGGCAAGAGTGGGCTCGATCAGCTCCACTACCGGCCCATTGCCCTGACCTCTTTCTTACTTGTGTAAATTGTTAGAAAAAATGGTCAATGTGCGGCTGACATGGTTTTTAGAAACACTCGACCTTTTTACCAACGCCCAGTGCGGTTTTAGGAAACACTGTGGAACAACGGACCATCTCTTAACACTCGACACTGCTGTACGTGCAGCCTTTAAGGAGAAGCGACACACTGTAGCCATCTTTTTTTATCTCGAAGGAGCATATGATACAACCTGGCGCAACGGCATTTTAATGAATGCTCGAAAGTGTGGAATCCGTGGCCATCTCGGCACTTTTATTCGCAACTTTTTCACTGAACGCTCCTTCCGCGTCCGGGTAGGCGACGAACTATCTGAACGGTTCCAACAAACTAATGGAGTCCCGCAGGGCAGTGTCCTCAGCATTACTTTGTTCGCCATGATGATCAATGATATTGACAATGATTTGCCACCCAACACCGGACGACCTCTATTTGTCGATGATTTCGCAATCTGGTCCTCTGCCTCAAATACTTTAACAATAACACGCCAGCTGCAGCTTGCAGTGAACAAGCTCCAAAGCTGGAGCATTAAAAATGGTTTCCGGTTTTCCACCGACAAAACGGCCGCAATCCATTTTTGCCATCGACGATGCATCCAGGAACTGGACGTTGAGCTGTACGGCGAGCCCATCCCAGGAGACCAACTCGTGGCGTCTGGGAATGTTTTTACCTTCCTTCGACAAGCTGGCCTTGAGGTGATATACCGCCACCCGTGAATATTAATAACAAGCTATTATAGTAGCACCGTATATTGATTATAATAGTTATGGGCGCAAAATGACCCTGGATGTCGACGCGCCCCTAAACTCCAATCCACCACCACCAGGAGACCAACCGTGAAGTTTCTGGGAGTACAATTTGACAGTCGTCTGACATACAAACACGACCTCAAGACACTAAGAGAAAAAATGTTTTAAGTCTCTCAACCTACTGAAATGTATTGCTAAAATGCCTTACGGCGCGGGCCGTAAAACCCTGATGATATTTTACAAGTCGTTTATCCGGTCCAAATTGGACCGGATAAATCATACACATACACGTGCTACGTGTATGATGGCGCTTGCGCCAGGAACAAGCGCACTTTGGATACAGTGCACCATTTAGCACTGCGTATTATTACTGGTGCCTGCAGAACCTCACCAGCTGCGAGCCTGACGGGCAGAGGCCAACGAACCGCCGCTGGCACTGAGGCGTTACATGTTGGGCCTGCGATATGCGTGTAGGCTGCGGCAGTTTCCCACGCACCCCACTTACGACGCAGTTTTGTCCCGCCGCACGTTGGCACTGTTCTCCAATGGGCAAAATCGGAGGACATTACATTTATGTATGCGGATGCAGAACCTTATTAAAAATAGCAGAACGAGAGCGCGCCGAGTGATGCGAGTACGCCAACTACCGATACCACCCTGGAACCTTGTTTCACCTCAAATTGACATATCCTTGTCAGCCATGCACAAAGGAGACCTCCCGTCGGAATTGTGTCGGTCGAGAACAATTGAACACCTATACTTTTACTGAGGACACAAGGATTTTACTAATGGTTCGAAGAGTAGCACAGGAGTAGGGTGTGCTTTTGTGTGCGGTACTACTGTAGGTTCGCCGTTTGCCTGTGTATATCTCGGTTTATAGCTGAACTCACGGCGATCGTGAAGACATTGTCTTTTATAGAGATTTCTCAGGACACACTTTATGTGATTCTGTCTGACTCCCTTAGCAGCCTTTTGGCACTGACTGCATTTTGTCCCTCAGACCCTCAACTACTCGACATCCTCATACGTCTTACTACATTAGAACGAGACGGAAACACAGTTCGCTTGTGTTGGGTTCCGAGCCACATCGGGGTGTAGGGAAACGAGCGCGCGGACGCTGCGGCGAAGTGGGCAGCTCAGAATCCCCGCCCAAGCATATGCCCACTTCCTGCCAGGGACCACTTCTCTAGGATTACAAATTGCATACTTGCTAAGTGGCGAGGGGCATGGGATAGAGAAAGCAACAATAAGTTACATGCAATCAAGCCACATGTAGGACTTTGGGAGTCATGCCTTCGAAGATCTAGACAAAAGGAGGTCACACTTCGCAGGATGCGCATCGAGCACACCTACGCTACCCATCGCTACCTCCTGTGTGGGGAGGAGAGATCGCGGTGCCCCCGCTGTCTGGAAACCCTGACTGCGTCACTTACTTCCGACGTGCAGGCATTTTGCACCAGAGCGCCGATTGTTTTCTAAAAAAGACGCAGATCATTTTACATATGAAGACATCCTGGGAAGCAACAACACTTGTGCATTCTGGAAACTTGTTCCAATACTTGTCGGCAATTGGATTTCAAACCACGTACACACCCAGGTAATAGCTCTCACCAACAGTGAAGCACTAGATTACAAGTTATGGGCGCGAATGATCATTTCTGGTCGAAGCGCCCTAAAGCCCAAATAAATAAATAAATAACTAACTAACGAACCGAGATAAACGTTTTGTATGCACTGCCTGTTTGTACTCGCGTTTGAATGCCTTTTCATTTAGATGAGTTATCGACCATCAAACGTTTTCGGATGTGGTACTCTGACCTGAACTAGTTCAATGACCCTACGTGATACAAGGTTGAAACTTCCACATCAAACGCAAAACAAAGATGGGAAAAAAGCGCTAAAAATTTCGCGCGCCGCCGCTTTTCTTGCAAAAGACCCTTAGGCGGGGGAGGGGGGGAGAGATACCCGAGACGGAACGGGTTAATGATGCTCTATCAGTCACTAGTTCTATCTATGCTGGACTACCCATGCTATGTGTATGATGGCGCCTGCAAGAGCAATAAGCGTGTTCTTGACGGGGTGCATCATGCGGTATTGCGGACCGTCACCGGGGCATTTAGAACCACACCGATTGCTAGTTTGCTTGCAGAGGCGAACGAACCTCTACTATCTTTCAGACATGAAATGCTTGGCCTACGTTACGGCAATAACGTAGCATGTAGGTTACGGCAGTTTCCCACCCATCCTACCTAACGCGGTGTTCTCGCGCAGTACTTCGGCACTCTTTCGCAGCGGCCGAAATGTGATAACTTTTCCGTTTTGTATTCTAATTCGTGCTCTCTTTGAAGAGAGCGGTGTAAAAGTGCGCCGAGTGGTGCGTACGCAGAAATTAGTTGTACCACCTGGACATTCGGTCTCCCTGCAGTTGGCCTTTCGCTCACAGTGATGCGTAAGGATGATGTCTCATCTGAGCTGTTCTTTATGGAAATCTTGAGGAACCGAGATACCTGCCGATGAACGCGTGAATTGGAGAACACTGGAGCGGGAACTGGTTTCGTTTGTGGTATCTCTGCTGGATCTTTTACCCTGTCTGGGTATGCTTCAATGTATATTTCTGAGCTGATCGCAATATTGAAATCACTTTCTTTCATCGTGTTATCACGAAATGTTTCATACGTCATACTGTCTTATTCTCTTAGCAGCATTTTGGCACTTACCGTATTTTACCCCAGACTCTACTCGAAACACGCTACACAGACGCTTAACATTCTGACACGTCTCACTACTCTGCATCGATATGGGAAAAGCGTTTGTTTATGCTAGATCCTAAGCGGCGTCGGAATATACGGTAATGAGCGAGCCTATTCCGCAGCGAAATGGGCAGTTCAGAAACCACCAACACTTCCTTTCCCACTTCCACCAAGAGACCGCATCTCTGGGATTTCATCCTACATGAATGCTAATTGGCGGAGGAGCTGGAGCGCTCAGTCCAACAATGTGCTAAGCAACAAGCAACAATGAGCTTCAATAAAACCACACCTTGGAGACTGGTCATGGTGTTATGGAACATCCAGGAGTGATGAGGTGACCCTATGTAGACTGCGTATCGGTCTCACACGTGACAGCTGTGCCTAGGTGTAACCGACTGTGTCTGACAGCCGTGCCTGTTTATGACCGATTGTCCAACCATGGACAGCCTGCTGCGGAGGTGGCTCTGGCGCAGCTGCGGTCGGCCGAGCCGTCGTCCGAGGCGGCGCTCGACAGTGCGGACGGCCGCCGCCTGCGCCTCATTCTGGACGAGATGACCGTCTGCGTCAACGCCTGGCAACAGCGCAGCTGGAAACTGCACAACGACGAGCCGGCCATCATCGAGTACCTGCAGGAGCTGAGCACTATACTGGTCAGTGCCAGGCCGGTACTGGTCAGTGTCAGGCCGGTACTGGTCAGTGTCAGGCCGGTACTGGTCAGTGTCGGCCTTTGCTAGTCAGTGTTTGACAAGATACCGGCAAATGTCATAGTTGGGGTCAATGTCAGGTCGTACTGAACAGTGTCCGATCAGCATCGTTCAGTGTCTAGCTAATACTGGTCATTATCAAGCCTTGTTGATCAGTGTCAGCCCACAATGGGCAGTGTTGTGGCCATGCTCATTAGTTCGAATCAACCAGGCGACTGTGCTAACCGGGCTGTCAACGGCGACCGGCTGCAGTGCGAAATCCATGGCAAGCTGTACAGGTACGGGAAGTACCGCCGCAAAGCAGGCCCGGGTAGCTGTCACGAGGGCACTTGACCACATGCGCTCAGAGCCCACGGCCCCTTGAGATATTGTGTACCCCTGTGCTGTTAGATAGGGTTTATATTTGAAAGCACAATGGGAGGTATTGCTCGATCAGAAAGCTCTATAATGGAAATATGTCACTTCCCTACCTTTAAGAGCTGACAAACAGTTACCGACTGCCTACAATTTCTGTGCTCTTGTGCCGGATAATCCAACAGACCTCGGCACGTGCCACCGAGTTTGTTAGGTGACGCTAAATTGAGCCGCGCCTGACACAGCGAGGTCCATCGGCTGGGTACAGGTGGCCTCGGCGGCGCCATCACGGGATGGTATAGGCTACCGTTATAAATTATCTGTATGTATCTGTTGGCAGGGGTGGGGCTACTGTTCTCAATTATCTGTATGTTAGCGTTAAAATAATGGTTTTTCGTTAGGTGTGAAATGTCGAAACGTGCACAGTAGGATGTCGAAATTTGCGATGGAATTAGTGTACTTTAAAATGCCTTTGATGTCTTTAAGACTCACATTTCAGCCAATTACGCATTTGTGAATGTACCTTTATCATTTGTTTTGAGATTTATAATTTAGGAAGAGTTATATTCTGGATAGTGAGAAAAATACCTTGCTGGAACCGGAATGGAATCTGGAATTGGAACTGGAATTGTATACCATATCACACCATAGTTAATCCCTTTACCTGAAATTGCGTTGCGAAATGTTCGTGTATCACCATCCCTTATCGAGAGCATAAGCATGATGCTCAGGCACGAGATACCGTTATAAAGGAGATATGAAGACCTCATAAGCACGCATCACGAAACGGGATATCGATAATTATTGGAGAAGGATGTCGATTGGGTGTTCAGAAAATCGTATATTCCACCTTTTCACACGAATCATTTATCACTGATCTGTTGGCAGGGTGTACGGGGTAGGTTGCCGTCCAAAGTTGTCTGTATGTATCTGTTGGCAGGGGTGGGGGCTACCGTCCTCAATTGTCTGTATCTGTTGGCAGGGGTGGGGGCTACCAATCTCGGTTATCTGTATGTATCTGCTGGCAGGGATTACGGTGTAGGTTACCGTTCTCAGTTATCTGCATGTATCTGTTAGCCGAAGTTTACGGTGTAGGCTACCGTTCTTAATTATCTGTATGCAGCTGCTGGCAGGGTCTACGGTGTAGGTTGCCATTATCTAGCATCTGTATGCATCTGTGGGCAGGGGTGTAGGTTACTGTTCTCAATTATCTGTATGTATCTGTTGTCAGGGAGTGCGGTGTAGGTTACCGTTCTCAGTTATATGTATGTATCTGTTGGCAGGGGTGCATGCTACCATTCCAATTATCTGTATGTATCTGTTGGCAGGGTGTCCAGTATAGGTTACCGTTCTCTATTATCTGTATATATCTGTTAGCGGGGGTGTGGTTTCGTGAAGTCAGTTTGGGGTGGTGGATCGATGACAAATTATGTACCCATCAGTCTACAGTGGCGTATCTATGGTTTTCAGGAATCCTGCCAGTGAATAAGGGGAACTTCACTGCACAGGGTAGCCCTCCTTAAACGGAGTATCCATCCAGATATGTGGTGTCCGTGCATGGGCAGGGTGCTCTTCATTGGACTCGTTCCCATTCTGTGGCGGGAGCCAGTCATTTTGCGGTATGTCCCTCAATGAACGGTGTGCCCTCAGATGGGGTACCTTTCACTGGATGTGACGTCTATCACTGGATGGGGTGCCCCTCACTGAGTGGGGTGCTTCTCATTAAGCTAGTACACACCTCATTGGAGGCGCACCTCCAGTGGTGTGATGCCCATCCAATGTTAGGGTGCTCTCCATTGGTATTTGATCGACTTCTTTTCAAATGCTTATCTAATATGGACACTGAGGGCATACAATGAGAATTTTCATTATTTTATCTTATTGTGTTCATCTGGTACGGTATGTTGATTGACAGCTGTTTAAGTTTAATTATCAGTTTAGCTCTATTCCAACTGCATATTTACGTGGTATCTGCAATACAAAGTAGTGCTCCTCAAGTTTGTATCTATGTGAAGCGCAGCACTACATGCTCATATCTTGCAATGTGTCTGCATCTGGGTCATCTGGAGCATGCGATTTCACATTCTGTATTTATTTAATGGTGGCAGCACTGTACCTGTTGCATGGAAACCTACCTGACCCAGCTCTCCTGTAAAGAATAAGATCTGAGTGACTTTTTTTACCTTTCTGTTCAAATAGTCACGGCGTGGTCATGTACTGTATAATTTGCCAAACATAGCACATCACATAGTGCCTAGTTGTGCATGGTGGCTCAATATGAACCCATTTTTCTATGTAAATTATGCACTGCGAATGAAGTTGTTTCATTCGCTTGCTTTTTGTTGTACAGCAGTTCGAATCATTTTCAATGACGATTTTTTGTTGAGCCGAAGTATTTGAGCACCACAGTGTTGGCCGTGTCCATCATCAGGAATTTATCATGCTGCGGAGTAGGCCATCGCAGACCCCTGACGATGGCCATCGTATGCCCCTGACGATGGTCTGCGGCTGGAAATTTCCGAGTATGTTATATATTACAACTGTTCGGGATTTCAAGAACCTTCCTTTCGCTCTTCAAGATCATTAGAACTGAGCTATCCCCCACTAGATCAGGACGTGTAATTCCCCTCCGTTCCTTTCTTCCAATGCGTCCGCCGGGTTGGTGATGCCAGTGCTCTCCAATTCATTTTGAATGAGTTGTCCTATGTAAGAAAGCAATGTCATTGATGAGGTAAAGATATAAGATGAAGGTACTTAGACTTTCATTTTGTGGCACGTGAAATGTTGAATCCCAACTAGAGCTGTCAAATTTGGTTGAAGAAAGGAACTTCCATGTGCGAATAAAAAGCATAGTTAAACTTTTTGATGCAATATCTACAGCTCAGAAAAACTGGATGCATCCTGCACGATCCTACCCTATAGCATGCACACAATTGGCGAATAGCTGGTATAAGGATGTAGGAAATATATCGGAAGCGATGCAAGGGAAAGTTGTGTTGGGTGTCAATTTGCATCTTTCTGCAGACATTTGAGAGCTCTGGGGTGATGCTCTCAGTGCCTCAGACCAATGTCGGCTCGCTGGGGTGATGCTCTCAGTGCCTCAGACCAATGTCGGCTCGCTGGGGTGATGCTCTCAGTGCCTCAGACCAATGTCGGCTCGCTGGGGTGATGCTCTCAGTGCCTCAGACCAATGTCGGCTCGCTTGGTTTCACGGCACCGTTTGTAGTGTTTTGAGCACCAGAACGTGCTCAAAGGTGAGGGAGCGGCTGGATTCTTAGGACATGTGTGTCTTCAAACGTCATTGATGTTACAAAATGTGTTCTAAATTGAGGTGCATTTCATCCTCCCCTCTTACACACGCTCTGCCCATTGAATATATGCGAACATCCCCACGTTAGTGACGTCCCCATATATAGTACACACTAACAGCCTCATGTTAGTGCTGAGTCGCTTCTGGAGGTATGACAATGCGTGGATACTGTGCCGCAGACCAACGCTGATCCTGTGGTATCGCGGCGTGCGCTGGAGTCGGACCAGCTGGCTGGCGTACAGTCTCTGGCACAGCTGTTCCAGATGGAGCCACGCTGGGTTATCCGACAGCCGCTCACGCAGGCCATCGGCCTGGCGTGCGGCCTAAGCCGTGACGCAATCAGTCTGCTGCTCAACAGCGTACTGCCGTCGGAGCTAGCCAGGCGAGTACCGCTGCTCCTCAGTTCCAGTGTTAAAATAATGATTTCTCGTTAGGTGTGAGATGTCGAAAGGATACATCAGGATGTCGAAATCGCCATGGAAATAGTATTATTAAATATTTGTTAAGTCCTGCAAACCCTGTTTTGAGACAATTGCGTACATATCGCTGTTCCCGCTTTGCGTGTTTTGGGAGGTACCTAATTTGGGAAACCGATGTCAACGATTACGATGCAAACACCTATGCTATTAACTGGCAATGTATAACATAGCACATCTTAAGTAATCCCTTAACCTGGAGTCGCGCTACGGGATGTTCGTTATCACGATCCCGGATCCATTATGGTGAGCATAAACATGATACTCGTAAACGGGATACAGTTAGAGATGATAATGTATATTTGTGAACGGGATACAGTCAGAAGCGAGGAATGAAGACTTCACGAACACGCACCAAGAAGTACGATGTCGATACTCATTTGGGATGGATGCCGATTCAGTGTTCAGTAAGTGGTATATTCCATCCTATTTGGCGAATAATTGGTCACTGCCCAGGTCAACGGCGCACTGCCGTCGGAGCTGGCCAGGCGAGTAGTGTTGTTCCCGGGCATAGTAACTAGCACTGTTACCAACCTGACAACTAGCTCCGCACCCATTGCAGTAACCAGTGCTGACTAGTTCGGAAACGCTACTCTCAGCCTGGTCATTAGCACTGTCTCCAGCTACGTAACCAGCATTTGCTTCAGCCAGGTAACCATGGATTCCCCGAACAAGCTAAAACTCGTTTAATCTGTTCAAGGCACCTGTGGCCTACCAACATTTGCTGCTCTTGCACAAAATAGTAACAACACTAGACGCGTGCACGTTTAACTATATGTGGTTGTAGTTCTGGTTTTGCATAGTAATGCTGATATTACTATTGCCCATGATCGTTCCTGGGAGGAATCGTTCAATTTTGGTTGTTAACCTTTTGGAACTTTCGGTATATTTCGTTAGTCCCGTCTCAGGGGGTCATTATGCACCCCTCTAAGGTTTTCCGAGGATAGTGAAAAACGACGCATGGCAACGCGCCGAAATTTGGCACATCTTTTCCCACATCAATTTGCATGTATGAAAATATTTGAGGCTAGATCGTTTACGGTCAACGAGTTATTCAAGGTCAAGCGAGGTCACCTCCAAAATAGTTAAACCAGTTGTCACGCTTTAATGGGTAAAGATATTTAAATGCAACTTTCAGCATTTGCTTATCTTTATGGATGCAACAAAACGCGCAATAGGATTTTTATTTCGTTTTTGATGACATTAGTTTTGTACATTCGCCAATTAGGGCTAAAATGGAAGATTTTGGCTAAAATAAGCGTTTTTATGGGGCAAGTTGATTTAAAATGACGTTTCGCCCTCCGCTCTATTGATTATCAAAATAAAAATTGACGAAAATTGAAAACAATTTTCCTTGAAAATTTCCCCCCAAAAAAATTTGTTGATTTTTGGGTGGGCAAAAATGTTACGGCCATGGTCGATTTCGCCTTCCTTTTCTGATTGCAAATAATTTTTATGTTTCAATTTTCTCCAAAATGAACTTCCCTTAGCCCCCCCCAAAAAAAAAAAAAATGTCAGTTATGAGCACATAGACCCCTAGTGACGTTTATTTGGTGTATTTTTGGGTGGTTTCGGCCTCTACTCGTCGAGCGCTTTCCGATGACACCACTTTCGTTTTCATGTAACGTTTAGTTTGGAAATGAGAGGGGGGGGGGTGTCTGGAAGGACCCCCTCCCCCTGAGACGGGGTGTGAGGATATGAGCGGAGGACCGGAAAGGGTGAAAAGGGAATGCATTTTCCTCTATCTCAGTCAGATCATGCAAAATATTGTTGTCGATACGAGTGTAAGTTGAGCACCGGCGAAGGCGAGGCACATCTGGACAGATGCCGTTGTGGCGGTGACCCCGGTTATGCTTGTTTTCTGACTCGGTTATGTTATGCTTATTTCTGACTCGGTTATGTTATGTGTATCTTCTTACTTGGTTTGCTATATTTTTTCTTCTGATTCGGGTATGTTTATATTCTGACTCGGTTATGTTACGTTTATCATCTGATTCGGTTATGCTTTGTGTATCTTCCAACTCGGTTGTTATGTTTATCTTCTGACTCGGTTATGCGATGTTTATCTTCTGACTCGGTTGTTATGTTTTATTCACTTCTCCGACAGGGACATTCAGACCTCGGTGGCTGATGACATCAGACTGAGCCATTCAACTCTGCTGCTCTCCATGATCCTCTCGATGGGCGAAAAAGTACCCATCTGCCACTCAGGTGAGCGGGCCCGACGGTCGGCATGAAGTGTCGCTGCCACGCGTTGCTGCTACCGTACCAGTGAACCTGTTAGGTGCCCTCGACCTGAACAGTGGCAGTGGATGGTTAGGTTTGAAGTAGCCGTGGGTGAATTTAGGTTGTGTGACACTTGTGCGTGATTGTTGTGTTTGTCAGTTTTATACCACCTTAAACAGCATTGCCCTGGGGAAACTGATCTGAGGTTCTGGGCGTGAAATCCGTGGTCGGTCAACCGAGGTTTATAGCTCACTAACTTCACATTTATCTGCGGCTTGTCCTGAATAGCCTGGTGTGCGTATCAAACACGGTGATGTTGCCTGATGTTCAAGGTGGAGGTCGTTGCAAATTGATGAATGCATCCAATGCAAAAACAATTATTGAAATCAGTTGGTAAATATAGGAATATATATGGCATATAGGAATATATATATAAGAACTGCGGTGGCATTGTCGACCGACAGACCGGTCGTCGGCCGGACGCCTAGGGTTCAAGGTCACACAGGTTTTGTCGGTGCGATGGTGCAGCGTATACCCCTATCTCGCCCAGTTGAACCTGAAAGCATTTGGGTGCCCCAAAGCCCAAATAACTAACGAACCTGAAGGCATTGGTCTGGGGTCTTTGCATTTGTGGTGCAGGGAGTTCACTACAGCCGTAATCTCCCCTCCAAGTTGTGTTTCTACCTTCAGTTGTTTCCGAGATCATAGAGTGAAATCCTTCCCTCCTCCTGTTCGCATTATGCGGGATGCCTTTCGATGTGCGTGTTAAGTGTCGCAGACCGTATCGTACTATTTCATCCGGGCGTTTCAGAGGCGCAGGTCGTGTCATACCTCCTCCTCTCGGGCCGATGTTTCAGAGATGCTTGGTGGCGAGTTCACGGCGTTCGTGCTGACCACGCTGGAACGACCGCCACCGGACGTGACTGAAGACACGACGGACCTGCTGCTGACGCTGCTACTGGCAATGAACCTGCAGAACGACTCCGACATGCAGCTGCTGAAAGCGCTGCGGTGCGCTGATGGCGCGAGAGTCTTCACAGAAAAGGTCATGCTGCTCTTCAACAGAGAAGGTGGGGTTAAGCGGTTCGAATACGCATGGTCGTCCTGCTCTTCAACGGAATAGTTTAACTGCGGCTGGTAAAGTAATACATTGATGCAGCTTAATAACAGCCACAGTGGCCCATCTGAATCAAACATATAAAGAAGATATACTATATGACGAAAAAAACACCGACACACCCCAATCAATACCATATTCCAGTTCCACGGGAACTATCGATGTCCCAGCGTATCTAGCACCGTTCACTTGATATTGCATAACACACCTCAACACCCATGATGCCCCATCAATAACTTTCAACTCCCACCATGCCTGCTTAATGGAGCCTGCACAGTGCATACCTACTAGCATAAATCGCTCCCATCCGTCACCAATTATCTTGCTCCTACTGCACACTTTATAACTAGAAAGGAAGATTCTCCAACCTAAGAATTTTGTTCACCCTATTCTAAAATATATTCAATGGGGGGCTTCCCACTACATCAGCAGGCGGCCTATTCTATTTATCAACCACCTGTTGACTGAAAACCTATTGACATTTAGTTAGTTATTTGGGCTTTATGGCGCGTCGACAACGATGGCCATATTGCACCCATAACTAAGATATTCATCGAAATACGGTTAGAGAAAATATAAAACCTCTCATTGGGGGCACCGCCTAAGTGGTGCTATTGTGCTGTAGATTTTACGTGTAATGCATATCAGTTAGGAGCATATATTGCCAATAAAGGTACATCAGAAAGGAGGTCGATCAGCTGTCCTGGTTGGACATTGCTAGACTTGTCAGACAAAATATCACTAAGTGAGTCTACCTGTGCAAGTCCAGTGACTTTAGATAAGAGGATCGGGATCGACAAAATGAGAATCGTAGCACGGTATGGTATGACACTTGTACTTGACCTCGGGACATTTCATTCTGACTTACTTTTGTTTGCATTTCACTGTTTGACTGACGATGATATGGGCGCTGCATGACCGACGCAGTCGATGCGCCCCTAAACTCCAATAACCAACCAACCAAATCCAGTGATGTCTACGCTCATCAGCATAAAAAGGACACGAGATGAAAACATAGCGAACTGTCAGTGGTGCACGGCATCTTGTGCACCGAGGTTTGTCACCACGGCATAACAGATAGCCGTGGGTGGCATGAGTATGTCACCGAGGTTTGTCACCACGGCATAACAGATAGCCGTGGGTGGCATGAGTATGTCACCGAGGTTTGTCACCACGGCATAACAGATAGCCGTGGGTGGCATGAGTATGCCCTATGCGGAGACGGCACAGTGTAACCTCTTATTGTCTGTGTTTACGACAGGACGACAGGACGAAATGGGGACGAGTGGTCTGGGGGTTAGATGCTCGTCTCACAATCGAAAGATTGTGGGTTCGAATCTCACCTGTCGCTACTCTTCGCCCGCGACCAATCGGCGTGAGAGATTGGCGACGCTATATGACTCAACGGTCGACGTGTCGTAAAACCAATAACCAACCAACCACGACAGGACGAGCTCCATGATCTCAGACGTTGTTTAATGGCTCTCAGTTTGTTCGCCTGTGTCGCGTCCCACATTGCATGCCACTTGTCAAGGAGGAAGATGGACATCTCTCGGTAATGGTCCGTGGCAGGAAGTGGCAGCGAGCGAGTGCACGGCGCGCGCGCTGCTCGCTTCGCGGCAGCATCCGCCAACTCGTTGCCGGAAATACACACATGGCTAGGAAGCCAACACAAGATCACCCGGCGTCTCGTGTTGTGCATATTGGTCAGACTGCTTAAAATATCACGCAAAAGGGGTTAGACGGAAACAAATTGTTCAGAGACAAAAAGCTGCTAAAAGAATCAGTGAAAATAACGTGTCGATCTCCCTCCGACACTTCGATGTGGTATAAAGCTTTCAAAACAGCGACAAGTCCTGGCGAGCACACATATGCTTAAATTGGGAGGGAAAAAGATCAGATAGCAAAGCCACAAACAAAAGCGCTGCCCACACCGTCCTCCGTTCGAGATCCATCGGTAAAGGTTGTCGCCCAGTCCTAAAATGATTCAATGTGTTCCAGAGCCAGTGCGCGAAACTCTTCTGGGGAGACATCTGTTTTCCTCGTTTTCGCAAGGGGTGTATCCACTCCTTTTGTGCGATAAGCTCCCATGGAGGAGTCTGCGCGCCCTCATCTCTCCGAATTCCTTGGAGACTAAGCTGACTTTCCTGGAAAAGCTTACGAATGCGTACACCAAAAGGCGCAACACTCAAATTTCGCTCCGTTGAAAAGAGGGTTGTTAGTCGTCGTGAAAAACATGCGAGTAAGCGGGGTGGTCAGGGAACTGGCGAAGTATGCGAGCATAGCGCATTCCCAGCCTTTTTCTGCGCAGACAGAGAGGCGGCTCGTGTGCTTCTGCTAGCAGACTCATCGTGGGTGAGGTGCGGAATGCCCCGGTTGCGATACAGATAGCAGAATGGTGAACGGTATCCAGTGTTTGTTTTGTGGTATTGTGTGCCCCATCATACATACAATACGCATAATCCAACTTTGAGCGTATCAGCGACCGATAGAGCAAAAACAGGGAGCTCCTGTCCACTGCGTAGGTGGTACGCGATACACATTTAAGCATGTTCAGGGATTTAAAACACTGATGGCGAAGTGTTTTAAAATGTTCTCTGTTACTAAGATACGGATGAAGTACATACAAAGGGACGCTGGTATGGGATGGATACTGGAGTGGGAAGAGGGACGGACGTTGGGGACTACAAGAGCCCCCGGAAACACCTCCGTGCTTCCACGCCCCTTATCGGGGCGGCCGTGGTAACCAGAGGGAGCGCCATCTCCCTAGCCAGCCGAGCAACGAGGCTGACCCCACTGCCGGGACCCGGTACGCTTGCTTGATCTGGCCCGTCCCCATTGACACCAACCATGTCGGACAGAGGACCCGGTACGCTTGCTTGACCTGGCCCGTCCCCATTGGCACTAACCATGTCGGACAGAGGACCCGGTACGCTTGCTTGACCTGGCCCGTCCCCATTGACACTAACCATGTCGGACAGAGGACCCGGTACGCCTGTTTGACCTGGCCCGTCCCCATTGACACTAACCATGTCGGACAGAGGACCCGGTACGCCTGTTTGACCTGGCCCGTCCCCATTGACACTAACCATGTCGGACAGAGGACCCGGTACGCCTGTTTGACCTGGCCTGTCCCCATTGACACTAACCATGTCGGACAGAGGACCCGGTACGCCTGTTTGACCTGGCCCGTCCCCATTGACACTAACCATGTCGGACAGATGACCCGGTACGCCTCTTGACCTGGCCATCCCCATTGACACTAACCATGTCGGACAGAGGACCCGGTACGCCTGTTTGACCTGGCCCGTCCCCATACACCAACCACACAAGACCCGGTACGCTTGCTTGACCTGGCCCGTCCCCATTGGCACTAACCATGTCGGACAGAGGACCCGGTGCGCTTGCTTGACCTGGCCCGTCCCCATTGACACTAACCATGTCGGACAGAGGACCCGGTACGCCTGTTTGACCTGGCCCGTCCCCATTGGCACTAACCATGTCGGACAGAGGACCCGGTACGCTTGCTTGACCTGGCCCGTCCCCATTGACACTAACCATGTCGGACAGAGGACCCGGTACGCCTGTTTGACCACGAGCCGGCGCCAGCACATTCGGTGGTGAAGGTTATGGTGGATTTGTTCTCGGACGCCGCCACCAGTCAGCTGTTCTATACAAATGACGTCAAAGTTCTGCTGGACATCGTGACGCGAAACCTGGCTGACCTATCGCCTGGAGACGCGGTGAGGGACGCAGTATCGGCCTGTCACAACCGCCGTGCTCAGCGTTGTTTCTGTTGAGCGTACGATGTGAAGAAGTGTCTTCAGTGGTCCCTATGAGATTCATGTATATATGTATATATATATATATATATATATATATATATATATATATATATATATATATATATATATATATATATATATATATATATATATATATGTATGTATATATATATATATATATATATATATATATATATATATATATATATATTAAAATATATATATATATATACAATATATATATGTATGTATATATATATATATATATATATATATATATATATATATATATATATATATATATATATATATATATATATATATATATATATATATATATATATATATATATATATATATATGTATGTATATATATATATATATATATATATATATAATAATATTATATATATATATATATATGTATATATATATATATATATATATATATATATATATATATATATATATATATATATATATATATATATATATATATATATATATATATATATATATATATATATATATACATATATATATATATATATATATATATATATATATATATATATATATATATATATATATATATATATTCCTTTGTTTCTCCGTATTCTCTGTCTGTGGTGAGTACAGCCGCTTCTGTTGCCTTCCTACGGGTCTGCCCCTGTTTATCCATACTGAATGTGTCACGTTTGACCGCACACCATATTTTATTGTGGTGTGGCTCAAAAGAATGGCCTATGGTCTACTGACACCTCTGTGTTACGTGTCTCCTAACATACCTGCTCGGTGGGCGATCAGTTTGATTTTACACTAGCGCACCTCTTGCGTGACGAGAGCAGAATTGTCAGGTGCTTCACTGGGTCCACGCGTCAGACACGCGTCAGACACCCAACAGACAACCCTATGCACGGCACGCCTCACACGGCACCGCGCGGTCCACCGGAGTGTTTGGAGTGAGGTGTAGCTGCTGACGCTGGATGTGCGGTCAGCGGCGACACGAGTACCTGCGGCTGTGCACGCGTCTGCTGTCGTCGGACGGCTACGGTGAACACCGACACCGCGCCGCCGACCTGCTGCTCTGTCTGCGGCGCATCGCCTCCGAGGAGGAGCTCGACGGCGACCAGACCCAGCCGCGCGACCGCCAGCTGGCTGCCACCGTGCTGGCGCTCCACCACCACCTGTTTGCCGACGTCTGACGTTGCCGCTCGTGGCGGGGAGACGTCGGCGCAGCCGGGACGTGGCGAACGGTGGCCATGTCGGCGGCCTGGCGTCGCCGTAGAATCTGTTTCGTGGTAGATGGCGACTATGCTGTGTTGGTTTGGAGACGTGGTTACGACGAGGCGATAACGAAGGGCACTTGGCAGTCGTCCGATGTGAAAGAGTTGGGCTGCGGCTACCTGCTAGGCGGCGGGCTGACCGATGCCGCATGGCTGCACATTATGAACACCGAACCGATTCGTTGCTATTGATCAAGCTATCTGGGATCGGCGCGTGGTTTGAGCGAGCTTCTCCACCTTGGGGCCGCGGTAGCTCAGTTGGTAGAGCGTCGGACTCATGATCGCAAGATAGTGGGTTCGAATCTCACAACCGGCGGTATGTACCGAGTCCACCCGCGACCAATCGGCGTGAGAGGTTGGCGACGCTATATAACCTAGCGGTTGAATGCGTCGTAAAAGAACCCAAGGTTATCCTTAAGCGAGCTTCTGTAAGGCGAATATTCCGCCCCATTCCGCTGTGTTCAACACCGATAGATTAGTGCCGACGGTAGAAAGTAGTCGTTTGTGCTGTCTCGCAGCTATAGATAGGACAATGTCCCGCACGGGTCTGAAACCGGACAACGATGTGGGAGCAGTTGGCACTGTCTCGGTGTAACACGCGAGTGCCCACGTCAGCACGGGATGGACAGGCGAGTTGTGTTATTCGCTTGGCGGCTAACAGCAAACGTGATTCCGATATGCGATTGGGAGGGACAGGGTGCCCTGGCGGTCACCGGCGTCGAACAGACGGGACTTTTCCGCCACACCGCGGCTGCTTAGGATCGAAGGGTCGATCTTCACGTTACTATCTATGCCGTTTTCCTTAGTTTGCAGTGTGTGTGTGTGTATGCGCAGGTTATGGGACCTGTAGCATGTGCGGTGCAGCAACTTACCACATACGTGGCTGTATCCACCACCACCGGGCGGCATCTTATGCAACTCTTCCTCCAGCTGGATTCCGTCGGGCCCTTTCCTGCTATCGCGGTCATAATGCACAGATGCTTTTCGGAGGGTTCATTTCTAGTCGATCGTATCTCAGTAGCTCTGCTCTGAACACATCCTCCGACTGTTGGCTATTGGTGTGTGATGTGCACGGCACATCTGCAACGCGATTCGATTGTTAACTGGTCGGAAATACTACCAACATTGGTACTCGCCAATAGCCAATACCTAGCCAATACTCCAACGGAAATACACCCACGTATGGCCGCCCAATATAGTAATTTGGCAGCATCATATCGCATGCATGTCGCCTTAGATATGTGAATGTTGAGCCTTTCTACAGTTTCCCTGTGATTCCTAAAGCAGACCCCAGTGAACTTGCAAATTTGCTGAAGGTGGATTGGAGAAGGAACTTGACTTGTGCTCACCAGACGACTGGTCGCCTCGCACCGGACAGGCAACCGAAAAGTAAACCGGATAGTATACCGGCGCAGGGCCTACCGATGCACAAGACAGCTGCCACATCAGGAAGCATTTCGACGATTAATGGACGTAAAAGGCACCAAGTCGACCCGCGTTCGATATCCAGACACCGTACAGCGTTACACATGTATTTGTTGGGTTCGCAAACATGGCTGTAGCGCATGCTTAACTCGGCAGCCAGTGGCGTGCTCTCCCAAACACCAGTCACTGAGAGGGGGGTCTCTTTAGCCCCCCTCGTCGGGAACCAATAGACGCATTGAAATGAACAAAGTTCAATAGATAGCCTACCAACATCCATCGGGTCAGATTCAGTTTTGTTGACCTCGAGGTCACCGATGATTTCACGGGTCAGATGATCGTGTCAAGTAAAAAGTTTAAGAATTATACTCTGAGTTTAAGTGACATTTGTTTAGCTGTAAAACTGCCGGACGGTTCGTATGAGTGAATATTCAAGCAATAGGGCAAGAACTGCCATTTACGTGCGCCATACGCTTGTGATCAAATCAGGTGCAGGTCAAATGAGGTCACCGCGCAGTTGGTTATATTTGCAGCACGCGATGCATGTTTGCCGATCAGAAATACACGGGTGAAGAAAATAGATATTTCATAGTCGTATACATAACCAAAAATGGCTCAACCCCTTATCCTAGTTGATGATGAATTGGTGTTTAGGGGCGCGTCGACTGCAATGGTCATTTTGCGCCCACCCTTATCCTAGTTCGGCCACATTATAAGTCACCATGTATCCGTTACGCTACATCGCCTTTAATTGAGTTCGTATCCCAGAGTAGCATTCGGGAGCAACCCCAGAGTGATATTCGACAGCAACCTGTGTAATTTCGAGTGCTGAATTCGAATGCAACGCACATTTCTGCCCCAGAAAAGTGAGTAGACGAAATTTTCAGCAGAATATTAAGTTTTCGATTTAAAAGAAGGTAACCATGACAGGGATGATGTTTGATAACTTGAATCATTCGTCAGTGTTGGGTTCACAAGTTGGCACATTTGGTCGTCTGTGCATCCAAACACTTGGAAAACAATACAATTCAAGTACACAAAAGATGTAAATATTCCACCCAATACTACCTTGGATCAGATCATTTATGGGTCAGATTAACTTTATCTTGAATATATGAGAACCATATCTAAATGAGTTCTCAGTCACGCACATTTATTCACTTTCTTTCCATTAAATGGAGGACTAGTGTCGAAATGCGAGCACCTATTTGTTTTCGTCTTTATAACGTTACATTGACCTAGCCTGTAATGACCTGGACTATATTTTCTTTATGCGTAGCCATGTTCATTTCAAGGTATCCGAAGTTCAAGTTCAGTAGCGGCCGCTATTTCGGCGCTATTCAAGATGAACTAGTGGGGCAGCCCCCCCCCCAGTGACTCGCGGGTTAAGCATGTACACGCGACCGGAATCGGTCAATCAACGGCGCACAGCCGGGTGGCACGTCACATCGCACGGCCCGGCGCCCGGCTGTCAGCGGCACACAGCCGGGTGGCGCGTCACATCGCACGGCCCGGCGCCCGGCTGTCAGCGGCGCACAGCCGGGTGGCGCGTCACATCGCACGGCCCGGCGCCCGGCTGTCAGCGGCGCACAGCCGGGTGGCACGTCACATCGCACGGCCCGGCGCCCGGCTGTCAGCGGCGCACAGCCGGGTGGCACGTCACATCGCACGGCCCGGCGCCCGGCTGTCAACGGCGCACAGCCGGGTGGCGCGTCACATCGCACGGCCCGGCGCCCGGCTGTCAACGGCACACAGCCGGGTGGCACGTCACATCGCACGGCCCGGCGCCCGGCTGTCAACGGCGCACAGCCGGGTGGCGCGTCACATCGCACGGCCCGGCGCCCGGCTGTCGGCCAGCACGCATCATCACGGCTGGACATCACCACACCCAAAGGCTGGGCACATTGGCACCGTGCGTTCACCGAGACTAGCCAGGACGCGGCGACACCCTGCGTGACAAAAGCGGACTATCGTGCTATTCGGGATACGGTGGCGCACGCAGCACACAGGCAAGCCCGACGAGTGTCGGCTGGTTTTGGCACCTCGGCAGAACTTGGGTAGGCAGCGACTTCAACCCCGGTTCCGCTTTTGCCATTCGGTAAAACTCCCAGTAAAACCACGTCATCGACACATGGGGCACACTTACCCGTGAGGGTGACACCCACCAATGGGGGTCACGCCAAGCTATCGGGGTGACAAGTCTATGGGTGGGTATCACCCACCTGTTGGTGTCGCTCATACCTGTGGATGTATGAGCCACACCATCCCCCCCCCCGTTACCTGGCTATTCAGCCCATCACTTCAGCCGAACATTCTCCCCATCGGAACTAGGCGCTACATTCACTGCGGCGACATCCACACAACACATACATTGGCAGCGTCTTCCTGGGCTGGCTATACGTATGCGTCGCTCCAGGAGCTCTCGGGTACCCTGGAAGGGACCGAGTTGGCCCACCCAGGTATACAGAGACGTCTACACAGTGCTGGACACTGCCCACGTAATATCATGCATAAGCGGCTCCAACAAGTTTCAGGCAGCATTGCCACACGCAAGCGAGGGCGAAAGGGGCTGGCGAAACGTACGAAAGTGCAGATCACAGGACGCAAGCGACGAATGGCTTCTCGACAAGCGTAGACAGGAAAACGCATCAGGTCATGTCGCGTACAACGTAGCTTAAAATAATGAGTTGTGTGAAGATGGTTCTGTTCAGCTTCGAACAATTCACCGCCTTCCCGAAACGGTGCCGACTCACTGTATAGTGGGGTTCGAAACGCTAGCGGATCGAAGAACACAGCTTGATCCCACGACCCGTCCATAGACACTCGATATTAGTAGCAAACGTGGCAAGAGAAGTCTCACCAGCGAACTGATGTAGACTTTGAAAAACACCGTACAGACGCGTAGCTCAGGCTCACGATACGTTCTAACGAAACTGCGCACAAGCCTTGCAACATACGATATGAACGGATGTGCTAGCACCACAGATTAAGACACATTCTCACACAAATAAGTTACATACGCGTTGTGGTTAAATGTATCGCAATCACACAACGGATAAATAAACATTTTCTGATTAAACTAGATCTTGTCACACAAACAAGCTGCAGCACAATCAATGATGCGGTTATCGAACGGTAACTGGTGCTAAAATACGAGTCGATAGCCTTCCTCAATTTACCGCAGTGACGACTTGGTGTGTGTGGATAATATAACTCGCATTACTAATGGGGACTATGGCGTCACGTCCTGAAATTAAGTTCATACAGTGGAGGGTAGTAGGCCAAAACGTTGAAACCCGTGATGACGTGGAAATTATTAACAATGTGACAGGCAAAAGATGACATTGATATCTGAACATCGCATCTATTGGCAAAATTGTGATGACAGATGCCAGGAATTGGATAGGGTGAAACAGTTGCCGTTACCGAAGCTGAATGGCGCGAAGTTCAATGGAAATTAAGACAAAGTCACAACTTCCGATCGAAGGACATCAGAGCAAGATTCTGTTAGGTGCTGGTTTCCACGTAAGTTTCTCAATTTCAGGACATTACTGCGACGTGGTCGGTGACTAATGACGTCACATAGAGTGGCTACTTCATCATCATAACTGCTGACGCTACTGGATATTAATGACGTCACGGATACGTTTTCCTCATCCGAGACTATCGAATTCTGTTGACGTCATCACCACGGTCGGACATTCGAAGTCCCCGCGGAAACTGCTAACGTCAGCAGGATTGCCGTCTGTCGACGTCACCAGACACGGATGACGTCAGGGTTGTACGACTGCCGACGTCACTGCGGACTGACAACAACTCTATGACATCACCGGGAGCCGGAGTTGTCGCATCGTCGATGACGTCGAGACTGTGACTGCTGCCGTCACGGCCGGGTGATGAGTGACGCCATCGGAGGCTGCTGACGTCAGGGGCGCGCAGGCACACCGTGCTGGCCGGGTGACGGCACGCGGAGACACTCCGCCCATCCGCCGGGAGGGGACACGTGACTGGGCTGTTGCGGACTGGCCGGTCTGGCGTCACTGCCGAACAGCCGGCGAAAACTGCAATGGGACGTCGCGTCAGGCCACATCGACACCGGTGTCGGCTATAACATCATCAATGTCGGCTATGGTGCCGTCGGTGACAGCAGACGGCGGGCGTCTGCGGCGTGTGCGCCTGTGTGAGTGTGCGTGCGTGCGTGCGTGTCTGTGTAGGTCAGGGTCAAAAGCGTAAGAGTTGATGCATCGACTACGAAAGATCCCTGGTGATTGATTACTTCGGCTTTATGGGAGGAACATGATTACCAATGAACCCATGGCATTCGACTCCTGCAAGAGACCAGGTGAAGGAGCCTATGGTGTTTGGGGCGTTCAGGCTGATGGAAGCTTTGGCATTCAGGGGTGACGTAGCTGCGTCGGTGTCCTGCGGGCTGGCCTGTCGGTCGGGTGCTGGAAGCTGGGTTTACCCGTTCCAGCCATCGCGCTTGCTGTTAATCGGTTCGTGGGACTGTCAAGCTAGCCTTGACATTAACGGTTCGCTCTCCAATGCGACTTACATAGCGATCGCTCGATCCCGTCCGAACCGTTTGACAGTGTTCCCGACTGAGTAAGTACTAACCAATGACGTGGTCGTAAGGGGCATCAACACGTTGGTAGTGATAATCGAACCCTTGGATGGCGCGCACACTAAAACAGTAGTAAAGATATACGCAGCACAGTGATTCATGAAATATGGTGGAATATGCCACTTTTTGGGCACTGAATAGACATCCTTTCCAGGGAAGTATCGACATCGTGCTGGTTGATGTGTGGCTATGAAGTCTCTGTGACTCATTTCTAAGAGTATTTAGTGTATAAGTATCATGCTTATGCTCACCATTACAGATTGTGATACACAAGCATCTTGCGACATAATTCCAGGTACCGAGGCTATCTATGATGTGGTCTGCTAAACAATGCCATCTTCCGATACCATGGAATTATAATCGTTATTATTAGTATAAGTATCGCTGTATTGGGTGTGTCACAAATTTAATGAAAA
Organism: Ashinkailepas kermadecensis; assembly: GCA_034440615.1. Classification (NCBI taxonomy): domain Eukaryota; kingdom Metazoa; phylum Arthropoda; class Thecostraca; family Neolepadidae; genus Ashinkailepas; species Ashinkailepas kermadecensis. The sequence goes on along the minus strand of JAOTOM010003805.1, from coordinate 127,946 downwards.
ACAAGCACTTATGAGTACACTATTGGCTTAAAATTGAGCTTCAAGAACTGACACGATATTTGAATTGGCATGTTTCTATTACACTTTTGACATCCTACTATACTCTTTTCGACATCTCACACCTAACGAAAAACCATTATTTTAACACTGACGCAGCATATCATGTGTGCTGCACACTGCGTTCTGAGGTCAAGGAAAATCTCGACATGTTTCAAGAGCAAAAAGACATGGGAAGGGGATGCCCCGAAAACATGTCAGCGCAATGACCATTTTAGTTCAAGGCAAACTCACCAAAAATGACAGCACACAGCGAGCATCAACATACAACTTAAACTCGGTTGAATATTGCACGACACGAACATTTTACAAATACTTAGTCTGGAGTGCCATAATAACGCAACTGCACGCTCATATAATCCAGGGATCCCAAATGCAAATCAGAACCTGATATTGCCCAATGAACACAAACATGCAGCAAATACCATATGAAAACAATGCCAAGACTAGCGCATGCCAAAAATAGACGTTGATGTACATTGTACGAGATAAAAGAAATGACCATGCAATTCTGGCCGGCCACACATCATCAAAGTAGCATGAGGAAGCAAAATGGTCGTCATATGAATGTCATGCCTTCGGTTAATGACAGACATTGAACAAGGAGTCCAATTCTGGTAGGGGCACTGACACAAACAAATTACACCAGGTTATATACAAGCATATATAACCAGATTGCACCACAACCAAAGTAGAAAAATACGAGCTCACACCCTTTTATAACACAGACTATTCTTCAAAGGCTTGTCTCAGAGTTTCGAACCTTAAACAGCACGTTCCGATGTCGAGGCCAGCCATCGTCAAGTCAGCACACGTCAATTCGCTAAATTTCAAGTGCAAGTCGCTACACGTAAAGTCGTTGCACTTCAAGTTCTCACGTCAGGTCGTTGCACGTCAAGTCGTCACACGTCAAGTCGTTGCAAGTCAAGTTGCCACAAGTTATGGGTGCCGTCGAATGTCAATGTTGACTCAGAAGCCAGCCGGGTCTCGCGCGGCACCCACGAACCACGAACAGCCAAGAACACCCAAGAACAAATGCAAACCATGGACACAAGGAGGTTGTGTCGAGCGGGCTGGGATCAGTCCATCCCACAGACAGCACCGTCTTGGGCCGTCGTGGATAGCTTCATCCGGAGCGAATCAGCGTCTATCCGAGAAGTCGACACGGCACCACACCAGCCCCAGCAGCGGCCCTGGCTGCCGCGGTGTGTGGAGCGGCTACACACCGTGCGGCCCCATCGAGCGTGACACGATCCGACCGACCTCCGCTGCAACGAGTCGGGTGCGCCAGGCAGACGGACGCGCGCCCTGTCCACAGTGGCCTGAAGTCGGGGCCTGCTCAGCACCTCCAGGTGGCTGCCCATGGTGAACCAGCTGCACAGGTGGTAGCACCGTCAGCCCAACGCTTGGTCAGTTGGCTATTTTGGCTTTAGGGAGCACCATCCCGATCTGGTCATTTGGTGCTCCATGTCAGCCCAAGCCCCAACGGCCCGCCAGTCGCGAACCACAGATGCCGCAACACCAAGGCACCTAGAGAGAAGGCGTTCGGATGGCGACCACGCGAGTAAAACGTACCCAACAGGACCACAAAAACGATGCCGTGTCTTAAAATGGAACAGCTTCCCACACGTATGCATACCTTGTGACAAATTCCGCCATGTTTGAGCGATACGTGTGCCGAACACCACTAATGAAACAATAATTGCCTGAAACGCTAGGCCGCCCACACCGGTAGTAGCGTGTTTGGACGGCTTCGCCATACAACAAACTTGCCCGCCATGATATGGTAAAACAAAACGGGCATAGATGGCAGGAAGGTAGACACATTCATTGTTACGAAATAAGCAAGCAAGGCAACGTAGAGTACGTAGCTAGCGTGCACACATCAAAACAGAACAATAAACGAGACGCACTGATAATGGCGCTAACTAATGTGCGAAACAGGACACGAGGCGCATATGACATATTGTGGGACAGATGGATTTGATCAATAGGTGAGTGTAATACACAAGCGTGCCAGACCCGGAGAGTGCAGGATGAATACCATAAGATAGGTAAATAAATGTCACACGTGAACGACAACTAGAGTGACGCAAAGAGCACCCATGGAAAAGAGTTCGGACAGACGGAAAACAAATGCATGTACAGCTACCAGTCATGACAAGCGGAAGATGACGAGGAGAACTCTCCACATCAAGGTCCAGGGTCAGGGACGGAGGTGGGCGTGCCAAGACCGCGCCAGCTAACCTCTCTCACGCGAACGGCAGGAGATCAGAGACGGCCTGGGTGGACTCCAGCGCGCGGCGTATCTGACGCATGATGCTGCAACACGGCCGCACGCCGCGTCCATCACGTGTATCGGCGGCCTCGGGTCAACACTCATAGACAGTCTTAATGTCCCCCCCACTGGCCATGTGGTACACCAGCCGACTGAACTTATAACGCACGTCGCTTGGATTCACAGCATGACTGGGAACCGAGACAGCATACATCCTAATACCTTCAACCGTTTTCAGATGGGTTCATGCCACGACAACCCGCCGTTTTGTATCACTAATACCTCGCTAATAACGTAACGACCAACTAGAAACATCGGCTAAGTTGTCCCGCAAAGTGCACACGTGGCATCAGCCACATCATGCAACTAAGAAAGTGTACATACAATGCAAACAAGCTAGTAATGAATGATTCATTTAACTCGGAAGCCACTATATCAATATGAGCCGGCTTTCCAGAGGTATCGCAGCGTTTAACCTCGAACTCCAAGTCCGCGACGCATCAGGACGGCAACAATGTGCGCCATATGGCAATAGGAGTTGGTGCGACCTGAAGCCTAAATAGCCAACTAACCCGATGGCAGCAGCGCACGGTATCACGTGTCTTTGCCGCACGTTGCGCCACATGTCCGCTTCACCATGCTGCAGTGTTTTGAATTTCTGTTTTGAAAACACCAGTGGTATATATTTTATGTAACGCGATACCATGCACGATATGACAAGTACACGATAAATCCACGATACAAACACACACGCACACTTCCTCCAAGTTTTCTATACGATTTCACTGAGACGGGTGACAGCTGTCTCGAAGGAGAGTACGAAGGCGTCAGTGATGGGTGGACCGCGCCCCCGAATCGCTGTACTCATGCCACTCAGACGAGTACGGGTGCTTGCAATGAATCGTATAGTGAGCAGTGTGCCAGGGTGATTGACTACGTCATGCAGGTTGTACTTGTAGGCGTGCGCCGCCGAGTAGGGCGACAGGTCGAGCCCAGTCGCGGAAAAAAACTACGGCCGTGTGAGTTTCCCGAGGTCGTGTTCCTGCGGCGAAAACCGTTTCAAGTGCACCACCAGAATGCGAGGGGGCTTCTGGATCGGGAAGCTCTTGGTGCTCTTTCGGTGCTTCTTGCATTTGTTCCACATCGGCTTTTCGTCCCCGTCAAGCACTTCCTCTCCAGTAAAGACGTCGAAGCAGGCCTGGAGCGTCACCTGTCCAGACTTGGACGGGATGATGATGATGAATTGATGTTTATGGGCACGTCGACAGCAAGGCCATTGTGTGCCATTTTGTGCCCATAACAATGGTTAAAGAGAATCTAAAACGTATGTCCTTGAAATCGTATATTAGTAAAGGTAGAGTATTGGTTCTTAAGGATGATATATCACATCAAAGTTTGTTTGTCGAAGAAAAGCAAAAATGTTACTGGACGTCATGACCTCCGATTCGTCACCCAGTAGCATACGCTAGGAGTCGGTGCTCGCTCTTCCAAAATACTGGCGGCGTAAAGGTTCCAGCGCTGAACATGCTACACTGATTGAACATACTACAGTGAGCAGGGCAGAACAACGTGGGCATAAAGGTCAATCACCTCCAGACACTAAGTAGCTGTGTGCGGCTAAGGTATGTCCTATTCTCAGACGGCAGAGCGCAACTTCTTCCCATCGTTTGACCCGATTCGAGGACCACCACAGCCCTAGTGTTGGCTTCAGGACACATAGTTTACTACGCTTTGAACTCCAGACTCGCTGCCATTCTGATCGCATAAATGATGATATAGATGAGTAGAGATCTCTTGGAGGAAGTAACAAGGAAACGACGCGACCACTGTTGATAGCGACCTTCGCAGCCATGTCGGCAGCTTCACCCCCAGCTTGCCCGACGCGACCACTGTTGATAGCGACCTTCGCAGCCATGTCGGCAGCTTCACCCCCAGCTTGCCCGATGCGACCACTGTCGATAGCGGCATTCGCAGCCATGTCGGCAGCTTCACCCCCAGCTTGCCCGATGCGACTGGGGATCCAGCAGAAAACAGGAAGTAGTCTTACCCATTCCGTCTAGTAATTCTACAACTCGTATAATTTTGCGAACAAATCGGTTATCCTGGTTGAAGGATTACATTGCTAAAAGGCTGCTCAGTGAGTCAGTGAAAACAACGTGTTTTGAGGTCCGATCATTTTGCATAAAATGAACAGCTTTCAAAATGGCATGCAATTCGGCAGCAAAAATGGATGCATGTTTTGGTGAGCAGAAAGAGCCAGCACCGGATCGAATGACGTAGCAACAGCCTACGTCAGACTCAGACTTGGAGCCGTCCGTGCACTGGCGGATCTAGCCCACCGGTTTGGGGGGGCCAACTTTCGGTTTTCGGCGTCAGCCCCTCCCCTCCCCCTCCCCCAGTGGCGTACCTAGGAATTACATCAGGGGAGGAGTCGAACGGATTTGGAGGGTGCGCCTTCTCCCGCTATTTTTGGTTAAAAGCACCGGATTTCGACCACTATTTGGCAAAGGGGCCCATCTGAAGAAAAAATAATAATTGACAACATAGTTTCCTGTGTAGGGGCCCCAGCCTACCTCCACCGTTTCTATGTTACCGGATTTTTGTTCTTGCTTACCAAAACGTTCACGTTCTCGTTCAACGTCTTGTACCACGTCAACGTTCATGCACGTGTACACACTGGCGGATCCGATTTTGTCAACTCTTGCTGTAAGCAGAACTTAGAGCATGGAACCCTCGATGTGTGTTAGAATCTACTATGCTACCACACTGGCTTCCAAACAATTTTTTTTCAAATTTAAAATTGGAGATTCTTTCATCCAGACGCTACTTTTTAACCTCGGCAAAGGTTACTGCATTTTAATTTAGTTGACTTCTGTTGGTTTCGGGTGGCCAAAAGGCACCATGGCCCCCCTTTTAAGCGCTTCGGGGGGCCATGGCCGGAATGGCCCCTCCCTGGATCCGCCATTGTAAATACATACCTCCTGTTGCTATTCTTCTTGAAAAAAATCAGTCAATGTAGCCTGTCTGTTCATCTTAGCAACCCCAACACCAACATACGAAACATGCTGCTCAACTGAGCTCAACTGGTCACTCGCACAAAACATCCTGTTCAAATTCCGCTTTCGAAATCTGGCTCACTGGGTCCACTTGCCCGTTACCGGCTAAACAAACTTCATGAACCTATCTGACGAAGGAATAATGAAACTGCTGATTTCGTCATCTCTTGCTGTAAGCAGAACTTCAACAGCATAGAACCCTCGATATGTCAGAATCTACTATGCTATCATATTGTGCTTCCAAAAAAATATTAAAAAATACCTGTAAAATTGGAGATTATTTCACCCGGAACGCTATTTTTTAACCTCCGCAAGATTACTGCATTTTAATTTAGTTTACTTTCGTTGGTTTGGGGGGGGGGGGGCAAAAGATACTATGCCCCCCCCCCCCTTTGAAGCGCTTGGGGGGCCATGGCCGGAATGCCCCCCCCCCCTGGATCCGCCAGTGCGTCCGTGTAAGTCCTGGAGAAATCATGGTATTCCTGTATTTTTTTAAAGGGACATCATTCGGAACTCTGTTATGTTTACATCGCATTTTTTTGCGTGACAAAGCAATATCGATTTGTGGTCGGACAACCCGCCATGGAGTAGTCAAAATAGCAGCACGTGCCACACAACCGGGTATGATGCTGCAGTTACGCAGCGTCGAGATAATGCGCGAGCAAAACGGCAGGACGCGCTGACTGCGAGACGACTGACGTGGCATCGATGATCCCGGGAATACCCACGGATATGCCGGATGTTCTGGGTTTTGAGCGACCTTACACGCATATCTGGTTGTCAATAACCTGCGGCGTAGCGCAAGGAGAGGTTCATCCACCTCTACTATAACACTGTCTGATGGTGAAGTGTGAAAAACTCCAGTGGCAATTCGAAGGGCTGTGTTATGAATCCAGATAACTAGAGACAACAGGTACTCTCCAAAGTCCGCAAATCTAGAATATTTTGATTAAACTAGATAAAACCGACGCCACGTGATGTCATATGCTAGAAGTACCTATTTATACCAGAATACTGCTGAACTATATTCCAGTTTTGGACTGTCCTGGTAAATCTACTGAATATGGTGCTGTTCATTTTAGCACTATTATGCCGCTTTTCCTACGCACGATTTGTTTCCCCGCCATTTGTGAAAAATATTCATTGAAGCTGCTAGGTCTGTATGTTTTTTTTTTAGTACCGTGCCAGTGGCTTTGAAGCGAAAGGCACCACCAGCCCGTGAATTAACTTAGCAAAAACCGGCCATGGTTGATATTGCTGGAGAACATGCATCTGAAACAATTTGTAAATTAAGGCCGTATACAATGTCAGCTTTGTCACCACGTGATTGATGTAATTGATGTCAATTTTCCGTTCCGGCTCCAATCTCATGATTAATGCCAACTTAGCATGTGCGTTGGTCTCCTATCAATTATCATATTGCTTCTGTTATGCTATATGTAATCATGTACATGCATACTGCGTCACACACGAACATGTGCACAATTTGGTAATTGCTTGCCTATTATATCACAACTGCGTAATAGTTACTGGAGAAGCAAAGCTGGATATCACCACTGACCAGGATTGTCCAGGCCCTGATTTTCAGGGTAAATTTGTGCTCTTAGGGTAATATTTGATTTCCTGGCATTTATATTTCCAATGCAATATTGGTGAACATGGTTAACATGTGACCACTCTCAGCTTTCCTGTGTGAGATGTGATTTGGATTGAGTCAGTTTAGGGTTTGTCATTACAGTTCGGAGCATTCACGAGTTATATTTGACCTAGGTCAAGCTAAAATGAGGTTAGGATAAGTTAGGTTTGTGTTTTTTAACTTGCTCAATTTTTTGATGATTTGTTAATTTCGGAAACTAATTTTTATTCTTTTCTGAAAAGAGACCAGACTACAGTAGGCTATGCTTTGTTAGATTGTTAGACATATCGAGGGTTCTATGCTGTTGAAGTTCTGCTTACAGCAAGAGATGACGAAATCAGCAGTTTCATTATTCCTTCGTCAGATAGGTTCATGAAGTTTGTTTAGCCAGTAACGGGCAAGTGGACCCAGTGAGCCAGATTTCGAAAGTGGAATTTGAACAGGATGTTTTGTGCGAGTGATGATGTTTCTACAATTATACATGCAGAAGAAGATTTCCATTTTAGTTGAGGTGGCAGTTCTAGAAAAAAATTGTAAAAGCATGTTTCTGAATGTGATTAAGATGATGTGACCATTAGTTTCCAGCACAAATGCATACTTTTCAGTTGGGAAGCAAAGTAATGCCAGAATGTGTGGCTTTCAGTGGGGTAATAGGCAATGAAGAATAATGAACATAAAAGCAGCAGAACCAAACGAAGCCCAGCCTTTGAATATTTTTGATATAATATATACAACAATGTTGCTTGAGTTAGCACTACAAACCTACATCAAACCAAACCTAGCCTAGCCTCTTTTTCAGGAAAAAAACATTGTGTTGCTTCTCTTTTTAGCCTCCAAATTACAAAAACCTAGGTATTTATATATATAAGAAGCCCCAATGAAGACAATTTGGGAGACAAATGTATGAACTATACTTGTTGAAACATACTCGCAACTGATTCCAAGTGTCCTAAAAATATTGTCCAATTAACTGTGTTGAACCAAGTTCGAAGTTTTCATTTCCAATATAAATAAACATAAAATTCCTTCAAATCACATCAGAAAACATCAGAACACATGTTTCAACCAAACATTGGCTTATGTTTTCTTATGCATATTTACCAAAACCTAACCTAACCTAGCTGACCGATTTTTTCCCTGGAAAGAGGCAAAGCTTGTGATTAACATCTTGTGTCCAAACTAAACTGCAATAATATCCAACATTTTTCATTTTATATTACCTCACTCAAAGCTCCTTTGTGGTATTATTATCATTGCCAAATGAAAAGAAGCATTTCTGACAGAACTGAGGAATCACATCAACTTACTCACATTCATGAGCATGATATTTGAACACCTTCCCAAAATCCATTAACGCTCATTCAGTCACCTAAATTAATTAGCTCTCTATATATGCTGCAAATTTAGTATGGAATCCAGCAACCGAGGTGTAGCTTTGTATGTCTTTTGAATGGCACTGCACCCCCACCCAATGTTGGCTGTGCCTTCACTATAATTTCAACTTTTAACATGGGACCCTGTGTGGTTCTCCCCCGATCCAGAGATATGAATGTAGCGTTCTGTGTTTACCATGCCCAAGAACCCGACTAGCTCAATAGACATCCGAAGTTCATTGAAAGTTTCCGCCAGGTGTTGGGGTCCAAGTTCACCTCGACAGATAAAATTATCATCAAGTGCTTCGCGAGGATCCGGACTCCTATTAATATCGGGTTGGTATCCTACAAACGGCCTGATCTCGGCCTAACCTAACCGAACCTAAATGTTGCGAAATCTAAATCGAGCCTTCACGCTACAAAAGGCTTGATTTTTTGTTTTGTTTGCGCTGGCACTCCAGGAAGTTCTGGATTAAAGCAAGGCTCACGGAGTCCTAGCGACGTGTGCTCGTCGAGAATAGTCTCTGGAGATGCGTGGAGCCGAGCTTAGAACTGGCATCGCTCTCACCCCAGCGTGGGTCGCCATTTGACTGTTCGACAACACACACAATTGGTTGGTTTTGATAACCAATCACCTACCACGGCCATATGCACACCCAGGGGTGTTGTTTTGTATACCTGAGGGGGAAAGTGCCCCCTCAACGTTGGCTTTGCTCCCAATAATTTAAACCTTTAACATGGGACCCTATGGAGCGTGCCCCCAAATCCATTTTGGCCTGCCCATTGCCTTCATGTATTTTGCCCCCTCCCCAATAATTTCCAAAATCAACACCCGTGTGCACACCTCAAGGAGCAGGGCGGCGCCAGGCATTTTGCCGGCGGGGGCAGGTGGCTGGGGAAAGCGTCAATTTTTAACTCAATATTTGCCATGCACCGTCGTAGGATTAAGGTTTAAATTACAAAACTCAGGGGACCTGTCCCCTGCCCCACCACCCGATCGCGCGCCGCCAATGCCAGGGAGGATCTGGGGGCCTGCACCTAACCCTAAGCCGTGAACGTGTTACGTCCTTCCTATGGCTGGCTGGATAGAACAGTGCTCAACCATAGAACAAGTTGTGGCCGAACCCCAGTCTTGAAAAATACCTGCGTACTTCATTTCCCCTTGTGTAAAAGCTTGTCCCATGTAAGCAAAATCATAATTCAGTGTCGCTAAATAAAAGGATTCCCGTCGACACGCACAGAAAGTTTGTCGGCCCCGAGCCTCGAATCCAGTGCCTCTGAATGATTAAACCGACGCGCTACCAACTGCGTTACCAGCACTGGCGCTTAAGTTAAGTAGTGTCGATGGATATGACATGGGTCTAAATATCACCATTTTACACAACTAACACGTTCATATAAAAGCTTACCATGAAACAAGCTTTCACATGACGTATAATTTATGCATATCACCTATACTTGCTAGTCAGGCATTTATTCGGATAAGTACTATTTCTTGCTGTCGTGATAACCGGCTGAACCAAAATCAGCGCCTGGGTGACGTCACCAGCTGCCAATGAACATTGGCAGGGGTCGTTATGAATGACATCAAGTCGACGCTTGAAGGTGTCACACGCTCCGTCATAAATAAAACACCCGTGGTCAATTTTATAGCGTATGAGGATCGATATATGAGAAGCAAAACTGATCCGTCAACCCCATAGGTGTGGCAATGTCCTCACTACTCTTCCAAAGTGAAGTTAATTTGAGTTTCACCAAAATTGTAACAACTAGACTCGATATCCCCTATCATAAAAGGAGTATTTCGGAAATAAAACTGAAATAACTAAGACTGATGGCTAGGGTTATACACCAATGATGCCTGAAAGTTGCAATCATGACATAAATTATTATTCGACAGATTAATACACTTAATGCAGGCTTGGTATGCCCTAGCTATAAATACAATTAATATTTATTGACCAACATAGATAGCGCTGTTCAGAACATCAATATGGTTCGAGCCAGTTTATTCCTGTTAGCGCACAAAAGCGCAGCAGCATACAATCGAGACTTGTAGCCAAAGTATGTATCTACTCTATGAAATCAAAATCAACGTGAAGGTCGTTGAATATATTTTATTTAATCCATAATATGCTCATCGTTATACATCATCTGCATCGTTTGTTACTTGCCAACACTAGATTGCCTGCAGAAAGTTCCTGGATTGGTTAACTCCTTCATTTCTACTCCTAATCTACTCCTCATAATCTGCGCAATTCGATGATGTGAAAAATTATTGGATTCGAGCCTTGAAAGAAGAATGGGAATACTTAGAACCTGAAAATGGAATTCCGCGTTTGCAACGACACAAATAAAAACGCTATAATAGTATGACTTCCTGCGTTATTTATGGACACGGGTGCTGGTATATCGAAGATATAGCACTGTTCTCGAAGGCTGGGGACATTTTGCAGACGACCTAGGGTAAAACTGTCCAGTTTTGACGAACTTCGAAATTCGAGTAAGTGTCACTGTTTAAGCAATTCTGGCCCATAATGCAACTGTCCCATTTGTGTTCCAGAGACCGTCACAAGGGGGCCGGCCGGCCTAACTTGTCTCACCACGTCTTGTAGTTAGGGAACGACAGGCACTATGACAGTCATGTTGTTCCGTCGATCTAGTTCAGTTTCTGAATTATTTCTGTTTTTCATTATTCGGCGTGCTTTCATTTCTAGGAAGACTAGCATTACCAGGGGGAATTTTAGTTTTCTAAATGTGGCTTACACTTGCAGAGGTGCACAAAACGTCAAGAATGTCACCTACAAGCATTGAAACCCATAAATCTGTCACATTTTGAAACTTTCGGATTTTACCTAACCTACTCCAATAGCACAGGTCGCCGCAATCGAACCCTATCAACTGTCACGGCGTATCTGTGACAGCCTGCTACGCCATGGTTCAGCCTAATGGAGCTGGCTGCGTGCAGCCGATATTGTGCACCGGGATCTGTCCCAAAAGAGTTAGCGCTGCCAAATGTCCTGTTCCGAAATTGCAGTGATAACTTACCGAAATATAAGCGAATAGTTTATGAAATAACCAAAAATCAACTGTACATGAAATATTTTTGCGTTAAAATGACTTTCCTGAAGTGATATATTTTCTTTATGTGGTGAGTACTTTTCCTTCCTCGAATAATGATTATCTGTCACAACAACGGCACAGTTTCAGCCAATATCTGTCACCTACGCTGGTAGGCGAGTTGGCAGGTTTGTGCACCACTTGGTTCGGCCCTTCTTGGAGAAACTCATGTGAGAAGACCCGCAGGGCCCATAAGTAAAAACCAATGACCACGCCCGCCTTTGTTCTGGGGCTGTTTGCTGAATAGAAATGTATCAAGTCGTTTTTGTTTGTTGGCTTCCTGTGTACCAAAAAAAAAATGGTCCTTGTTTAGAACGCCAGGTCATTACGTCCAGGAAAGGGAGTGTTCCGTTCTGTTCCTATTCTTTGGTGAATTGTATAGCTTGATCGACGGCATTTAAGTTTGAAAGTAACTTAAATACCGTTCCTTCTTCAGGCTGGTAAGTTCTCGCACGACTGCGATTACATCGTCGACATACCGCATCCCTGTCGAGTCGCTACCTATGATATCTTTGTGGTAGTCTTCCTCTAATGTTTCTATGTATAAGTGTGCTATGACCGCACTCAAGTGTGAGCTCATTGCAAAACCATTGATCTGTACAAATTCGTTGTCATTAAATTTGAAGCACCCAAAATACATGCACAGCTTCACCAGTTTTGTGAAGTCTTCCTTAGGCAATATCAGTTCTTCTTTCATCAGATTGAGTGCTCTTTTCAAAGCAGATATTGCGACATCGACCGGGACGTTTGTAAATATCGACTTAACGTCGAAACTCACCAGTTTTTTTGTCGGAACAGTCAACCTGGTTCCGTCTTTGTAGAAGGTCAGCTGAATTTGTCAGGTGTGCTTGACGTATTTTGCCCAGTGCACCTGATAGCGGCTTCGCGAGACATTTTGCCAGACGATGTGGGGCGCTGCCGATCCCAGACGTTATAGGGCGCACAGGAACATCTTGTTTGTGGATTTTTCGCATGCCTCTCATAGACGGTGCCTTTGGTTTCTCTTCTAGGAGATGAACTAGCTTTTTACCTTTCCATGAACGGAGTAGCGGATTTATGGCCTGTTTATTTAATTATCCGATTCGCATTTGCAAGTTCCGGGAAATGTGGTTTATAGGTGGACGTGTGAGCCAACATTGTGCCCATTTTTGTCATGTATTCGGACTTATCAATAACTACCTTTCCCCCACCTTTATCAACACTAGTCACCAGTATGTCATTGCTCAGCTTCTTCAGCGCATTTACATATCTTCTCAGTACTGCAGGGTGTTGTGACTTGGCCATTGCTATGAAACATGTATTTAGTCTCTGTTTGAAGCCCTTGTCAATATCGCTATCATTAAATCTTTGGTTAGCAATTCTCAAGTCCATGTAGCTTCGATTGGCTCTTCCTGTGTCAAGTTTCAGAGCCAATGACAGAGCCGCCGTCTCTGTGTTGGTCAGGGTGCGACTAGAAAGGCTTGTAATTAAACCCGGTTTACCTGCCTGCTTCCAGGTGCTGTGTGAACATAAGCGCTCCAGCTTTTCTTTCAGTCGTTTGCTGTGCCTGCTTGATTCCGCAACATTCGGTGAGACAGGTAGAGGGTTGCCTAAGCGATGAAGCGAATACAAAACTGATCTGAGGTTGCATAGGACGTCAAGCGTCCTAGTAGTACATGCAGATAGGGAAGTACACATTCCAAACTGGAAGCTGGCTGTCCCTTTGCACGACAACCTAACAAAAATTCAAAGGCGTGCTGTCGAAGCCGCCTATATCGCTACAGAGTAGGCAACAAATACCTCTACGATAATATTTTTTTCAAGATAGCCATTATAACAGCCAGGATTACTTATAAAAAGGAACTACACTGATGAGGCGCAAAAACCAGGGATAGGCTCTCTTTTCCCCCCTCTCTTTCCGCCCTGTCCCTTCCTCTACCCCCCCCCCCTCTCTCCCTCTCTCTCTCTCTCTCTCTCTCCCCCCCCCCCTCTCTCTCTCCCTCTAGCTCTCCAGCTATCTAACCTTGTCACTTTCATGCACTCTCTTTCTCTCTTCCTCTCTTTCTATCTTTCATTCTCACTCTCCTTCCCTCTCCCCTCTATCTCCCCTCTCATTCCCTCATAGGTTACATTGCTTAATAGCCATTAAGCGGGCTGATTGCTTAACTTTATGTAGGTCCTAAATTTTAATGGTTCGATTATGCATATTTTTACGGCAGTGTTCTTGTAATGAACGTGGGATATCTTGTACTTCCTGTATTTAACAAAAAAAAACTCGTTTTTATGACGTACATTGTACCCATTCTGACTGCAAAACTTGTTCACTCGTTCTTGCCCTTGAAGAGGTTATGACACCGAAAAGTCGGGCGTTGCAAACAATTTTCTCACCTTAATGTTCATAAACTAATAGTTACAGGCCATCCTACATTCATTTCGAACTGTCTGCCATTCAACACTCCCATACAAATTGGCTCACCTTATCTACCCTAAAAGTTCCGTTTTGTATGCACAGTTGCTGGGAGCAAAGCGTCCCAATGCTGAAAAGGCTGCTAAAAATAAGCATCGAAAAAATCGAAGGTATTTTCCTATCAAACGGCTATCCTCATAGCATAATAAAGAAGACAAAGTTTCGAGTATTTACACGTAATGGTAAATGCAGACGTCGCGCGGCAAGTCCACATACCAACGATACAAACGCTTCCAGGTCACATAGATCCGCAGACACCACATATATCAGTTTACGATTCATCGGCCAAAGAAGTAGCCACAGCCATTACTAGGTCCACACTCTCAATGCGCGTAGCATGGAGAAGCGGCACAAAGACTTTCGGGAGCAATGACTAAACCTGCCCTCGACCCTCCACCATGCCCTACAGGCACTGGAGTGTATCAATGCTGTACGACCGGTCTAAAATATAAATGTCACACCAAAAATATATGTGGGATGCAAAATCAAGTGCGAGCTTTGTATCTTAGGGAGAGTACCCATAACATATATTTGAGAAACAACACGCATGATTAGGGACAGATGCGTGGACCACACCAGAGACGCAAGCAACAAAACGAAGAACACCAATTTTGGAGATAATTTCGGCACAAATTACACCATAAACAGCACCACCACACACCACCGCACACCACCACACACCACCAAACCACATATCAACGCTCGGCATTACAATCTTATCGATTGGTAGACATGACAGAACTCCAAATTGTAGAATCCATTGAAGTCAGGAACCAAAAGTCACCCGTAAACACAATGGTAGCTCTGCGGACCTCCACAAAACCAGCTCCGTATACAGCCACTGTACATACGTCACCTGTACTCAATGGTAGCTCTGATGGTAGCTCTGCGGACCTCCACAAAACCAGCTCCGTATACAGCATGACACTGTACATACGTCACCTGTACTCAACTATTTATTCACTCCGTAATCACCCATTGACACAACAGTTCACATCATCATTCACCCAGTTATTCATTCCATTTCCAGGTCCATTTGCGATGAAAAAGTATGTTGCTTTTCACCCAAGGGCGCGGATTCATGAAAATTATTGGTGGGAGAATACATGGAGGAAATGAGCTGTTTCAAATACAATGGGCGGGAGCCCGATAGGTTCCCATGAGAAACGTTGAAATTATGGGAAGAGGCCCCCCTAAAAGCACATACATGGCCACCCATGCAGCTTCACCTCGGAAATCCCAAAGCATTCTTCAGTTCAGCTCTTCGGAATCATCAGCTTCCGCGCCGTTCCGTTTGGACATTGATTAAGTAATGTACCTGGAGGCTCATTATGCGCGATTCATTGGAACTCAATGATCTACCTAGTTACCACTTGAGCACATCTGTGTGCCAGCAAGCGTCCAATTGCCACTATTTTGCACAATCAACTGATCCGTGTAGCTATTTTGACCATTTTGAGATACCCTTTCGAATGTGACACACGACAAAAAACTTCCCCGAAAAGGAGCGGATTTGATCAACCTTCGCTGTGAGGAAAAATGTTATGCCAATCGTAATGCGGGAGGTTGCTTAGACGCCCACTAATTTTTGTTCTAGACAAGATAAAGATGTGGTAAACGGCATGATGTAGGTCCATTCTTGAAATTCCAGTGATTCGAAACATTTCTATCAATTTTTCCTTGACCTTGCAGGTTAGGTCAAACAGGTCAATGTCGGGATGCAGTGGGTTACCTATCCTCGCAGTAGGTTACGGGCTCTGGTCGTAATGAAATGTGACTTCGCGCTTTAACCCGCGCGAAATCGCCCGTCTTCCCGGCCAGATCCTCACATCTCGTCTCTGGGGAGGGGGTCATTTAAACCCCCACTAATCTTCAAACTAAGCGTTGCATGAAAACGGAAGTGATCTCATCGGAAAGCGCTCGACGAGTAGGACCCAAAACCTAGGCACCCAAAATTTTATCCCTAAAAAAGTGACGTCACTCTGAAAAAGTTACTCACATCTATGGCATCACGACTGACGTCATGTTTTGTGCTCTGGGGAATCCATTTTGCGGTATATTTAAAAAAAACAAAAATTATTTGGAGAAAAGGAAGGGGCAATCAACCATGGCGCTAAAATATTTGCCCACCCAACAATAAGCGTCTTAATTTTTGAATATTTTCAAAATTTTACGTTTTCGATTTCCTTGAATTTGTATCTTAATTATAAAATAGGTAGGGCGCATCGGAACCGTTGTCTTAAATCAATTATCCCTGATAAAAGTGCTTATTTTAGCCAGTCTTCAAGTTTTAAAATAAAACAAAAACAAAAATGTATCTGGCGCGTTTCGTTCCAACCCTAAAGACAAGCAAACGCTGAAGGTTTCATTCAAATGTCCTCATCTGTTAAAGTTTGACTGGTTGAACTTCTTTGCAGGTGCCCTCACTTGACCTTGAACTGGATGCACACCAACCCCACTACCATGTTGGTGCGTTCAAAATCGATTCAAGCCATTACGCTCTCCATCGGGTTTGAACTGAGTTCACCCAAAATTGGCAAATCTACACTAACCTAACCTAGCCTAGCCTAGCCTAGCTTAGCCTAATCTAGCCTAACCTAAACTAACCTAGCCTAACCTAAACTAAGCCTAACCAAACCTAAGCCGATTCGGCGCAACCCGTTCTCACATCACATCGGTGTCGCTCACGTACAGCACATTGACTCGATCGCACCGAAACTGTGCCCAGTGGGTAACCAACGATGTGAGCTTTCACGTAGTGTGACACATCCCTCATTCCCTGCGATGTGAGCCGAGCCGGGCGCCAATATGAGGGCGGTCGCGTTTTTCGTCAGGATAAGTCGCAGCCGCATGTTAAACAGGAGTGGAGGTGTTGCTCGAATATGAGCGCATGGCATGCGCTACGCTTCGCCCACCAATACAAATTGTACATTGCCGGATAGCCCATGTGACGGGCTATCATTCCACCAAATTTGACAGCTCTAGTGTGCGGTGCTCTCGGCTTGGAGGTGCCCAACTCAAAACAGATGCACGCGCCTGGCGGTCGCACGGTACGGCGCACGCGACCGCCGACCACAAAAGCACGCAGTTCCCTATGGGGCGCGTGTTTCCACAAAGTTTCACATTCGTGCGATCTGTGGTATATGCTGTGGCCCTGGCTAACTGATCTCGACATGACCCCAGTTGACGGCAGTTGACGGCACGTGCCGCGTGCGCACGTGCGCACGCATACGCATACGCATACGCATACGCATACGCACGCACGCACACGCACACGCACACGCACACGCACACGCACACGCACACGCACACGCACACGCACACGCACACGCACACGCACACGCACACGCACGCGCACGCGCACGCGCACGCGCACGCGCACGCGCACGCGCACGCGCACGCGCACACGCACACGCACACGCACACACACACACACACACACACACACACACACACACACACACACACACACACACACACACACACACTTCTGGACAACTTTAGAAAACCGACCGCCATGTATTAAATCTCCGATAGAGATTTCTCGTGACATAGCCACTCTAAATCGCATCTACGATTCTGAATCACTTCGTGATCGAAGATGACGACATCAAAATTTTCACGCACGTCAAATTGTGGGAAAAGGGATGCCAAATTTCGGTGCACTGCCGCGCGCCGTTTCGTCACCATCTGCGGAAAATCTTAGGGGGGGTAAATATAGATGACATGCAAACTGAAGACTTATTCCAACACAAGTGGCACGTGCATCGATCCAAGCAAGGTAAATACCTGACAATATGTGAAGAATTGTTGAAGATGACAATTTTCGAAACAGATGGCGCCCAGGAATTGGTAACGAGTGGCACCAAAGCGAAGTCAAATGTTTTCCACCCCTCTTGACAATGCAAACAAATGCTAAAGTTTCATTTTGGAAAGTCACCGAAATGGAGGAACAAAAATCACATCACGTTTGGTGACACAAGTCACAAAAAAGGAAATCAGGGTGCAAGATTGTTCTTCTTTAGGGATTGTGTTCGCAATAGTTCGTATTTTAACCTTAAGAGCGCCAGCAATGAATGTACCATCGGAACATTTTATGTCATATCTCAGTGGCCTGATGAGGTAGTACCATGAAACTTCGATACGCTTAGAGGATACGATTTGCCACCGTGTGTTCCGCTTTGTTATTGGGGTTTAGGGGCGCATCAACTGCCTGAGTGTGTTCCGCTTCTTCGACATTCTTAACAGCTACAAAGCTATGCGCAGGCATTTTTTAAAGCTGAAACTATAACTTGACCCAACGATGTGATTTCAAGTCACATTTTGTTTGTTTTCCTTTTGTCATTTGTGCATACACACATACTTCACTTTTATCTTCATCTTGCATGGTTTGTTTGTGAAAAAACAAATATTGCACATATAAACTACATTTAGACGAGATAGTGACCTGATTTTCGCACTCTAGATCAGGTAGCTTAAGAGATTGGAACTCAACTTTGTACACAACGTGCGCTCATCAATTATCGGAAAGAATGCCAAGGGTCAAACGATATCGTGAGCAGTTCAGGAGTTAGTTTTTTAAACTTTAGGGGGAGGGCAGAATGATTCTCCTCGCACTGCCACAGTTCACCAAATGAAGCTAGTATGGATTTCAACATGCAAAGGAATATCATGAACTGGAAAATTAGGTTGGATAACTCGTGTATGTTTAGGGATCGTTGTCTTGCCAGTTCGTACTAAATGGAAACCAGAATATCGGGAACAAAGTATGGCCCAAACAGTGAAGCTTTTCGGATGCACATAACTTGTCTGAGCTTTGGGGCGCTTCGACCAGAATTGATCATTTGCGCACTTAACTTGTCGGTTATAAGAGTTCACATTAGTAGATGAGGCTGAACTACTACATACGAACACAAAAATGAGCAGAAAACACTCACATATCACAATTTCACTGCAGGACCAAAATACGAGCATGACGAATGGGAGGAAATATTGGGAAGCATTACGGCCAGACATACTTTGCATCACTTCACTGACCTCATCACAGGAGTGAATGATGTGAAACTGTTATGTTAAAATACATCGATACAAAACATGGATCGAAGAGAAGCCCCACAAAATCGTTCCCTGAAAACCGATGTCCGATTTATGCTGAAATTTAAGTGGAGGAACAGCGTAATATTTATGTGCTAGATTTGAAAAGGAGTCATTTAACTGTGTATAGGCAACTAGGTGGAATAGGCATAGCTCATGTGAGATCCATTCAAGGAGAGGATCAAATTGTATTGTATTAAATAAGGCGAATCCAACAATCCGAGGCATTTAAAACTAGATGAATACATACATCACGAACCACAGAAGAAACGGCTGTGCATTCAACAGCCACATGCCATGTGCGCTCAGTCGCCATCAATAGCGTTCCAGGGTAGATTTTAAGTGGGTTTAATCTCGACCGCGTCGCACTGGTCTCGGAAGTTGTTCTTCTGACACGTTTTGGCAGCAGTATATTGAACTGATGGCGCTGTTACAGTACGCTACATACAAGCGTAACACAAGTAAAACGTTGTCAGCGTCCTGACACCGGCGTCGGTGACATTTAGCGGTGAAAAAAACGTTGTAAGCGTCCCGACACCGGCGTCGGTGACATTTAGCGGTGAAAAACGTTGTAAGCGTCCTGACACCGGCGTCGGTGACATTTAGTGGTGAAAAAAACGTTGTTAGCGTCCTGACACCTGCGTCGGTGGCATTTGACGAGGAGTGGTTCATGTAATTTGTTTTATTTTGTATTGAACTAGACATCGGCAGGTTGATTGGACAGTTGGACAGCGGCGGCGAGCTGTCCGCCTCAGCTCCCCCTCTCAACAGCCACACAACACACCCCCGACCAGCGTGACGACTGCAGCGGACGGCAGTCCGCCTCAGTTCCCCCTCTCGACAGCCACACAACACACCCCCGACCAGCGTGACGACTGCAGCGGACGGCAGTCCGCCTCAGTTCCCCCTCTCAACAGCCACACAACACACCCCCGACCAGCGTGACGACTGCAGCGGACGGCAGTCCGCCTCAGTTCCCCCTCTCAACAGCCACACAACACACCCCCGACCAGCGTGACGACTGCAGCGGACGGCAGTCCGCCTCAGTTCCCCTCTCAACAGCCACACAACACACCCCCCGACCAGCGTGACGACTGCAGCGGACGGCAGTCCGCCTCAGTTCCCCCTCTCAACAGCCACACAACACACCCCCGACCAGCGTGACGACTGCAGCGGACGGCAGTCCGCCTCAGTTCCCCCTCTCAACAGCCACACAACACACCCCCGACCAGCGTGACGACTGCAGCGGACGGCAGTCCGCCTCAGTTCCCCCTCTCAACAGCCACACAACACACCCCCGACCAGCGTGACGACTGCAGCGGACGGCAGTCCGCCTCAGTTCCCCCTCTCAACAGCCACACAACACACCCCCGACCAGCGTGACGACTGCAGCGGACGGCAGTCCGCCTCAGTTCCCCTCTCAACAGCCACACAACACACCCCCGACCAGCGTGACGACTGCAGCGGACGGCAGTCCGCCTCAGTTCCCCCTCTCAACAGCCACACAACACACCCCCGACCAGCGTGACGACTGCAGCGGACGGCAGTCCGCCTCAGTTCCCCCCCTCTCAACAGCCACACAACACACCCCCGACCAGCGTGACGACTGCAGCGGACGGCAGTCCGCCTCAGTTCCCCCTCTCAACAGCCACACAACACACCCCCGACCAGCGTGACGACTGCAGCGGACGGCAGTCCGCCTCAGTTCCCCCTCTCAACAGCCACACAACACACCCCGACCAGCGTGACGACTGCAGCGGACGGCAGTCCGCCTCAGTTCCCCCTCTCAACAGCCACAAACACACCCCGACCAGCGTGACGGCTGCAGCGGACGGCAGTCCGCCTCAGTTCCCCCTCTCAACAGCCACACAACACACCCCCGACCAGCGTGACGACTGCAGCGGACGGCAGTCCGCCTCAGTTCCCCCTCTCAACAGCCACACAACACACCCCCGACCAGCGTGACGACTGCAGCGGACGGCAGTCCGCCTCAGTTCCCCCTCTCAACAGCCACACAACACTGCGCGGGAAGACCGTTCAGATCCAGGGGAGGCAACGTGGACTGAAGAGAGGCACGTGCAGAAAAAGAATACTTACAGGCGACGGATGCCTGACTCGGATCTCTTCCACGGAGCGTCGTCGGGGTCCTGCGGCAGCGGCCCATGCACTGGCAGGTCCTCCTCTTGCGGCGCCCTGCCAACAGCAGCAACACTCAGATTCTCTGGTAACGACAGCAGCACGTTAGATCGTCTTTGCTGGCCGCCGATACCGTTCATCTCTGGCATACCAGACTCGTCACCCTGAAAGCCTGATGACTACTGTGGAGCTCGCAACAGGGGCTGGCGCTACACTTCTGATCGGCTGTTTGAGGATTACGCTTTTGTCAGACACATCACCAGGTGACGGGAACCAAGCCGATCACGTTTGCGTCGCGCACAGCACGTCTCGACATCTTACAACATTGGACCAACAGACAGTAGTTCCGGCGCTCGTCTCAAATAGACGGCGAACCTAGGTCCCAACGAAACAACTTGACGGAACCTATGCCAATCGTCTCCCTTAGCCATCCAACAGATGCCAGTGTCCTGCAAACCACAACACATCCTGCTCCTCCGGCGCGCCGGTGGCAAGTGAGGTCATCAGCGGGCCACTGAACCCACGAAGGTTGGATTCATATTTTGGAATCCGAGACTTGAAGGATTTTTTCACCATCCAATAGTCCGAATATAACTTTATTCCTGTTTTTGAAATCAGAAATAATCTTCTACCACTTTCCACGGGTTCCTGCAACTATCACAGAGCAGCAAGTTTGCAGTCCAGCAGCACTTAAGCTTCTAGCGAGATTAAGTGGAGGACAACTTTCCAGAAGATTATGTTCTAGATGACAACAATCCAGAACCAGATTGCTTTTCCAGCCGTTAATACCACTGACTTCTGTTGGTCCAGCTCGTTCTGCAGCGATGGCGGCGAGCTGAGATCTGAACTGGAGAAGCTATCCAGATCGTCGCTGGGCGGGCACAGGATCGAGCTCTTGGACCTGCGACCAGACACACGGCCGGTTAGTCACGTGCCACACAATCGGCCGGCCGGGCATGCATTGCACCGTTCGACTGGTACTGGTACAGCCGCTGCGATGCAGCATGGTCACCAAGGGCGCTGTATGCTCAGAACGTTGACACGACACATACAAACCAGACCGAACGGTTGGGAAATGTCGGAGCGGTGTGAGGGACAAGAACTGGACATCGTGGTACGGTGCTTTGTTTCAGACTGCTGATCTGCTGCTGCTGTGAGGCAGCACAATATACCAGCCGCTATCTGCCCAACAACAGTATCGAGTACGAATGCGAGTCGGTGCGGGGTCGTCGAGGCAGGTGTCTGGACAGTGACCCACAGCATTGAATTGGCCCACTTACCCAGCCTTGCAACTTCACTCACACACTCACCAACTCGTTCCGGGTTACTTACGAGTCCAGACCACCGGGCCGGTATAGAGTCAGCTCGTCCTGCATGTCCGAGAGACGAGCCTTGAGCTCGTTGCGCTCGTTGAGGATGTCGCGCAGCTCGTGGAATGTGAAGCGGGGCCGGCTGGGGTCGTCACGGTCGTACACCACCTTGTTCTGCAGGCCTGCGTCCTGGGTAAACGGATCGGTTCTGAACGATGAAAACAGTATTTATTACCATGCGGACACATAGTAGCCGGACATGTACATAAAGGAATATACGTATGCACGTATGGCAGATATACGTACGCAAATGTGTGTAAGGAAATGTACCTGAGCGCAGATGTACGCAAGCAAATGTACTTAAGCGCAGATGTACGTATGGCAAATGTACGTGAGCGCAAATGTACGTGTGACAAATGTACGAATGCGCAAATGTGCGTAAGCGCAAAAGTATGTATGCGCAAATGCACGTAAGTGCATATGTATGTATGCGCAAAAGTATGTAAGCGCAAATGTACGTATGCGTAAAAGTACGTAAGGGCAAATGTACGTAAGCGCAAACGTACGCATGCGTACATTTGTACGTAAGCGCAAATGTATGCATGCGCAAAAGTATGTAAGTGCAAATGTACATATGTGCAAAAGTATGTATGCCCAAATGTATGCATGCGCAAATGTACGTAAACGTAAAAGAATGCGCTGACATACTTTTGCGCTCACGCACATTTGCAATGACGTACATTTACGCGTACGTACAATTACGCTTACGTATTTTTGCGCTTATGTGCATTTGCGCACGCGTACATTTGCGCTTACGTACGTTTGCGCTTATGTACGTTTGCGTTTACGTACATTTGCGCTCACATACTTTTGTGCTTACGTACATGTGCGCATACGTACGTTTGCACTTACGTACTTCTGCGCCTACGTTCATTTGCGCTTGCGTACATTTGCGCACACGTACATTTACGCTACGTACATTTGCTTATGTATCTTTGCCATACGTACATATGTTCTTACGTACATCTGCCATACGTACATTTGCCATACGTACTTTTCCGCTTTCTTACATCTGTGCTTACGTACAACTGCCATACGTACTTTTGCGCATACGTACATTTCCTTACGTACATCTGTCATACGTACATTTGTTCTCACGTACATTTGTCCTACAATTCGACACATGGTTGAATTCAAGGCAGCTTACACAGCACCGAATTCATGGGAGCATACATCCCTCAACTAAAACAAAACAAAAAACTGCTAGATCACATCTGATTCATTTAACGTCTTCTAGTTCGCACCATACTAAATCATTTAATTGCATTTTCGCACGGTGAAAGCTCCGATGACAAAGTTTAGAAGGGCTTTGTGAATCCACACTGATGAATGTAGTGACAAACGACCAAACTTCACTATGTCATGATGCAGCAACCTAACTGGACGTTGCTGCTCACACACGAGAAGCCAGTGTGAGCGAGTGATATGCAATATGTGAAGGGATCGTTTGCCTCACCGCAGACTGGGAGAGGTCCAAGTTTTCCTTCTGGGCAGTTCCCAACTGTTGACGCACTGCTGTCATCTGTCGGCGAGTGTCGGTAAGCTCTGCTTCCAGTAGCGCCCGCTCCTCATTCAGTTGGCGCTGCTGTCCTAATGCAACTCGCTGCCGGCGCCGGTACTCGCGATTCTGCTTCTTCAAACGGTCCATGTCCGCCTGGATCTGAACATATACGCGACTGAGTTGTTTATGAAGTAGTAAGTTCGCGACAGTGTTACTTCTCGTCATAATTTGCTTAGCCTCACTGAGGAAGGAACAAATTCCTCTCCAACACCCCTTCAGCGCCTTTGTCTGTAGCTCCTGAACGTATAGAGCGACTATCCTGAAAGCTTGAGATCGAGTTGAAAATATTGTCGTTTCTCTTCGCCCAACTGCCACCTGATATGCGAGATATGTAGTCCTATTATTTATTCTTTCAGAAACTCTGTGCATTTTTAATACTCCGATAACCGGTACCAGCATAAATCGTAACGCGATTGATCTAAATTGCGATTGCGAAGGTACATGGCCGTATCTGGGTAGCACGGCCTTTTCTAACATGTTAACTAGGTGGGATGCGTCCCACCTAGTGCCGTGAAATCCCACCTAGTGGAGTGAAAAATCCCACCTAGTCAAAGGGAGATTCAATGGAGAAAGCAACCAAAAAGAAACCTTCGCATAGTTCCGGTAGCGGAAGTGGTTGTTTTCCTTGGAAAGGTGCATTTTCATCACGAAGAAAGTTGGCAGCACTTATGCTGATATCAAAGCAACGAGGAAGGCTCAAATATTAATTGTTTTTGTTAAAAAATGCATGCCACAAAGCCAGCAATTGGGTCTATCAACGGAGGTATTACAAAAACATGACCATCTAGACATTTACGCCCATCACAGAAGAGCGGGGCGACGCGACTCCGGCCGCATGAAATGAGTGACGACAGCTAGATATTAATTGGTGGTCTTTTCTTCAATGTTGCTAAAATGAAGAAACCGACGAAGCTTTGTAAAAAAGACAAGTTGTAGATGGTGGGGAATGTTGATCGGTTTTCCTCCCCAGGCGACACTACCCCTTTCCACCGAGAAAAGGGGGCAGTTGCTCTTCCTCAGATGTTGTGGGGCCCTCAAGAACCGCACCGTGGTTCGGAAAAAAAATTGCGCCTGACGCCCTAGAAATCCCACTGGGCCCACAAAATTCACACCGGGGAACCTGAAAAGCACGCTGAGCTCACCAAAAAGTCGCGTATGGGCCCCTGTAAATGTCGCCGTGGGCCCAAAATCGCACTTAAGCCCCTGAAAATCACACGGGGGCCCACAAATCGGTCAGCGACCTCTAGGAATGACGCTACAAAAATATAGGAACATGGGGCTTCAAAATGTGTGACCGGGCTACCAAAAAGTGGCGCAGGGGTCCCTGAAAATCACACTGGGAGCCTCAAAAGGCAGGGCCGGTGCACCCGAAATAGCGCTCAGAGCCCAAAAAGTCTGGTCGGGCCCATGCAAATCTCGTTCGGGGCCCGACAAGTCGTGCTGGGCCACTGAAAGTCACGCTGCGGACCCCAAAAGGTCGGGCCGGGGCCCTTGAAACCATGCTGTGGACACCAAAAGGTTGGACCGTGACCCCTGGAAATCACGTTAGGGCCCAAGAAGTCTCGCCTGGGGCCCATGAAAATGACACTGGAGGCCAAAAAACTGACCGGGACCCCGGAAATCACGCTGGTTGCCCAACAAGTCCAGTCGGGGCCCATAAAAATCGCGCTTGACCCCCAAACGTTTGACCTGGGCCCCTGAAAATCACGCTGGTGGCCTCAAAAGTTCCCGCCTGGGCACCTGAAAATTACGCTGAGGAAAAAACGTCGTGTCGGTGTCCCCCAAAATTGCGCTGGAGCCTCTAAAAGACAGGTCGGGCCCCGGTATGTTTCGTTAGGGGCCGCAAAAGTTCGCGCATGGGCCCTGAAGATCACACAAGGGGCTCGACGGGTCGCACCGGGGCCCAAGTCTCATCGGGATCCCGAACAAATGAAGTCGGGGCATCGAAAAAACAATCCGGACAAGAAAAATAACTCTGTGGCCCGAACAATCGTGCCAAAAGCCCACAAAACCTATTGAACCCCCAAAACGTATCGAGGCCACTAAACCCTCGCACTAGGGATCCGAACAAATGACACCGGGACCCCAAAAATCGCACTGGAACCCAAAAAAGTGGCGTCGCAAACCTTGCAAATCACACTTGGGCCCAAATGGTAGCGCAGGGACCCCAAAAGTCGTAGCTTCCCCACAAAAAATCAATTCTTACCCGGAATACACTCTTCGGTCTCACAAATCGCGTCAATGACCCCCAAAAACCGTCGGGCCCCTGAAAAGAAACTTGCCGAGCCACCGCAAAAAAATGGCACCGGGAGCTAGAAGATACGTACCGAGGCCCACAAATATCGCGCAGGGGCTTTGTAAAAAAAGAACTCTACCCCCAACAACTCATACTGCGACTCGATGGAATCGATCCGAGCATCGGAAAAATTAAGACCAGGTCAGGAAATAAAATTATCCGAAGGGTCTTTCTACTCTGAAGCGTGCCATTGGCTGAACAAAAAACTGATGAGCATTCGCAGTGGCGTACCAAAGGGGGAATATGCCCCCACCGCATCCATCCTGAGTGGGATGGCATCCCAAGAATCATCCCGGAGTCCTCAAAAATAGCGCTGGGGCTCCACAAATTTGCTTCGGGCCATCCAAATTTGTGTAGGTACTCCAAATGAATGGACCCAAAAAAACTCGCGCCGGAGTCGGAAAATTTGCATCGGGGCCCGCCTAAATCGCGTCATGGGCCCCAGCTAAGTACAACGCGCCCCGCAAACTCTCGGCGGTCCCTCCAAATATTACGTCCGGGACCCAAAATTCCCATCGGTAGCACCCAAAAAATGTGTCGTGGCGTTAAAAACCCCCATCGGGCTTCAAAAATTGGCGTCGAGGGCCTAAATAAGCACAGCGTGGCTCCAAAAGTCGCATCGGGACCCGACATACATCAAACTGGAGCCCTGCAAAATAAGGAGTGATTCCCCCAAAAAATATTGTCCGAGCCAGGAAAATCGCTCTGGATCCACAAACATGCCACCTTTTTGTGGTATGTTTGTGGCCTTCAAAAATTGTGTACGGCCCAGAAAAAAAAGCACTGGAGCTTGAAAAAAATGGCGCCAGTGGTAAAAGATCAGGCAGAGATCTGGACATTCAAAAAAAAATCAGAAGAAGTCCCCCAAAATCGCGTTGAGCGCAGAATACTGGCATCAGCTCCCCATAACCAAGAGCCTGAGCCCGAAAAATCGCTACGAAACCGTTCTGGGGTTCCACAAATGTGCGCCAGGAGCCTCAGATAAATACAGCAGGACCCTAAGACGGAAAAGGCACCCAATCCCCAAAGCACACAGAGTCCCACAAAAGCAGGACTCTCGCAGAGCCTTCAGACATGTGTTGCATTCCAAAACAAACACCGGGGGTTCTAAAAAAAAACCGGAGGCCCTCAAAGCACACCGGGGGCATGAGATCGCATGCGGGCTTCAAGAACAGGCTGGGCTCGCACAAAGCGACATGGACCTAAAAGAACAAAAAGGCCGGGCACTAAATACGCACATCGGGGTGTTCGAAAACCCGCCGGTACCTAGCAAAATTAATCGGTTCACAAAAAAACCCTAACCAGAGCCGGGGTCTTAAAAATGGGCCGGGCCCCTAATAAATGATTTCCTCGAGCCCTAAAACATATCCTTAGCGGAAGAAAAACGCAACGGATCCAAAGACAAGAACACCTAGCCAGGGGCCTGTATTCGGTAGCTAACCTGGGAGCATATTTAACCAAAGCGATTAAGTCCATCAAAGCTCGGCGGTTACCACGATTTCTTAACTACCCGAAAACGTGGGTAGATGAGAACTAATCATTTAATGTAATTTTTGGATTTTCCCAGCGAACCCCATGCGAACCATTCCATCGCGTAAAATATGGCGCAAGACTATCATGTGGTAGCAATTAGCAAATCGTAAGAGGTCTAGCAGAAAACGTAGACCCGCACGAAGTGTGGTAAATACACCGAATGCGCAAGGCACGTTCACGTTCACGTACACGTTCACGAACGTTGGCGTGGTGGCGACCGGGCGTTATGAACTGGAATGCCTGAAATTGGAAAATTTTGCATTTTCAAGTGATTTGCACAAGTGGTAACTTCAGCAGCCTGAGGTAACTTATCAAGAGATACCAAAAGAAAAACCATCGAACAGGGTGGGGGAGTTAGGTTTGAAATCCAGTGACGCAGAAACGATGGTGATAGATTGTGCCCCACCATAGGACAATGAGGAGGCCCTGCTGTGTAGTGGTTTTGTCCTTGTCATTAACGTGTAGAACTGAACACCCATTTGATGGAGAGCTCCGAAATACATGATCTATGATAAGTCATGAGGAATGTGAGGAATTCAGTGGAAGCTTTAGCATCTGGTGCATTACACGACACATCGAAGAAATATTTCAGAATTTTACACCCACTAAATTTGTATTTAGACCAAAATTTGTGCACACGGGTAATCTTAGGCTCTGAACACGCCTCAACAAGTTGCAGCCAGATCCGACTAACGGTTTCGGAGTCATGGCCCACGGCAGTGTTTTTATGTCATACAACAAGGGTATCTTTGACGATAGATATATCAGCGATAATGAAGAGGAAGTGTGACATATTATGCACCTTTGAGAATAAAAATGGTTAAAGAAAACACATCCGCCATAATATATCAACATTTCTGACGTTTGACTTCTTTACCCCATGACCTCGTGACCTTCTGTGACCCCTAGCCTATTGATATTGATAAGGTGAGACTCTACCTATGACGTGTAAAAAGGAAAAGAAAAGAAAACAAAACAAACAGGCTGGTGTATGGATGTCGTCACCACGACCTGAAACAAACGTGAAAAGAAAAGAAAAGAAAAGAAAAAAACGAACTCAACACAAAACAAACAAAAAGCCCATAACAGTGTATGCTATGACATAATGTGTTCTTGCAATGTTCAAACGAACGGCGATAACAACCCCCCCCCCCCCCCACCACTACGCCCCGGCACCGGCCGGACCACCACCTTCAACTCATCGACAACGACGTAAACAGCCGATATCACCTGACAGTGGCAGGCTGGCCAAATTCATTCACTCACTCACTCTCTCTGCCGGGCGTCCAACTAACTAACTAACAACTCAAGAATCTCGACAGAAGCTTCATCGCACAAAGAACCAAGAAACCTTTCACCGCGAAAGAAACGCAGAACGAACACTGCAGACAAACTGGGCGCCTGGCAGATCCGACGCCAAATCGGAAACCTTCGACGACACCTGGAGTAGGCACACACAGGCTGCTCACCGACAGCCAGCAGCCGCTGCACTGCAGCAAGGCCATACGTGCGGCTGCAGCCTTAAAGCCATCCGAGATACACGCGCCGACGCCATTTTAGCCCCCAACCGAACTCGACCGCAAATCGCCCGACCAGCCTGCCACCAACTCTCTACCTCTTCACTACCGACTTCTAGCTCTGCTCTTCACTATCGACTTCTAGCTCTGCTATACATCTTCAACTCGGCTCCGTGTTGGTCCGGTGGTGCTGCCCCCCCCAATCCGACGATATTTGTAATACGTGTGCAACTATCTCTCCTAACCCCAACGTCAAACCCACGGCCCGCTACAATCACCAAACATGAACACTGACACCACGCCAGACACACCGACGGGTGACTTCTACGGGTAGATTAGGCGTAGATTACTGATGATGGTATGCGTGCTCCGCGATGTAGTACTGGGAATGGTGCCTGTGTTGAGTGGGTGGGTGAGTAGTGTCGAGGTTTGTTTTGTTTTGGTGTTTGTGTGGTGTTTTGTGCTTTGGGTTGCGGCCTGATTATGATTGCTGGGTCTGTCTGTGTTGCTTTGGTAGGTGGTGTAGTCGTATGATATGTTTGTGTTTGTGTAGATTGCGTGGACGTCTTGTGGCGTTGTGTGGGCTGCTGCAACAGGGCCCAACCCTCTAGGTGGACAAGACGGAGAATTTCCTTCTCCCTTGTCCACCGAAGAAGAACCTTGGGTTTTTTTACGACGCATTCAACCGCTAGGTTATATAGCGTCACCAACCTCTCACGCCGATTGGTCGCGGGTGGACTCGGTAAATACCGTCGGTTGTGAGATTCGAACCCACAATTTGCGATCAAGAGTCCGACGCTCTACCAACTGAGCTACCGCGCCCACCCCCTTGCCAACCGAGGGCAGGCCCCTTCCCAAGAGGTGTGGTCTCCGCCGCAACCGACGCAGCGTAGTGTGCTGCTGGTGCATGTGTTTGTGTCGTGTGGTGCGGACAGTTTGCGCAGATGGGTGTTGTGTCGTGGCACCCCCCCCCTTTCGAATGTTCGTAGCGTTGACAGAATGGACAGCGTCAAGGGAGGGGTGCTCGTGGCGTGACCTTGTACCCAATGTAGCCGGCTTTAACGTGTGTGGGTGACTCTCTTGTGTTGAAAGTCAGTATGAGAGTGTAAGATCTACGC
This sequence comes from Ashinkailepas kermadecensis, assembly GCA_034440615.1. Lineage (NCBI taxonomy): Eukaryota > Metazoa > Arthropoda > Thecostraca > Neolepadidae > Ashinkailepas > Ashinkailepas kermadecensis. The sequence continues at coordinate 97,355 of JAOTOM010003805.1, read as the reverse complement.
TTCCAATTCGAGACACTCACAGACTCAGACGACGACAACAGCTCAGACAACACCACTTCCACTACCCACGCACCTACAACACGAGCAAGTAACAAACCAAACACCACCTCTACCAACAACAAACCACACACCCGCGCCAAAACCTCTCGACACTGAACAATATCCTAACAACTCCCTTCACCTAGTCTCTCCCTACTCTACCCATGATGTGTAAAAGCTATTAAAAAGGAAACCAAAAACAAAAACAAAACAAAACAAAAGAAGAAAACAAGACAAAAAAAAAATAAAAGGCTCAAAATATCAGAGAAAAACAAGCAAACAAAAAACAAGCAACCAAACAAACATTTAACGAAAAAAAGAAGGCCCAAAGCAGTGTATATGTCATGTGTGTTCTTGTAATGTTCACAAATGGCAATGACCCGGTCATTCTACCCCCCCCTCTACGGCACCGTCCAGACCACTTCCAACAACTCATCTCTAACCACTTAAACAGCCGATATCACCTAACGGTTGCAGTCTGGTCAAATTCAGCACGCACGCACGCACGCACGCACGCACGCACGCACGCACGCACGCACGCACGCACGCACACGCACGCACACGCACGCACACGCACGCACGCGCACATACACACACACATACTGATTTTCAACACCCGACAACCACCCACACACAGTGTATGATGTGTACATGTATATGTTCTTGAAATGTAAAAAAAAAAACGGCGATACCCCGACCCCCACCCACACTCTACTCCGGCACCGCCCGGACCACAACCTCCCAACTGGACCCGACCCCCACCCACACTCTACTCCGGCACCGCCCGGACCACGACCTCTCAACTGGACCCGACCCCCACCCCCCACTCTACTCCGGCACCGCCCGGACCACAACCTCCCAACTGGACCCGACCCCCACCCACACTCTACTCCGGCACCGCCCGGACCACGACCTCTCAACTGGACGTCTCTGTAATCGTAAACAGCCGATATCACCTAACGGTGGCAGGCTAGACAAACTCAGCACACACACACACACACACACAATACACCGACCAAAGACAACATACCACAAACTACTGCACCACAAACAAATTCCCACTAAACATCACCACTCTCCTCGACGACGAACATCCAACATCACACGAACATATCTTCCACTTTCTTTCTGCTACACGCATAATTTATGGTTTGTGAGAAAAAAAAGGAATGAGGAAAAGATGAAAAGATATGTTTAAAAAAAAACACGAATACAAGATTCAGAAAAACGACAAAACCTATACGATACTTCAACAAAAGAAAAATGAAAAAACTAAAATGAGAACTACTAAAAACTTAACTTAACTTAACTTAACTAAAATGAAAATGTTCCCAAAGTGTATGGCATGTATTTTGCAATGTTCAATACTGTGGCGATGCCCCGTTCCCAACCCACCCACTACACCCCATTCCTCAAACAGGCACCGTCCGGACTGACACCTGGTTGCTACTTTATCACCTTCGGTCTCCGACTAGCTTTACTACTTCAGCTCTACGGCAGCTCAGCTTAACTCAGCTCACCTTTACTCATCTAGCTTCAAGACGTCTTCAACTGTACCTACGGCAATTTTCAACAATACTACAACAAAAACAACCCTACTATTCCTTTCTCGTCTACTCTTCTAAATTCAATACTCCCTACACCCTCTGACTATGCCTATAACACCAACACATATATCAATGCACATCACTACACACGGAAACAGCCGACATCACCGCACTGGTGGCAGGCTGGCAAAACACAACCAACAACAACGGGCGTCTCTGCGCAGGCGCATAACTATGCTCGGCGCGTCGGCTCGACCGTATGTGCCGTCAGAGCACAGAAGTTACTAAATGCTATATGTGTACACCACACATCACTTTGTACATTAAATTTCATCCATTTTCGATTCCCTGATACCTCCATTGCGCAATTATGCTCCTGGCATGTCACCTGTCTCTGAGGTTATCATTTTGCTAAGGACAATACTAAGTTGAAAATTAGAGGCTTCATAAGTAAATAAAGCATCCTAAATAATTCCCTGATTGAATACTGACCGATCTCACCAATTATTTTTTATATTTGCACTTCCTCTCACTAAAGCTGAAGGATCGCTCCATAGGGTGTAAAATGGTGCCAAATACGACCCAGAAAAAAACGATTGCGAAGTGCAGCAGCAGTGTGATTTGGAGAACCAGAACCAGCCCAAAATCATCTGGTTCTGAGGAGCAGCGGAGTGGAGGGTGACTCCTCCCGGACGATCTAGGGAATAGCAGAAATGCCTCTGATTCTGAGGAACAGCGGATGAGATGGCAACCGTTCTCCCGACGATCTAGTAATCCATTCGAAAGAGACACCACTTCATAGGCTGGGTGAATGAAGGAGCAGGGATATTACTATATATTACAATGTCCGTACTTAAACAAATCAGGCCTTTCTACGCCTGTCGAGTTTGGTCGGAAAAAAGTTGACCAGTGAGATGATCCATTGCATGGATACACCCTGGCAGTCGAGACAAATCTCAAAATGTTGCCCGATGTATAAAACAAACTATTCAATTGTGCACAAAAATGGAATTTCGGCACCTAGCGGAATTATATGTCCCTGATGTTCCCACAACAATAACCACGAATTTCGTTCCTCTATCGCGCATTTACTGCAAACGCACGTAATTCACAATGAACAATGCATGAAATGCTACTGTCACCTCACGTCACCCTTTGACGGGCCGAGTACAATTGCGACTTCAAAGTGGAGCTGCATGCAGTTGCAATTGTACTTGGCCCGCCTGCGTGCAGTCGCACTGTAGGCGACACAAGTGTCGCCTGCAGGCGACACTTGTGAATCACATTTAGGCAGCTGGCGCGTACCTTCTCTATGGCGGCGCTTTTATCGTGTAGGACAGTGTCCTTAGCGGACAGGTCCTCTCTTTGGCGGTCAATGACAGCCTTCAGGCCGATCAGCACCTTGAGGTCACTCTCTCCATTGGCAGACTCCAGGCCTGACGCGTCTGCACGAGATGAGAAGACGTCAAGGCCGGCACATGAGTCGTGTACAGAGTTAGATTTGTGCAGGGGCGGTCGGCCCATGTAAGGCACTAAGGCAGTCCCTCACCTCAGTAGAGCTGGGAAGAATTTTTGTATGTTATTTTCGTACAAATGATGCTTTCATCCACTGGGAAAATAGCAAAGTTGAAAAACTGGAAACAAATATGCATTGGTAACTCGTAATTATAGTGAAAATTGAAGTTCACATTTACATCTTAACTTCAAAACAGCTCTATCACCGGTCAGCAAAGGCAAGCCTCTGGCAGATATCGCCATATATTGCGCTTTCGTTTCATAACAAGCGCAGGATATGCGGCCTTTTTGGAGTGGAGTCCATTCTACTCTTAACACATGCCGTGGAGGGCCTCTGAAAATTACGCGCACAGGAAGGGGGAGGGGACGGATTCCGCCTTTTTAATAAAAATAATTAAAATTGGTTGTTAAGGGATTTACTTTTTTTTTTTAAAATTTTTTTTATTTTTTTATTTTTTTTAGAAATTTAAAATTTTTTTCGTGGCTTGGCTTGCCACTGTTATAGATCATTGTGATTGTGTTTAAATGCTCCAAAATGGGCATCAATGATGTTTTGGACATGACTAATGATGCAATAAAGATGTTAGACCCGGAATTTGACCTCAGGTCACCTATATAGCAGCACTTTATAAGGTCAGTTACCTGTTCCAGTTACCGGAACCGGGCCGCACGCCGGACTGCTCCGTCGGGCGGTTCGGCGCAATCGGTTTCGCGAAGAAAGGAGTGAAGTACATGAATGAAGTATGGAAACGCTTAGGTACACAATGACAAACAGTAGTTTTCAGGATGTGTAGGGAGTAACCCAACCCAATCCCAACGAGGAAGTCTGTTAGTGATCAGTGGCTCTTACTGGGCTTTGATGTGATGCCTAGTCAGCTCTGTAAATTTCATGCATTCACTAGTGTTTCCAGGACGGACATATCAGGACCTTGGGTTCTTTTACGACGCATTCAACCGCTGGGTCATGTAGCGTCGCCAACCTCTAACGCCGATTGGTCGCGGGTAGACTCGGTAAATGCCGTCGGCTGTGAGATTCGAACCCACAATCTTGCGATCAAGAGTCCGACGCTCTGCCAACTGAGCTACCGCGGCCACAAAGTCCAGCTAACAAAAAAATACAGCCTGATTTGGAGCAAACTTTTCTTCAATCTCAAATTATGCAAAACCTAGTAGCACTACTAACCTACTAAGCTTTCCAAATCCAAGGAATTTGAAAATTTGTGAGAATTAGTTTTTACTTAGCCATACCGAACGACTCAAAACCAACTTTTGGTATTTGCACAGTGCATGTAATTTGTGTAAATATATAGAAGAAGCCCCTAGGGCACTTTTGGTTTGCAGAACAATTTGATTTTTTAGTGCCCTGATGCAATTTGAAAGAATTTTGAATTCATATATATTGGAAATGAAAACTTTCTTGACATAAGCACTTCAAGTTGTCTGTATATCTCAATAAGCAGTCATATCACCAAGAAAAGAAGGTATTATTGTGCCTTAAGGTGGTAGCAAGACAGGTTTTTACACACATTTGCCTTCATAAAGGAAAGAAATGGTTAGGTTGGGTCAGCTTAGTTTTTAAGTTCGATTTTTTGGTAAACATTTTCACCACAAAAAATTATACCAAAGTTTTGGGGATTATTTTTTCTTCAAAAGCAGCTGATGCTAGGTTAGGTTAGGATGGGCTATGTTTTTTTTTTATTTCAGATGTTCAGAAAATAAATTGCATAACATTTTTCGAATGTAATTTGTTTTGTATTATTTTTATCTCCAAAGTGATGTTAGTCCAGGTTAGGTTACGTTAGCTTGCATCTTGAATTACTTTCTTAAATATTTCTTTTGATGCTATGTTACCTAACTCAAAGCCCCCTTTTTGGTGTTATTTTGCACACTATCTGAAAAGTGAAGGAAGCATTTGCACAGAAAATGAGTGGTCCCATCATCTTAGTCAGATTCATAAACATTGCACTGGAATGATAAATTCCAAGAAGTCATAAAACACACTAAAGCACAAATTTACCAAAAGGAACATCAAAATCAATGAAATAACATTTCAAACAACCACAGAACAAAAAAAAAACCTTTTGTGACAATGCAGATATAGGCTATACCCCCTCACTTCAACAAAATATGTGAAGTAGGCAGAAAAGATGTTTGTGTGGGGCAGCATATATTGAAGAATAATGTAATATTAAAATAAATGCATAGCCTAACCTAACCTGGCCTAACCTAACATAAGCTACTGATGTTAGATCACCTAAACCTACTGGCATTCTCTCATATGTTTTTTTTTTATATTATTTTATTTATTTATAATTTTATTTATTTATTTATTTTATTTATTTTTCGATTTTTAGATTATACGGATCACCCAATCAAATTGATGTTGGATCACCTAATATCACTGCATTACTGGATAATTATGTATCATCAAGAAAAACTGATCGGATTTTTCGTAAATACATCTTTGTGGTGTGCCATGCTTGTGTAGAATGGACAAAAGCAGTCATGCCTATATTAGGAAAAATTGTTGATAGTCCATACAAAATATTTGTGCGTGCGTGCGTGCGTGCGTGCGTATATGCGTATATGCGTGCATATGTGCATATATGTGCGTAAGGAATGTGTGATCGTGTATATGGGTGCTGGTAATGTGGTGCTGTGTATATGTGTATGTCTGTGTATATGTGTGTGTCTGTGTATATGTGTGTGTCTGTGTATATGTGTGTGTCTGTGTATATGTGTGTGTCTGTGTATATGTGTGTGTCTGTGTATATGTGTGTGTCTGTGTATATGTGTGTGTCTGTGTATATGTGTGTGTCTGTGTATATGTGTGTGTGTGTGTGTGTGTGCGAAGTAACCATGTGAATACCCATTTGACATAAAATACCTTGCTTAATGTTTATATATATATATATATCTGTCTGTTATCTATAACAGACTCACAAATATCGACCATCATCAACAATAAGAAATCTCAATGATAAATCCTCCAAACATAGTTTTCTTATCTATCATATAAGGAAAAATTACGCGATCAAGAAAGGACCAGGGAGGTCAGCGCTGTTTTTGGAAGCCCAGACAGGGGCAGATACAGAGGAATCAGGAGGCACGTACCACTCATGGAAGGTGGTGCCCCTCCGGTCTGGAAAAGGCTCCCTCCGGGATGGCTCAAGTGCATCCTTACCACAAAATTTTTAGCCGGAGGGCACCCCCTGAGAGAAACAGCTGTGCATATTTCGGAACGGAAGAAATAAAGTGGGGAAAATCCGAAGACATGCTGTTCTGGGGACGGGGAGGGGGTACAGTCGCGATTGTATCTTCCACACCTCATTTGGGTGCCTCGGACCGCCCCTGGATTTGTGCTTTGCAATTATGGGTGTGGAGAGGAAAATCGTTGGGTAATCGGATACCGAGAGGATACTTTTTATCTAACATGGCACATGCGACACGGATCAAGCGGTGGAGCCTGGGTTCACGCAGCAAGCTGTGCTTAGCAATTGGACCCTGATCCGTAAAGCCACCCCCAGGAAGAATTCTGACTAAATTACTTTTAAAATAGAGAGAAAAAGAAGTCTTCAGAGATTCCCAAACAGCAATGGAAGCTTGAAGCTGTACTTCAGCCTTCCTGCTTTTTATTTGTGTTGGAGATCTGTCGAATAATCGCGAGATAAATAAATTCAGTAAAATAGTTACATCGGATATGGCCACTGTGACTGAACCAGTTATTCTAAAGTGATGTAAAGTACACCCAAAACTCAAGTGGCAAAGGTTGCATAGGCTTATGATTTTTGTATAACTACGGAAGGGAATAAAACCAGGCTAGGACAAAATACCACATACATTCCAGGGAGAAATAGAGCCAGCAGACCGCAAAATTATGCTACGTACTGGTCTGATCGCCGTTCCTCTCGGCATCTCGGCATTCCTGGAGTCGTCTGTTCTCAGTCTGTAGGTTCGCTATCATGGTGACCAGCTTCTGCGTCTCTTCGCGGGTCCGCTCCTCGAACTCCTCTAGATCCTGTCGTCAAGTCATAGGGTCAAAATATCCCTGGATGAGACCAACTATATGTCGAACACCAGGGAAATCACAGCTGTCATTCTTCGCTTCATCTTCGTTTACACATCTCACACCTTTGTTCTTGTGTGTGCCGTGGTTCGAGTTCGCTGTTCCAGTTGTTACTACGTCACATAATTTGAGTGTTAATGTTGAACATGCACATCAGACCAACTGGGTCCATCACCACAGTTGTTACAAGACAAAAATTGGAACAATTACAATTATAGAGCGGATCATTTCGAAAACGTAGAAGGTGACGGCATCCCCATACTAGACAAAGAAGTCAGGGGTGGCGTTTTTGTTTCGGCTTCTGGTAACAGAGTATAAAGTTTTCACGATAAAATGCAATATGCAGTTTGCATTTATTATTAAAGAAACCAATCTACATAAGAAGTGAACATGGATGCTTTGTGTTAACCTGCTTGTGAACATGGATACTTTGTGTTAACCTGCTTGTGAACATGGATACTTTGTGTTAACCTGCTTGTGTGTGTGATTTGGGTTTTAGGGCACATCGTTAACCTGCTTGGAACATGGATACTTTGTGTTAACCTGCTTGTGAACATGGATGCTTTGTGTTAACCTGCTTGTGAACATGGATGCTTGTGTTAACCTGCTTGTAACATGGATGCTTTGTGTTAACCTGCTTGTGAACATGGATACTTTGTGTTAACCTGCTTGTGAACATGGATGCTTTGTGTTAACCTGCTTGTGAACATGGATGCTTTGTGTTAACCTGCTTGTGAACATGGATGCTTTGTGTTAACCTGCTTGTGAACATGGATGCTTTGTGTTAACCTGCTTGTGAACATGGATGCTTTGTGTTAACCTGCTTGTGAACATGGATGCTTTGTGTTAAACTGATTGTGAACATGGATGCTTTGTGTTAACCTGAGCCGGATAGAGCCGGATCGACGCTGCTCGAACTCCCTCACGTTCACACGTCCCCCCCCCCCCCCATTACACACATGCACAAGGACAGGCACAAGAGGGACGGGTGGGGCGAGGAGTGCCGGCGCCACGACCCGACCCCGGGAGCGGCGCGCGAGGGACTGCCATTATTAGACATAATGTCGTTATTTGACGTGGCATTGTATTTTCTGGTATCATGGTCTGCATTTCTGCGTATGCAGAACATCAATGGTAATGGTAAGGTCGTCCGTACACTTAAATGGTGTAATGATGTAATTCGAATCAGACCAAAAAGCGGTCCATACAAACTTACCATCTTCCCAAGTAAAGCTTGCATATACCGAATGAGCAAATAGTCAGTTTTCCAATATATTAGTATGCACATTTTAGGCACCATGACTGCTTAAAAACAGTCAATTTTCAACACCACTCGGTTAGCTCAGCGTGTATGCTTTACCTAGCATGCTTAGGAAGGATGGGACCAAACCTATTTAGCTTGACAAAAATATGGCTCTCCTGTACGTCTGCTATACAAGAGCTAAACAATTGAACACAAAATTGTCATCTACGTCACCACAGCTTGCGACAGTAAACACGTCACCACAGCATGCGACAGTCAACACGTCACCACAGCATGCGACAGTCAACACGTCACCACAGCTTGCGACAGTCAACACGTCACCACAGCATGCGACAGTCAACACGTCACCACAGCATGCGACAGTCGTTTTGTCGTCCTCCACTCACCTTTTCAAACTTGCGGCGCTCGGCGACCTTCTCCGCCTTGTCAGCCTCCAGCCGCTCCACGGTCTTCCTGAGCTCGTACACGATGGCGTTCTCCTGCTCGTGCTGCAGAGACAGCCGCTCGAGCTGCTCCAGAGCCTGGATCACTTTGGGCACCAGGCTGGTGAGCGCGTCGACGCCGTGCGCGTCGATGATGACTTCGAACTCGTGGCCGATCTCGGTCGCAATGTCGTACACGTCGACTGGCTTCAGCGACCGGGCCGCCATAACTGCGACTGGCGCAGGCGAGGCGGCGGCCGGTGGTGAGCAACCCCCGCTGGTGGGCGACAGACGCACGTGGGTGGGTCACAGGCGGATGACGGATGACTGACTAGTCCCGGCTGTGTCCGCAGCGCCCCTCAACCGAAAAATGTTACCGTGATCAAAGAAGTGTAATAAAGGATCGATCTCGCACTATCGCAAAAGTTTAATTTCCTTTTCCGGCATAAGCATGTCATGCCAACGTGGTCATAGCGTGATAAACTATTAGAAACCGAAATGCATAACAGTACTCTCTACGGCAATGCATTCATTGACGTATTTTTGCACAATACTACACTAAAATGCCCTCGACAACGGGCACGGACACTCAAGGTAGCCAACTAAAAGGATAAAACCTACCTGAAACCGTTTAAGGCTTAGCTACTGTGATATCAACTGTATTTTATAAGCTGCGCAAATGTTAAATGCGGAAAATGGTTCCAGATGGCCACTCACCGCAAATTGAGAAAAAAATCCTAACGAAACGCATGTCTGCATAAAAAAACACCCAATAGCGATATTATAGTATCAACACAACAGCATAACCACTTAATGTCACTGCTACATTGATACTCGAAACAAGACTTTGATAACTGTGTGCAGTGCAGCTGCAAGGGGCATGATGGTATATCACATTGACATTTAATATGATGTTCTCCTTGAAATTGTTTTTTTTTAAATGTCGAAAATAGTATATTTTGGGCCTCATAAATATAGTATTTCCAATAATCTTACAGTTTTAAGGCGCACGTCATACCATATGTCACTTTGAAAATTGGTTACAACTCATCTCCTGTTTATGCTGTGACATTTAATTTTCCCTTCTCTTTAAAATTGAACAAATATTGTCAAAAATACTATATTTTGGAGAGATAGATAGATAAAGAGAGAGAGAGAGAGATAGATAGATATAGAGAGAGAATGACAGAGATAGATAGAGAGAGAGATAGAGATAGAGATAGAGATAGATATAGAGATAGATAGATATAGATAGAGATAGATAGAGAGATAGAGAGAGATATATATAGAGATAGATATATAAGATATATAGATATAGAGATAGATAGATATAGAGATAGATAGATAGACATAGATAGATAGATATAGAGATAGATAGATAGATAGATATAGAGAGATATAGAGATAGATATAGAGATAGATAGATAGATATAGAGATAGATAGATAGATATATAGATATAGAGATAAATAGATAGATATAGAGATATATAGATAGATAAAGAGATAGATATATAGATATAGAGATAGATAGATAGATATAGAGAGAGATAGATAGATATAGATATAGATAGATATAGATATAGAGATAGATATAGATAGATAAAGAGGTAGATATAGAGATAGATATAGATACAGAGATAGATATAGATATAGATACAGAGGTAGATATAGCTATAGAGATAGATAAAGAGGATATAGAGATAGATATAGATATAGAGATAGATATAGAGATAGATATAGAGATAGATATAGATACAGAGATAGATATAGATACAGAGATAGATATAGATACAGAGATAGATATAGATACAGAGATAGATATAGATACAAAGATAGATATAGATATAGATACAGAGATAGATATAGATACAGAGATAGATATGATATAGATACAGAGATAGATATAGATATGATATAGATACAGAGATAGATATAGATACGGAGATAGATATAGATACAGAGATAGATATAGATACAGAGATAGATACAGATATAGATACAGAGATAGATATAGATACAGAGATAGAGATAGATATAGATACAGAGATAGAGATAGATATAGATACAGAGAAGGAGAGATAGATATAGATACAGAGTTAGATATAGATATAGATATAGATACAGAGATAGATACAGAGATAGAGATAGATATAGATACAGAGATAGAGATAGATATATATATATATATAGATATAGATACAGAGTTAGATATAGATACAGAGATAGATATAGATATAGATACAGAGATAGATATAGATACATATATAGATACAGAGATAGATATAGATACAGAGATAGAGATAGATACAGAGATAGAGAGATATATATATAGATATAGATAGAGAGATAGAGATAGATATAGATACAGAGATAGATATAGATACAGCTATAGCTATAGATACAGCTATAGCTATTGATATTGATATTGATATTGATATTGATATGGCTATAGCTATAGCTATAGAGATAGAGATAGATATAGAGATAGATAGAGAGATATAGAGATAGAGAGATAGAGAGATAGAGAGATAGAGAGCTAGAGAGATAGAGAGATAGAGGGATACTTTAGTATCTCCTATACTTTAGTGAGTACATATCTAATGCCATAAGCCTTTCTCCATATTCTAAGTTACCTATTCCACTGATGAGTCTAATGGCTTTGTGCTGCACTCTTTCTAACATTTGTATATCTTTTTCTAGGTAGGGGCTCCATGCTTGTACAGAATATTCCAAGTGGGGTTGCACATTTACTACATACAGTTTTTTCATGGGTTCCTTGCTCTTATATCTCACACTCCTATTAATGAGTCCCAGCATTCTGAGTGCCCTGTTCCTAGCTGAGATACATTGTTGTTCTGCTTTAAGGTCTATTGAAAGCAACATACCAAAGTATCTTTCCCCTTCAATAACATCCAGCTCCCTCCCTCCCATTGTACATCTGAAAGTCTCACTTCCAGACCCCAGATGCATAACCTTACACTTATCATAGTTGAAAGGCATCTGCCATTGAGCAGCCCACTTTTTTAGGTCCTCCAAGTCTAGTTGAATAGTACTAGATTGACCACTACTGTTAGCAACTCCTACCAGCTTAATGTCATCAGCAAATTTGAACACTATTCCTCAGCCCTACCTCAATGTTATTCACAAAGTGGCCCTAGAACAGAGCCCTGTGGTACTCCACTCAGAACATCCTTCCAATCAGATATACATCCATTTAACACTAGCCTTTGTTTCCTTCCCCTCAACCATGCTTTAATCCAACCCAGAATATTTCCAACAATCTCATGTTGCTGTAGTTGATGAATTAGTCTTCTATGTAGAACTTTATCAAAAGCTTTGCTAAAGTCCAAGTACACAACATCCATCCTGCATTGATTGTCTACTTCTTTGGTAACATACTCCATGAACTCCAATAGGTTAGTTAAACAAGACCTTTGAGATCAAAATCCATGTTGAGTATCACTTAAAAGGTTGTGCCTATCAAGATGAATCTGAACATTCCATACAACCAGATTGTCTAGTACCTTGCAAACGATTGAGGTCAAACTGATTGGCAAAGGAAGACAAAGATAGGTGGTGAGATACTCTTGTATACAAGGTAAGTAATGAAATGACATTCCATGGAAGATAGGGTACATAATGAAGGAGTATAATATTTGTGGTTGGATACCATTCTGAAGAACCGAACAAGATTTAGGATTGGGACATTTTATAGGCCACCAGACCAGAATGAAAACAGGCAGGTTGATGCTGGAAGAGATAAGTTGGAGAGTGCATGGAATAATTTTATTACTGGGGGACTTCAAAATAGCTGGGATGGGAGACAAAACTATATGCTTAAGCAAGACAGGAAGAAGTTTCATGGCTTGCTTGGAGGAAAATGTCTTCTTCCAAATGGCACATGAATGTACAAGGGAAATTAAATGTTATATCTGGTGGTTACAAATGAGGAACATTTTGTGCATAATGTTAACATGTGAGAGACCTTCAGTAATAGTGATCACACCATCATGTGCTTTTCATGGTATGTTGGAAGTGTAGGGGTCAATAAAACATTGAATCCAAATTTGTCTAAAGGGAATTGCAATGAGTTCAGGAACTTCCTGGAATGAAATTCATTGGGAAGAGTTATTGATGGGTTTAGATGCTTATGAAGTGTGGGAATGGTAAAAGACAGACTGTTCCAAGGTCAGGATCGGTTCATTCCCATCAGGCAAATCAGATTTAACATGGTTGAGCACCCTTCATGGCTGACTAAGGAAGTAAAACATTTACTGGAGTCAAAGAAGTGGGCATTTAAAAAACTAAGATGGTAACTCTGAGGCAAATCTAGATTCACATAGAATAGCTAGAAATACAGTTATGTGTGTTAGGGTGTCCAAAAGACTGGCTGAAATCAAATTAGCTCAAGAATGTTCAGTAAGCAATGCTAAAAGTTCATTAGCTTCTACAAATTCAAGTATAAAGTGTAGTGTGGTGCCACTGGAGGTCGATGGTAAAATAGTGGTCAATGATTGTGATATAGTGCAGTCCCGAAGCAAACAATTCTCATCAGTCTTTACTAAAGAGAACTATGGTACATTGGAAACAACTGAAAGCTGTGCCATGGCAGGTGGTAGGTTGGAGGATCTTACCATGCCTACAGAAGCTGTAGAAAAACAGTTGCAGAATATAAAACATAATAAAGCATTTGGGCATCTAGGTATCATTTTCAGGAATTCCATTGAGTATTCTGAAGTACCTGAAGATTTGCAAAATGCAGATGTAGTACCAATTTTCAAAAAGGGATGTATCAAGTGTATAGGAAACTACAGGCTAGTCAGTTTGACCTCAATAGTTTGCAAGGTACTAAAAAAGCTCGTCAAACAGAATATTCAGACTCATCTAGATAGGCACAGCCTTCTTAAGGATACCCAACATGGATTTCAGTCTCAGAGATATTGTTTAACATACCTATTGGAGTTTATGGAGTATGTAATTAAAGAAGTAGACGATGAAAGCAGGATGGATGTCATGAACCTGGACTTGAGCAAAGCTTTTGATAAAGTTCCACATGGGCATCTAATTCAGAAACTAGAGCAACATGGGATTGATGGTAGGGTTCTAGGCTGGACTGAAGCATGGTTAAGGGGACAGAAACAAAGGGTAGTGTTAAATGGATGTAAATCTGATTGGAAGGATGTTCTGAGTGGAGTGCTACAGGGCTCTGCTCTAGGGCCACTTCTCTTTATCATTTTTGTGAATAACACTGAGGTAGGGCTGAGCAATAGGGTGTTCAAATTTGCTGATGACATCAAATTATTAGGAGTGGCTAACAGTAGTGATCAATCTAGTAATATTCAACTATACTTGGAGAACCTAAAAAGTGGTTGATCAATGGCAGGTGTCTTTCAGCTATGAAAAATATAAGGTTATGCATCTGGGGTATGGAGGTGAGACTTTCAGATATACAATGGGAGGTAAGAAACTGGATGTTATTGAAGAGGAAAGAGATTTTGGTGTGTTGTTTTCAAATGATCTTAAAGCAGAAAAACAATTTATATCAGCTAGGAACAGGGCAATCAAAATGCTGGGGATCATTAATAGGGGTGTGAGGTATAATAGCAACAAAGTGATACAAACAATGCACTTGGCCTATGTGTGACCCCACTTATAATATTATGTAGTCATGGAGTCCCTATTTAGAGACAGATATAGAAATGCTAGAAAGAGTGCAGCACAGAGCCACTAGACTCATCAGTGGACTAGGTAGCTTAGAATATGGTGAAAGACTCATGGCATCAGATATGTAGGTACTCACTCAAGAATATAAGATTAAGGGTTGATATGATTGAAATGCATAAAATCATTAAAGGGCAAGATTAGGTCAATCTAAATGATGTTCTTCCATTTAGACTATCACATAGGGGTCATCAATTTAGGTTTGACAAATCAAGGTGTAGGACAGCTAAGCAACAACAGGGCTTCAGTCAAAGGATTGTTGATCAGTGGAATAGTTTGTCTGCTGATGTTGTGGAGAGTCCCTCATTGGATGTATTTAAAAATAGGGTGGACAACTTTTTTAAGCTGCAAATTCTTGCTTTTGAGTTCTGAGTAGTGGTGGATGGAGTGATATTTATGCCAAGTAGGTGTGCACTGTACAGGCCTCTTTAAGACTTCAAAACATGGCAAATGGCTCAATGAGGTGCACCAGCCACAGAAAAAGCTGCACTCAAGGCACTGTTGGGAAAAATTTGCATCCAGGAGATCAAATACATGTAGGTACCAAATCGAGAAAAAAACGTGAAGTAAGCAAACCAGAGGCTTCAGGAAAGCACATTTTCTATATAAACACATCCTTCCCATCAAATCAGCACAAAAATGCATATATAACATGATTAAAGTACAAACAACCTCCCACACTTCCCACCCATCTTGATCTATTTCAATTTTGAACCACATGGAACACTGAACTGAAATTAGAAGCAGGGAATTTTGTGAGGTAAAGAAAGTTGGCAGCTACCAACTAAAGCAAATGTGGCATGCTCCCTACATTTTTAAGGGTTTCTCCAATTTCGAATTTCTCCAATTGGGTAGGTTAGGTAGATTTCACAGTAAATTTTTCTTAAAAGATGTTCTTGGAATCTTTGGATTCTTTTTGCAGAATATCATGTTTATGAACGTGATTCGGAAGATGCGATCATTGATTTTCTCCGTAAATGCTTACGTCTTGGTTAATCTTAGCGATAATATCTATAATGCGCCATATATGCCACACTGCTGCTCTTTGTTGCATAATTTATCCATCCCTCACCTGGCACTTCTCAGACGTGATTAAAGGGACATTCAACACTTCATGCAGTTGATTCAACACTTTCACGTCGAAAATGCTTAATTTCTGCCTCTTTGCCACATAGATGCCACCCTACTATTCCACCACAACACCAAAAAAACTAAACATACAGCATGGCCAAGGCAATATATAAACATGCAGCACGGCTCAGAGAGCAGCCGGCTTCTGCTCGGTCTCGTCTTTCCTCACGACTTCCAACAAATAGTATAAGTCATAATTAAATAGGAAAACCTAACCTAACCTAACGTAATACAATCTACTCTTATCTAAACTAATATAAACTCATATATTATAATTTAAAAACACAAGCGTAATATTTATCGTGACGTCATCCGTACACACTGCCTCAAGCCGTGCTCTGCTTAGTTTTTTCGGTATTCTGGTGAGTAGTATCGGCATGTTATCTATGTGGCAAAGAGGCAGAAATCAAGCATTTTCAGAGTGAAAAAGTGTTGAATCAACTGCATGAAGTGTTGAATGTCCCTTTAATCACGTCTGAGAAGCGCCAGGTGAGGGATGGATAAATTATGCAACAAATAACAGAGGTGTGGCATATATGGCGCATTATAGATATTGTCGCTAAGATTAACCAAGACGTAAGCATTTACGGAGGAAACGAGTGATCGCATTTTCCGAATCACGTTCATAAACATGGTATTCTGCAAAAAGAAATCCTAAAATTCCCAAAACACCTTTTAAGAAAAAAATACCGATTTCACTGTGGTTTTACCAGTTCAGCAGAATCTGTGTTCTAGACAATTGGGGAGCAATTTTTGGACTTTATGATCCCTAGATGTAATTGAACTTCGTAGGCCATGAATGAAATCTTTGAATGCAGTTCTGGAGGTTGCAATCCAAGGATGTTATGAACTTTGGATATTGTGAGGACTTTATTCAGACACTATCCAATATATTTTGTTTTTTAATGTTTTGAATCTTCGATGTTGTGAGGTTGGGATGTCATGAACTTAGTTGTAAACACATCCCCATCTACCTCCAGTGTGGTGTAGGACCACTGGAGGTAGATGGGGAATTAGTGGTTGATGATTGTGATATTGTGGAATCCTTAAGCAAGCAATTCTCATCAGTCTTTACTCAGGATAATTCTGGTAGAATAGAAACAACTGAATCATATGCCATGACAGGTGATAGGTTGGAGTATCTTACAATAACTACAGAAGCTGTAGAAAAGCAGTTGCAAAATATAAAGCCTAATAAAGCTTCTGGACCAGATGATATATATGCTAGGGTCTTAGTAGAGTGTGCTAAAGCTTTAGCAGTTCCTCTAGGTATACTTTTCAGGCGGTCTATGGAATACTCTGAAGTGCCTGAAGATTGGAGAAATGCAAATGTAGTTCCAATTTTCAAAAAGGGAAGTATGAAGTGTGTAGGGAACTACAGGCCAGTCAGTTTGACCTCAATAGTTTGCAAGGTACTAGAAAAACTGGTTAAACAGAATGTTCAGATTCATCTTGATAGGCACAATCTTTTAAGGGATACTCAACATGGATTTCGATCTCGAAGGTCTTGTTTAACTAACCTTTTGGAGTTCATGGAGTATGTTACTAAAGAAGTAGACAATCAAAACAGGATGGATGTTGTGTACTTGGACTTTAGCAAAGCTTTTGATAAAGTTCCACATAGGAGGCTAATTCATCAACTACAGCAACATGGGATTGTTGGAAAAGTTATAGGTTGGATTGAAGCATGGTTGAGGGGAAGGAAACAAAGGGTAATGTTAAATGGATGTAAATCTGATTGGAAGGATGTTCTGAGTGGAGTACCACAGGGCTCTGTTCTAGGGCCACTTCTCTTTATCATCTTTGTAAATAACATTGAGGTAGGGCTGAGGAATAGAGTGTTCAAATTTGCTGATGACATCAAACCGGTAGGAGTGGCAAACAGTTGTGACCAATCTAGTAATATTCAACTAGACTTGGAGGACCTAAAAAGTGGGCTGATCAATGGCAGATGTCTTTTAACTATGACAAGTGTAAGGTTATGCATCTGGGGTCTGGAGGTGAGACTTTCAGATATACAATGGGAGGTAGGGAACTGGATGTTATTGAAGAGGAAAGGGACTTAGGTGTGTTGGTTTCAAATGACCTTAAAGCAGAGAAACAATGTAGCTCAGCTAGGAACAGGGCACTCAGAATGCTGGGACTCATTAATAGAAGTGTGATGTATAAGAGCAAGGAAGTCATGAAAAAACTGTACTTAGCATATGTGCGACCCCACTTGGAATATTCTGTGCAAGCTTGGAGCCCCTACCTAGAAAAAGATATAGACAAGTTAGAAAGAGTGCAACGCAAAGCAACTAAACTCATCAGTGGACTAGGTAGCTTAGAATATGGAGAAAGGCTTGTGGCATTAGATATGTACTCACTTAAGTATAGGAGATTAAGGGGGACATGATTGAAATGTACAAAATTGTTAAAGGACTAGATCAGGTCAATTTAAATGGTGCTCTTCAGTTTAAAGTATCACACAGGGGTCACCAACTCAGGTTAGACAAGTTGAGGTGTAGGACAGTTAAGCGACAGCAGGTCTTCAGTCAAGGGGTTGTTGATCAGTGGAATGGGCTACCTGCTGATGTTGTGGAGAGTTCCTCATTGAATGTATTTAAAAGTAGGGTGGACAAATTTTTAGGCAGGAAAATCTTGTTTTTGATTTCTAATTTGGATGGAGGGGATAATATTTATGTTAAATGTGCACAGCACAGACCCCTTTAAGCAGGGGCTATGGTAGCACAATGGGTATGATGGGAGGAGCTTGCAATTGTTGAGGGTGTTATGCAATAGCAAGTGGATGATGCTAGATAGGCTGGGATATATAGCTTCCTAGGAACTTGGGATTAGGGATTGATTGGGGTGAGAATATGTATATTTCTAGTACCTTTTCTAGATAGGCTTAACCCAGATGGGCCCCTGTGGCTCTTATTAAGCCTTAACACTTTATGACTTTTATGACTTTGATGTTATGATGTAGCTCTGCCCACACCAGGTACCAGTCCCTTCACAAATTTCCTCATACCTGGTTGCCCACACAGTACCAACAAGATCTCTTTGAAGATGTCATACTTTGCAGTCTGACAGTCTGGCCCTACTAAAAGGGTCTGTGCCATTCTAAATAGCCTTGAATGCTTTACAAAAGAACCAGGGGTGAAATGATCACAACATACAAATTGGTTCCAGAAAGGCTGAAGATTGATACCAATTCTCTTTACAATTAGTGCATCATATTGCACCCGAGGTTAAACCTGAATCTAGACCCAAAGCATACCAATAGGCTTCTATGACATAACTTTATTCATCTGAACTGTGTTCCTATAGACATGAGAATTGTCATGGCATGGCAGGGTAATGGAAAGCTAACTAAATGAAACTAAATGAAACTTAGCATTACACCTATAGCATTGCATGGATAAAACCAACAAAAAAAACCTCTGACCCACTTATACAAGATCCATGACAATGCCCTGCAGATAGACATCACTGGAGATGCCTCACCAAGGCAGGGAGTCACACATCCCTATTCTAATGGCATATTTTCAGATTGAATAGGGAGAATGACAAATAAATATTAGCAGTGTACCAAACCAGCGGAGTTCAAACAGCTTAACCCTCCCAGTATCTCTGACCATGTCATAGGATAGCTTTCCAGGTTAGGTGGTCATTGTTCTAAATGTGAACCCATTCAATCGATTCAGATCAAGACAAATAGGTGGGTATCTACTAGGTTGAGTAGGGTTTGATGATTCACCATCAAAATGATAAAGGTCTCCAATTTTGCGATCTGTAAGACTGACTCCACGTAATTGGACAAATTGGCAGTGTCGAACACAGAACCAGGTTTTAAATTCAGGTCTGGTACGAGCAGGCGACCCGAAGTACCAATAACAGAAACGTGGCGAGAACTTACATTTAGATACCCATAATAAGCATGAAGCTCTTCTGTCGTTGTTTTCTGTTCTGCTCCTCTTCGACAAGTGAATCATTACATTTGAGTAGCTGCTGCGCAGTTTTAACTATCGTGAATGTGGTGCCATATTGGGTACTAATACTATAGGGTGCAGCGGAATCAAGTAGGTTTTCTAGTTCCAGCCCTAGTGACGTCAGCAGGACTGTGCGATATTTCTAGTAAAATCCACCAGGATTTTGTTATATACGGTGACGTCACGTAAACATTCCAAAAGCGTTTTAAAACCTAGCTTAGATTCATCTGTGGCGCAGCGAAGACATCAGAGTGTTGTTGTGTTTGGGCATACGGTGTTACTGAATGTTGGCATGGGAATTTGAAATATGAGGCTTAAGAATATTGTTTGGATTCCTAGATTATTGAACATGCTCTTAAGTTTGGCGCAGAATTTCTTCAGTTCATAGAATACAACAACCCTCAACCTGTTATCGTTTATAACTCTTAAAGTTTCACGAATTTAAATTGAAACCATAGCTTGATTTGCCAAATATGAACCGAGGCTTACCGGTAAATTTATGCTTTAATGTGTTTTATGAATCCTTGGAATTTATCATTCAAATGCAATGTTTATGAAGGTGACTAAGATGATGGGATCACTCACTTTCTGTGCAAATGCTTACTTTTCAGATTATGAGCAAAATAACACCAAAAAGACCTTCATTTAGGTAGCATAGCATGAAAATAATGGTTTTAAAAAAATGCAGAATAACCTAACCTAACCTATCCTAACCTTTTGATGGAAATATCCTAATTCCTAACTATGATGCTTTTGTCAAATCAATTTGCTTGTGAATTACCATTCATAATTAATGCCATTTTCTTACTGGAGTGCATATGCATTGGAGCATTCTTTGTGCATGGTCACATCCTAACCTGTAAATCTTAGTAACTTCAGGTGCACTGTGTGCATCAGCTGTTTCACAGAGACCCATGACCCCTAAAGGAAAAGGCACACTGAGTGCACTTGGGATAAAAATTAGACCAACTACAGTGCAAAAGATACTATTAAGAAGAGGATTTGTAACCATGCATGCCTAAAAAGATGAATAAAGCACCAAGGCATCTCTTTTTATGACAAGTAAGGTGCATTTTTCTGAGATAGCAAATAATTTCCACATTTGGTAGGAATACCTGGTAGTAATGTTGGAGAACAGTATTAATTATATCTGTGATCTTCTCTTATTCCAAAATGGTGTGGAAAAGGGGCTGACACATGGCTGTGTGTATTCATACCAATATTATAGGCTTCAGTACACTGGGTATTCAATGTCAGGTTAATTTCAATTAAAATTTCATCGGTTCAGGTAGGGGGTTGGTCACCTTGTGGCCTCACCCTGGGATACACTCATGGTCAGTGCTATGGACAGGCGTTCAAGGCTGGTGCAGGGGAAAGGTCAAGCTTTTTATCCAAATGTCTCCAAATGTTGGTTTGAAAAAAGGAATCCACAGCTTTAAGCTGCAGTGTTTTGAGGTTGTGGAAGGAACTGCTCCTACCGTTCACACTACCTTCCCTTCCCCAACAACAGAAACACCTACATTTTATGGGCTGGATTTTACATTGGAGGTCTAAGCCCCTTTCAGTGATTAAGGCTCGAAGTTCACACATCCCAGCTATAGTAGCGTGGACAGTGGCGTACCTGGTATTTGCATGTGGGGGAAAACGGACTTCGAGATGGCTCAAGCAACACTCATACAAATAGTCGCCGGAATTGGACTAGTATTTTTCATAAGTACCCATTATTATTTTATGCTAAGATGAGTAGGAACAACTTAATTTGGCGCTGCAATGTGCCAAACTTATCACCATCGTAACGAAGCCAGTAGATTTCAACCCTCTCCCTCCTGTTCAAATGCTTCCGTAATGGCCGGCATATATATATATATATATATATATATATATATATATATATATATATATATATATATATATATATATATATATATATATTACTGATTATTACACTATAGATTATTGGGTGCAAGTGCAAAATATATGAAGTTAATGGGAAGCCCCACATCGATGGGACGCATGTTCCATGGTACCCCATGTTAAAGGTCTAAATTATTGGAGGATAGAGCCAACGCATAGGGGGCATTTGCCCCTCAAAAATATATAAAAGAACACCCCTGGTCTAGACGCATATAGTGAAAAATGGGGGAAAATCCTGAAAACCAGCTGCAGGTTCCGTATCTGCACATGGGTGATAAGGGCATAACATTCCAACCAGTATCGGTACCTCCTCTGGTAGCCTAAATATATTGTTGGCGCCGTTTCTTGGCCGGAGGGGTACCACATTCCCATGGGAGGCACATGCCCCAAGTGCCCCCACACTTGTTTACGCCCCCGCACCGAGTGGGGAGGAATTATGTTGGAACAATTATCTCTTACGTGCTCCTACCCCTCCTTCCCAGCCGTGATCTGGAGTTGGCCTGTCTCATCACACTGCTCACACGGTCTGCTACATCACACTGCGCGATTTGGCCATGGTTGGAAGACTGCTTGCAACATCTGACCCCCTTACATTGGCTAACAGTATTAAGTTCCGCTCCGAAATATCCAGTAGGAGCACTCGAGGAACTGACGCGAATAAGTTAGAGCTGCCCCACATTAATACGGAAGCTGCGAGGCGCAACATTCTGTATCGGGCGGTCAGCACGTGGAATAACAGGGTTGATACTCAAGGGCGCATTTCATGGCATGTTTTATCATTTTATCTTTTTCCATTAACGTTTTGCGTTATTTAGTGTTTTTCATAATTTGAGTTTCTCTTTTATCATTGAACCATGTATTGACGCGAGTGCTGAAAAGCCATGAATATGGAGAACTCAATATACGACTAGGACTATGACTATGACTATGGCTACTACTCGTGGCACCGCGCGATTCCTGCGGCGCTCGACATGAATACAGTCAGCGCGATTCCAAGCAAAAAGTCCTAGTGTTAGTGGAAAATAATGCTCATATTCGTGGACAAGATTCTTCAAACTTTCAAATGAACCAGATTTTCTCCCATTTTGATGGTATTTAAGATCGAAAATGTCGTGTGGAAAACACGGAAGTTTGGCTGGAGCGCCTACGGCTCTGAGCAATTGTCCAGCCCATGTGACGTCACCGATTGCCAAATGATATTGGAGGGCCCCGGTGCCATATTCTCGGAAGTTTGATACTCTGCACATAGCAGTTTGCAGTATATTGTGATTGTAGGCGTGAAATTAACTTGGGAATGCTTCTATCGATGCAATGTATACTTAGGTAGAATTAGCATACTATGCCGCCCAATGCACACTTAAGATACCTCGCACGGTAAATGCTCCAGGTGTGGCGCGTGCTTCAATTCCTGGACCGAAGTTGGTGCTGGGCATTCATGATGACCTTCCACATCATTATTGTACATGAATTGATGTGAAATAAATTATGTCCAGTACTAATTGTATTGCCGCAAGCAGCTGCAATGCGAAGAGTAATTGCATATTATGTAGTTACTTAAATGGGATAGGAAAATCACCTGTGAACCTTCAAAGGAACTTTCATCGTTACATTGCTACCACATTTTTGCTAATCAGCAAAACATATTTTTATAAGTTCAAACTCTGGTATGGAAAAATGAAACATCAGTAGGCCATATATGGAATAAGACAGTATTAAAGACTTCAAATTTTTAATATGCTGTCATTACGACTGTAACTGTATCGGCACTCGATTTACCAGCAGAGCAAAAATAGACCAATCAAAGCACAGTAAGCAGCAAAATTGCCCTGCGCCCAAGATGGCGTCTGCGGACGACGAAAGCGACGAAAACAATGGGAATATGGAATCGTTTTTCTCATCAGAGACAGAAAAAATTTTATTACCCATTCATCAGGTAAGAGATGCTTCAACCTTTAACGTTGCCTGTAGTTCTTCGGCGTCGCGGTTTGCGTTGAAGCTGAGGAAAGCCAATACATTCCCCGTGTGTACAAAGCCGTACGTCGTGTGTTTGCATTCCCCTTGTCGCACCGGAAAGTCCGTGAAGTGTAGCTACAAACTCACGTGGTTAAAATTTTTGGTGGATCAATATTGTTACGAAACTTAATGCGCAAATTGTATTAAGCTGGTGTGAAAGTTTCACTATGAGTATTTATGTAACAAGCTTGTCATGTAGGTAAAGTAAAGTGTTTAGATTTAAATAAGATCCACAAGGGCCCATACAGTTAAGTCTGTAAATGGAAGATACCATAAGCCTGGTAAAAAGACCCACCCCAACCATCACCACATCCTAAAGAAACCATCCACCAACATCCCACACACCTATCAATGCCTATCTACCCTAGCTATCCAGCCATATTCCCTTGATCCCTCTTAACACATGTGGATTGAATGCTTTACCAATAATTTTCAAACTGCATCCATGCCTGCTTAAAGGGGTCTGTGCCATGCACACTTACTTAGCATAAATCTCACCCCATCCATCACAAATTAGAACTCAAAAACAAGATTTTCCTGTCTAAAAAATTTGTATACCATACTTTTTAGGTATGTTCAATGAGGAACTCCCCACATCAGCAGGCAGCCTACTCCATTGAGTAACAACCCTTTGACTGAAGGGTGGGAATTAAGGTACTTCTTAAGAGATTTTATCTCTGAAAACATTTTTGCACTCCGGGTCCATACTGGATAGGATGGGCTTCACATGTACTCTGACACAAATGTGGGAACAAAGATATCAATAAAAATAAACAACGACACCCAAAAAAGTGCTTGTTATTCCACTTATGGTCACCACTCAAACTAATCACTTTTTGTAGCAGTCAGCATCCGGACCACAGCTTCACACACTCCATCAATCTCAACCACAGGAATTTCCGACAACAACGTGCCAACAGCAACTTGCAAGATGATGCGCATGCGCACTGAGAACTGTTCTCCGGCTCTGGAGCTGCGTCTCAGAATACCTGTGTTCCTGCCACCCTATAGTGGGAAACTGACAGTTTTAAGAAACGTCCTCCGGAGTCCCGGAGGCCACCGATCAGAATTGGCTGAGTTAGAGTTTTCTGTTCTGAAATATGTCTGTCAACCAATCAATGCAAGGTATTTTGTATATGACATAACCATTAGCAACTTTGAACATGTCATACTGTAAACACAAGACCTTGACTGATCCTTTGCTTTGATCACATCCAACTGGCGTGTGCGGTAGCGGAGTTGCGTTCGTATTACATGGGAAATTGGCTGCGTAGGTAGGTATGCGCTCTGAGCCGAGGGTGAAGTGTGAAGTATTTTTGTTTGTTTTTCATATGGCTAGCCTTGTACTGAGACCAACAGTGAAAGCAAAATGCATTTCTCCTGTGAGTTATAAGAAACGAAACAGTGCTGATTATTACGTGTCACTGCCGGGCGGTGCCATCCATTGTTCACTTCTTTGTTTGTATGTTTTGGCATTTGATTTAACCAAAAATGATAATATTACTTATGCATATTATATAGGTACTGATTTAGGTTTTTCTGGTCAGTTACTGGTGAACAGATTCCATGCATAAAAAAATAATGTCCATGAAAATGTACTCCGGAAGAAATCGGTATGCACTCCGACTCACATCCCGGAAAGTAAGTTTTGCTGAAGACCTGTTGTTGCTTAACTGTCCTACACCTCAACTTGTCTAACCTGAATTGATGACTCCTATGTGATATCTAAACCAAAGAGCATCATTCAAATTGACTTGATCTAGCCCTTTAACATTTTTGTATATTTCAATCATGTCTCCCCTTAATCTCCTATACTTTAGTGAGTACATATCTAATGCCATAAGCCTTTCTCCATATTCTAAGTTACCTATTCCACTGATGAGTCTAATGGCTTTGTGCTGCACTCTTTCTAACGTTTGTATATGTTTTTCTAGGTAGGGGCTCCATGCTTGTACAGAATATTCCAAGTGGGGTTGCACATATGCTAAGTGCAGTTTTTCATTACTTCCATGCTCTTATATCTCACACTCCTATTAATGAGTCCCAGCATTCTGATTGCCCTGTTCCTAGCTGAGATACATTGTTTTTCTGCTTTAAGGTCTATTGAAAGCAACATACCTAAGTATCTTTCCCCTTCAATAACATCCAGTTCCCTCCTTCCCATTGTACATCTGAAAGTCTCACCTTCAGACCCCAGATGCATAACCTTACACTTATCATAGTTGAAAGGCATCTGCCATTGAGCAGCCCACTTTTTTAGGTCCTCCAAGTCTAGTTGAATATTACTTGATTCATCACTACTGTTAGC
Source organism: Ashinkailepas kermadecensis (assembly GCA_034440615.1). Lineage (NCBI taxonomy): Eukaryota > Metazoa > Arthropoda > Thecostraca > Neolepadidae > Ashinkailepas > Ashinkailepas kermadecensis. The sequence goes on along the minus strand of JAOTOM010003805.1, from coordinate 71,440 downwards.
AACTCCTACCAGCTTGATGTCATCAGCAAATTTGAACACTATTCCTCAGCCCTACCTCAACATTATTCACAAAGATAATAAAGAAAGGTGGCCCTAGAACAGAGCCCTGTGGTACTTCACTCGAATATCCTTCCAATCAGATTTACATCCATTTAATACTACCCTTTGTTTCCTTCCCCTCAACCATGCTTCAATCCAACCTATAACTTTTCCAACAATCCCATGTTGCTGTAGTTGGTGAATTAGCCTTCCATGTGGACCTTTATCAAAAGCTTTGCTAAAGTCCAAGTACACAACATCCATCCTGCTTTGTCTACTTCTTTAGTAACATACTCTATGAACTCCAATAGGTTAGTTAAACAAGACGTTTGAGATCAAAATCCATGTTGAGTATCCCTTAAAAGGTTGTGCCTATCAAGATGAAACAGAACATTCTGTTTAACCAGATTTTGTAGTACCTTGCAAACTATTGAGGTCAAACTGACTTGGCCTGTAGTTTCCTACACACTTCATACTTCCCTTTTTGATAATTGGTATTACGTTTGCATTTCTCCAATCTTCGGGTACCAGAATATTCCATAGACTACCTGAAAGTGATACCTAGGGGAACTGCTAAAGCTTTAGCACACTACTAACATCCTAGCATATATATCATCTGGTCCAGAGGCTTTTTTAGGTTTTATGTTCTGCAACTGCTTCTCTATAGCTTCTGTAGTTATTGTAAGATCCTCCAGCCTGTCACCTTTCATGGCAATGTTCAGTTGTTTCTATTGTACCATAATTATCTTTAGTAAAGGCTGATGAGAATTGCTTGCTGAGGGATTCCACAATATCACAATCATCAACCACTATTTACCCCATCTACCTGCAGTGGTCCTACACTACAATTTTTAGCCTTAAATTTGTAGAAACTAAAGAATCTCATAGCATTACTTGCTGAAGATTCTCGAGCTAATCTGATTTCAGTCAGTCCTTTAGATCCATAACGCACCTAACTTTATTTCTGGCTATTTTATATGATTTGAGGTTTACCTCAGAGTTGACATCTTTTAATTTCTTGAATGCAGGTATCTTTCACTAGGTAGGTACCTACCTAGGTCCTAGGTACCTATCTTGTTCTTGATAGGTGCCTACAAATTTGGAAGTAGGTACCTATCCGAAGATTGGCATAATTCCAATGTAGTACCAATTAAAAAAAGCAGTGAAAACTGAAAGGTTGGAAGTCAGATAGATTTGCTTCACTACCTAGTTCAAGTTGGTAAAATGTAAGAAAAACTTGTCAAGTAGTTACCTGGGATATCGGCATTCATTTTTATAGGCATAGCATTTTAAGAGATAGGTTCTGAGCATGTATTTTTATCTGGGAGATCTTGTTATTATGCCATCAAGCTGTGAAATGCTCAGGCTTAATAAGAGCCACAGTGGCCCATCTGTGGTAAGCCCATAATCACAAGATAAAGGAGGTATAAAATATTAGAAAAGGGGGTGAATTTGTGATTGAAGGTGTTCTATGAAATCTTGGAATTTATCTTTCCAATGCAATGCCTATGAATATCTCAAAGGTAATGGGTCCAGTCATTTTGTGTGCCAATGCTTGCTTTTCAGTTTTTCAGCAAAATAACAGAAAGGGTCCTTGAGTTAGGTAGCATCACAAAAAGTATGCTGGCTGTAATGAGCCATACTGTCTGTACTAATGACCGTAACAACAGTATGTAGCAAGCATACATACAAACGGTCTACCTACTGTTCGGCAGTGGAACATTCATACTTTCTGTCTGTATGGGCGGTGCTGGCTCGTGTTGAGTGGAGGCTGATTGTGACATCATTTGACCGTGAAGTCAGTGACCTAGGGTCATGAATTGTATACTGCAGCAAGTTCACTTCAGCCGTAATTCCTCCAAATTGTGTGCTTTTAGTTTCAGTAGTTTCAGAGGTTTCAGAGATGTTAGGGGGCCAGAAACCACCCCTCCATGGTGAGCATTATGTGAAAAGCATGTTGACCGGGGATCTTCTGCACTTCATATGGTAGTGTTGCTTGCACTCAAAATGTAACAAAATGTGGTCAGTACGAAATTGGGCTGTTGAAATAAGCAACTGGATATGGATGCAATGTTTTCATGGTGTCACAAACTTTCGCTGTCAGGTAGGTGTATGACCACACTGATGAGGATACCAAAAGTTGAATGCTGGCAGAAAGTGAGAGGTTTTACTGCAGGGCAGTGTGAAGCTATCATGAAAATATCTCAGTGGTGCCAGTTCATCACTATCCCTTTCAATCGATTCTGGGACAGGAACAGATACAAGTGGTGCTTGGAGCATGTGTTCAGGTTTTTGGCTAGAGTTGCTCATTGAAAGAAGTCTGACCTTCAATATGCTTGAATGCCCCACTCATATTTTTTCAGCAAGAAGCACCCCTCCAGGGACAAAGACATGGACATTCATTGCATGAGTAGGCATTAATTGAGTATTTTCCATTCTTACTTTCATAGACAAATATTGGTACATCAAGGAACTTATATGATAGTGTAAAATAATATAAAGTGCAACATTAACCAACAGCCCTGGTCATTAACAACTGTGATCAGGTTAAAACTAGAGCAACACCAGAATTCAAACCTGCCAACACCAGTATGGAAAGCAGATGCCTTAACCAACAGCTCCAATCGTTGATACAAACTCAACCGGAATACACAATGTATAGCATGCCGACTGGAGATATCTTTATTTCCTCGCCGATCTCGGACGAAGTGGGGTGTGCTCGTTGTGTACCACCTAAAATGTATGTGTCTTAAAATGTCTGTCGATTTCCTAAAAAACAAATGCAACATGACTTAACCTAACTGAGCCTAACTTCTTTGGAGTAGAAATTATTAACAAATTGAAAAAATTTCAAATAATTTGTTCTTCACATTTTGCAAATTGAAAAAAAAAACCTAGCCAACCAGGCATAACCTAAAAATCTGCCTTTGAAGAATGGCTGTCCAAATTATTTTTATTCTTTTTCGAAATAAATCCTGCCAAAATTCCAACTTAAAAACCTAAGCTAACATTACCAAACATATCCCATTTGTTTCCTTTATGGAGGCAAATTGTAAAGCCTGTCTTCTTAACACCTTAAATCAAAATAATATTGAACAAGATGGGAGGTTGGTCATGAACTTTTGGCTTCATTGGATGTCTTAATGAGTCCCTGGAGTGTACTTCTTGCATGCACAAGCAGAGTGATGTATTATTATGCTTTTTTTTTTTTTTTTATAAAAAAAAAATTAAAATTTTTTTTTTTTTTTTTTTTATTTAAAAAAATTTTATATTTTTTTTTAATTTTTAATTTTTTTAATAAAAATTTTTTTTTATTTAATTAAAAATAAAATAAAAATAATAAAAAAGTTAAAGATTATGGAAGAACGAACTTAGCAGTGAGGCAGACCATGCAGAGCACAAAGTATGGCAAACTGCTTGACATGGCACACCAGCAATGGGGAAAACAGCACCAATGCACACAGGCAAAAATATTCACCATGGAGATCAAATACATGAACCAAATGCAGAAAAGGTGTGCTTTTCCATATAAACATGTCCTACACATCAAATCAATACACAAATGTGCATACAACATGATCAAAGCACAATCTCCCACACTTCCCACCCTGCTATTTTGAACTTTGAGCTATTTGAACATGGGATACTTTGAGCTATTTGAACATGAAATTGGCCACATTGATTTTTGTGCTGTAGACAAATTTGGTAACTATCTGAGATGGTGGTGGTGGTGGTTGTGACTTTACAATGCACTCAGCAGCTGGGGTGATATGGCATTGCCTGCCTCTCACCCTGGCGAGAAGGACAGCTGCCAAAGGGAATCAAACCCAATACCTCTGGCTTGCCAGACACTCAGCATAAACCACTGAGCTACAGTTGCCCTATCAACTTAGATGAATGTGATGCACTATCTTTTTTGCAGTTTTTTTTCTTCTCGAATTGTGATATTCTTCTGATTGTTGAACTTGTGTATGAATGATAGTGGGTTATCAGCCACCTGCACCAGGTATCCACCATGCACGAATCACCACACCAGCCTCACTGCTGGCTGCCTGCCCTGTGCAAATGAGATCTTAAAGTCATAAAGTCATAAAGTATTAAGGCTTAATAAGAGCCACAGGGGCCCATCTGGGTTAAGCCTATCTAGAAAAGGTACTAGAATGTACATACTCCCACCCCAATCAATCCCTTATCCCAAGTTCCGAGGAAGCTATATATCCCAGCCCATCTAACACCACTCACTTGCTACCGCCTAACACCCTCAATAATCACAAGCTCCTCCCATCACACCCATCGTGCCACCATAGACAACCTCATCAGCATCACATCCCGAAGGAAGGTGCCGAATCCACTGCTAGGCACATCCCACAGAAATTCATAAAGCGTTCAGACTTAATAAGAGACTCACGTGCTATTGCATAATACACTCAACAATTACAAACTCCTCCCATCATACACATTGTGCTACCATAGACAATCTCATCAGTATCACATCCCGAAGGAAGGTGCTGAATCCACTGCTAGGTACACCCTATATAAAGTTATATAGCATTTAGACTTAATAAGAGACTCACTTGCTATTCCATAACACAGTCAACAATTACAAACTCCTCCCAACTCCCACTCCTCCCTGTCGATCAACCTTCCCTGGAATACAGAAAAACAATCCCCCTATTCTTATAATGATTGTCTATGCCGTTTTTAAAGATGTTCAGTGTGTTGCTACTGACAATGGTTCCTGGCAGCTGGTTCCAGTGTTCTACTACCCTGTTGGTGAAGAAAGACTGTCTTAACCTTGTCCTGCTGTGATTAACTTTAATTTTGAATTGATGACCTCTAATTGCATCATTTCTGTTAAATTCAAACATTTCCCTGAGATATCCCTGTTCCTGACCATGAACAAATTTAAAAACCTCGATGAGATCTCCTCTCAGCCTTCTATATCTAAGTGAAAACATGTTCAATTTCTTCAGTCTTTCCTCATATTCCAGGTTGCCTATACCATTAACCATTTTTGTTGCCCTCTTTTGTACTCTCTCTAAAAGCCAACAATCTTTCTCATAACTAGGGGACCAAGCTTGGACACAGTATTCCAAATGTGGCCTGACATATGCACAGTAAAGCTTCCTGATGACCTCCTCACTTTTGTATGACACATTCCTCTGTATTGCCCCAAGCATTCTTAGTGCCTTCTTCCTGGCTTCTTTGGTCTGTTCTGATGCCCCCAATTTTGTGTTCAAAATAACACCTAAGTCCTTCTCCTGCTCAGTCACAGATAGTACTTGGCCACCCATCAAGTATGGAGCCTTCATATGCTGCCTACCTACATGCATGACTTTGCACTTATCAAAATTAAACTTCATTTGCCATTTTTCGGACCACTTCACTAGCCCGGCTAAGTCTTTCTGCAGCAAAACCTGCTCATTTTGCCCTGTTATTGCCCTAAAGATCTTCAAATCCTCCGCAAATTTCAAAACCTTACTGCTTAGGCCACATTCAATGCTATTCACATATATAATGAACAATAGTGGCCCCAGATCTTAGAGATCTTGTCATAAGTGTCATGCTTTGCAATCTGGCAGACCATTCAGTAGTACTAGGGGCATGCAGCCACATACACAGGTGACCCGTGATACAGATGAAACAGATGACACCTGACATGGCACAGATGACATACATAGATAGCTGCATGACCACTGCAGTCCATGCATCCCTAAACTCCAACATACACAGATGACTCCAAAGCAGATAAAGCCATCTATAGTGACCATACATACAGAGGTACCTGTCAGATATGGCAACTATGCATATGGTTGCTACATACTCTTTGTAGATATTTACATTCCTCTCTTTTGAATTATGTAACAATGCACTATGAAAAAGTGTTCTTGGTTGTGTATGATTGGCGACGCTACATGACTCAATGGTGGACGTCTCGTAAAACCAATAGCCACCACCACAATTCATTCATATTTTATATGTTGGGCTTTCAGGGGTGGATAAAAGAGGGCACTGGGACATATGCCCTCCTTCATGGATGTTGGTACCCTCCAGGAAAGCTTAAGTTCATCACCCTCAAATTTATCAGCCAGAGACCCCCTCCAAGAAGAATATGTATCTCCTTGGAAGGAAATTGCCCTCTGGAAGGCTGAGTGCACCACACCCCCTCAAATTTTCCATTCAGAGGTGTCCTACAGGTACTTTCACAGCAATGCCCCTTCAAAGAAATGGTCTCCCACCAGACAAGTGCCCCCATGACAATTCCTGGATCCGCCCCTGATAGCTTGGCCATAATAATCAGTATTGCAACAGTGGGGGACAATGCTTCATGAACGACAATGCTTCATTCCCACAAGCTTCATGAAATTATAAATGATGTCTACCATCTGTTTAAATCCCCTCTTGGCTCTGGAGGTGAGGATAGCCATTAATTGCATGATTAGGCTTTAGTCAAATATTTTCTCCTCTCATGTATTAATATTAGTATGTCAGGCAACTTATATAGTGTTCTAAAATAATATAAACAGATCAAACTCAGCATGAACCAACTGCCCTGGCCATCAATTAGTGTGACTCTGATCAGGTTAAATAGGTTCAATGTTGATATTTGAACCCCCACCACTGGTGTACAAGTCCAGTGTCTTAACCAAATGCACCAACCAAGTTTTATCATTTTGTCAATCTCTGACAGAATGGGAGATGAACTAAATTGATATCAAACTGATCAATGAATGTATTGAGGGTGTCATGTCAGCAAACTGAGGGCATCAGGAGCATGCAGTCTCTATGCACATTGAGGGTGTCATGTCAGCAAACTGAGGGCATCAGGAGCATGCAGTCTCTATGCACATGGGGGTTTTTTTTTAAAAAACTGAGGGCACAGGAGAGACTCTATGCACATTGAGGGTGTCATGCACAAACTGAGGGCACCACATCAATTAGTGTCATGTCAGATACTGTCGGGTGTGTTTGAGTCTTTACTCACCACCAAAAACTGTGTGTTTGTCTTTACACCACCAACTGATTAAGGTGTATGTAGTGCCTTTTTATTTGTAAACTCTGCACATGATTCTACACTTCCCACCACTTTTTCCATTTTTTTACAGCAGAACTGGTGGTAACTGATAAGGTTCTTTCTTTTATTTAGGTGGAAGACGAACTTACACATTATGTCAGATTTTCTCAGCAGCCTTTTGGCCCTGGAGAGGTTTTACCTACCTAGCCCACTCATATACAAGACATGCTGCTACCAATTTCTTATCTTGTCCAAGAGGGAAAAGGATCCATTGCCCTGGATCCCAAGCCATAGGGGAATTGTGGGTAACAAGTTATCTGACACAGCAGGTGTATTCCACAACAGATCGACCAATGCACTTCCCCCCATAAATTCTGATTGAGACCAAAATTTGCTCACAGTGTTGTCTTTGGCTCTGGATATATATATATATATATATATATATGTATGTATGTAAAATATATATATATATATATATATATATATATATATATATATATGTAATATATAGATATATATAGATCAAATAACATTTGGTGATCGCAATGTCATCAATAATAAGGGAAATGGTGGGAGAGGATATCTATATACATACATATATACATCATATTTATATATATACAAATGTATATATATATATATATATATGATATATACCTAAATATGCATATAGTGTAGTCTATAGCTCAAAATATATATATATATATATATATATATATGTATGTGTAAACTATACATACAAATCGACTAAATATAGATATTTATATATATATAGCCATGTATAAATATATATAGATAAAAATAACATTTGGTGATCGATATGTCATCAATAATAAGTGGAAATGGTGGGAAAGGATATATATATATATATATATATATATATATATATATATATATATATATATATATATATATATATATGTATATATATATATAGATATCCTTTCCCACCATTTCCACTTATTATTGATGACATATCGATCACCAAATATTATATATATATATATATATATATATATATATATATATATATATATATATATATATCTATATATAGTGATTTGTATGTATATATATACATATATATATATATATATATATATATATATATATATATATATATATATATATATATATATATATATATATATATATATATATATATATATATATATATATATGTATATATGTATGTATATAGATATCCTCTCCCACCATTTCCACTTATTATTGATGACATATCGATCACCAAATGTTATTTGATCTAAAAATATTGCTGCAGGCTATAGCTAAAAAAACATTTGGTCGAATCGGACTGAAGTTTGCACAGCCATATCCAGAGCCAAAGACTACACTGAGAGCAAATTTCGGTCTCAATCAGAATTTATGGGGGGAAATGCATTGGTCGATCTGTTGTGGAACACACCTCCTGTGTCAGAGAACTTGTTACCCACAATTCCCATATGGCTTGGGATCCAGGGCAATGCATCATTTTCCCTCTTGGACAAGATAAGAAATGGGCAGCAGCATGTCTTGTATATGAGTGGGCTAGGTAGGTAAAACCTCTCTGGAGCCAAAAGGCTGCTGAGAGAATCTGACATGATAACGTGTAAGCTCGTCTTCCACCTAAGTAAAAGAAAGAACCTTATCAATTACCTTGATCTGTAAAATACTTCTGTCCAAAAATAGGGAAAAGTGGTGGGAGTGTATAACCATGCGCAGAGTTATATATCCTTTCCATCTTATTATGATTGACCTCGTGACCTCCCGTGACCCCTACTCCATCGAAATTGACAAATTTGATGGCAGAAATATAAGTGGGCATGATTTTGCTGACCAAAAAAAAACAAAACAATCTTGTGTTCTTCTATCTGATATGGACGTCTGCTCTTCATGACTTTTGGTGTATTCTGGATGGGACGGATTTCGTGTAAGCTTTCTTCCATTGGAAAGCTACATGATGTAGAACAATGACATACAGACATATGATTGGAAAACGTTTTTCTTAGAAGAAACATTCCTACATTTTTTATTTAGATCTTATACTTTCCCTTTAAAAACCATCATGAATTTCAACGTCACTAGTCACCGATAGGTCACCCATGGGTTTATTTACGTGCAGCGACGCCATTGTACTTTGGAGCAACTGATATCTATTGAAAAACATTAAACATGGAACTATCATGGAAATATATATTGGATCAGGTTCTATAACCTACATATTGCATCTGGTGTAGTAGGTAGGCACCTATAACAATCATGAGGATCACTTTGTGTCAGTGATCAATTGTTAGGCAGGTTCATAATTGTGTGCTGAAGAAAAGGCATTGTGTCTCTGTGTACTGCTGATGACTATGTTTTAACACGCGCCTTGGAGGACCTCTGAAAATTACGTGCACTGGAGTGGGCAGATTCCGTACCCCCGCCCCTAAGATCTCGGCTCCTATTAAAGCTGGAGTAACGAAATTATCAGGGTGGATGGGTACGGTAGTGACCTATATTGTGTGCAAATACCATGACCTTAGGTTAATATATTCAAGGTCAAATGAGGTCACGTCACAATTTGCTTGTTTTGTGTGGCTTGGCTTGTCATTGTTATGGATCGCTGTGATTGTGTTTAAATGCTAAAAAATGGACATCAATGATGTTTTGGACATGACTAATGATGCAATACAGATACTAGACCGGTCATTTGACCTCAGGTCACCTATATAGCAGCACTTTATCAGGTCAGTTACCGGAACCGGGCCGCCCGCCCGACTGCTCCGTCCGCGAAGAAGGGAGTCCGGTACATGAATGAAGTATGGACATGCTTAGGTACACAAGGACAAACAGTAGTTTTCAGGATGTGTAGGGAGTAACATGCAAAATGACATCAATCGCATGAGTCATTTGCATTTATGACAACATTCCAGTTGTCCCAGTTTGGTTCTATTAACCTGTCATGAACTTGACCTGACATGATCTCGGTGACCTAATGTGACCGTGAAAATATATAACATAACAATATACCTCAAACAAGTCGCTAGTGTTGCTAAGAATACTTCCCTTTTGCTGGTATACGACCGTAGGTGACCTGACCTCCAATTTTTTTTACATAACATGGCATGTTGATGTTAGAAAAGGTATGCCAAATTTCGGCGCACTGCCGCGTGCCGTTTTTTTTTTTACTCCGCGGAACCTAGGCAGTTGATGCGCCCCTAAACCAAAATAACAACAACTATCCGCGGAAAACCTTATAGGGTGTGAAATGACCTCTCCCAGCGCCCGGGTTGAGCATTCATTGCTCAGGGTTGGCACACAAGTCATCTGTGGTTTAAATCGTCGTGATTCCTTTTATCTTTGCATTATGCTGGAAAGCATTAATACAGTATATGGCATGGTGACGCTGCCACGTCGCCAGTACACGACAGCGCCCGGCCGCACACTCCCGCCACCGCGCCCAGCTGGCCAGGCTCTTCCTATTTGGCTAACCTTAGTATGCTTGGTGGTTTGTTCAGTCCTTCCATGTGCAAAATCAATTTGAATGTAGCAAAGAAGTGAAGAAAAAACTACAATGGTCGATTGTTTCTCGTTTTTGGAAGCTGGTGCGAAAAAAGAAGGCTGTCCAATATTATTTTTGTAAATTGGTAGAGACCGTTTCACTTATTTTTAGGAGGTTGGTTAGCATTAGCTTTCCTTGGGAAACATACCCAAGGCAATTTAATATATAATGTATGGTGTTTTCCCTCAGGTGGCCACACAAGCAGGATGGGATTTCGACCTTGGGATTGTTAATTTTGAAAAGGTCTGCATTAAGTTCAGATAATATTAATCAAACTTGGTGTGAGGTGTGAATTGCAAAGTGTTGTGCCTAAATAGTAATAGTTTGGTAGTGCGATAGATTCATAGTAATCTAGAATGGCAGCTTTAAATTTCAGGGACTGGCATTCTGTGTTATTTGGCAATTCATTCCATGCCTTTGTGGTACTTCGGAAGACAGATTTTCTAAAGGAAAAACATGATACTTGATAACAAGGTTTTATCAGTGGCATTACACAGATGCCTTTCTGTTTCTTGGAGTCTTGTATTTGTAGTACGCACGGTAATGTATGTAGGTAGGTTTTGGGCAGAATGGTTGTTCTTGTTGTAAAAAAGTACGCTTATGAATTTTGCTTCGTATTTCAAGTCTTGTCTATCCAAGTTCAGATCTCATAATCTGATAGTGTTCTGTACAGAACACCAGTTATAAGCATACCTATTCTGTTCTGTAGTCTTTGTAACCTTAGTATGTCCAATGATACGTGCCTGTCATATACTACATTGCCATAATTAAATAATGGTCTATCATCAATTTGACATATACTGGAGAGGATGGGCCTAGTGTTCATTGTTACTACTGCGTATAATGGACTTAAGCTTACTCTTTGTATCATGTTGTTAATCTGACTGTGAAAGTGAAGATCTGTGGATATAGTTCAGCTTAGGTGTTTGGTTGTCAATCATCGGTAGTAGCTGACCACCCATTAAAAGAGGAAGTAGCTTGTTAAGTATGCTATTCGAAAATGTTGGTTTGGTTTTTAGAGGCATTTAGTTTTATCCTCCCATTTCTTTCCAAATTTGTTGATAGCATCTTAGTCTGTTTGAAGTGATCATTGTACTTTAGGTGATCCGGGATGATGATGACAATCAGGAAAATATCAATTGGACATCAACAATGGGAAATATCATCCGCCAAAAAAATAAATTATAGTAAGGTGAGCTCGGTCATTTAAGCATATGAGAGAGCTAAGCGCGGCCCTAGTACCAATAACTGTGGGTATCCAGCATGGATGCGAATTTTCTGAGAGGAGCAGTTGCCAACCATAGCACGCTGTTCCGTGCCGTCGATGTACGATCGGGGCCAGTTTAGTACAGTTTCTGATAGTCTACATTGCTGTTCAGTTGCCAACCATAGCACGCTGTTCCGTGTCGCCGATGTACGATTGGGGCCGGTTTAGTACAGTTTCTGATAGTCTACATTGCTGTTCAGTTGCCAACCATAGCACGCTGTTCCGTGTCGTCGATGTACGATCGGGGCCGGTTTAGTACAGTTTCTGATAGTCTACATTGCTGTTCAGTTTCCAACCATAGCACGCTGTTCCGTGTCGTCGATGTACGATTGGGGCCGGTTTAGTACAGTTTCTGATAGTCTACATTGCTGTTCAGTTGCCAACCATAGCACGCTGTTCCGTGTCGTCGATGTACGATTGGGGCCGGTTTAGTACAGTTTCTGATAGTCTACATTGCTGTTCAGTTGCCAACCATAGCACGCTGTTCCGTGTCGTCGATGTACGATCGGGGCCAGTTTAGTACAGTTTCTGATAGTCTACATTGCTGTTCAGTTGCCAACCATAGCACGCTGTTCCGTGTCGTCGATGTACGATTGGGGCCGGTTTAGTACAGTTTCTGATAGTCCACATTGCTGTTCAGTTGCCAACCATAGCACGCTGTTCCGAGTGGTCGATGTACGATTGGGGCCGGTTTAGTACAGTTTCTGATAGTCTACGTTGCTGTTCACAATTAGGTAGAAATCCCTTGTGCCAAATGGTGTCAAAATATGTCCCAATGTCTAAGTATACCATTGTAAAATATAATTTCTTGGCTAGTGCCAAGTGAAGTTATCTAATCAATTGTTTAGCAGTAAGTGAAGTTCATGATTTTGATACAGAAGCTGTAAATGTGTTCCATGCCAGGGACGATAGCCACTGTGTCTGTCAGTTAATATTTTGTTATGTGAGGTGAACATTGATTCTGTGGTAAGCCACTTTTTCTAGTATTTTGGATATGCATGGCAATATGCTACTTGGCCTGTAATTGGTGGGATCTGAGAATGAGCCTTTCATTTTGAATATTGCAAACACATTTGCTTGTTTCCATAACTTCGGGAATGTACCTAAGAACAGGAACCTCTAAAACAATTTGTTAATATAGACTGCAATACCTCAGACTTGATTTATACTCTTCAAAAGTGGTTCATGAAAATTATGTATGCTGTGCAAACTTGACTGAACTTCACTATCCCTTTTTGTTTCTGTATGTGATAAGATGTGTACATCGTTTTCTGGAGTAAATTGAGGTAGTTCATCTACTCGAGATGGTGCTATGGTGCTATTGATTTTAAAGAGACATATATTGATGGGAACGAGATTTTCTGGTGGACCTTAATTTTTCCCAATACCAGACATAATTAGAAGCATTAGGAGGTTTCGATCTGGTTTTGAAAATAAGCTGATGCGTAGGTCATGGAGTCTTGCAGGGACCGTGATGCTGTTTATGTTTACGTGGCTTAGTTTTCTTCTTGTCCGATTGCAGAAAGGATGACCAGGGTTCGTCTCAATACCAGCTATGATGACAAGTATCTTCAGTTTATGTGTTTGGGGTTCTAGAAATATATAAACAAAGTACCCATGACGCTGGTGCCACAACGCTACTAACTTAGTATCCCCTTGTGATTATTGGTGCCATACTCCGGAAACACCATGCATTTAGAATGGTACGGCCCAAGGGCGCTAGGCATGCAATCACGGTAATGAGACGATGTTGCATGATGCAAGAATAACGGTGGCGGGCAGCACACGTGCTATGTTTTCCTTCCTTGGTATACGAGGATTAGACATAGTTAATAAATATCACCGCTGCAGATCAATACACCGAATTGAGCAAAACATCAGAATACTTCAATGGAATCAGAAAATTTACGATTTCCAATTACCGCATTATGACGCTAATCGTAATGACAGGTCTGCTTCAGTTGCAAGTAACAGCTTCATGTGCACAGTCTGTACTGGGTCTTGATTACAAGGACGTGACCACAAAATGGAAAATGATTATATTTCTGTATTCACTCATGGCATTAAGTACACCACGGAGCAACATCAGTGGTTTCTACTGCCAGCGTGTGCTGGTATTGTATGGCATTTCGTATCATTGCATGTGTTCTATAATTTTGGTAGTGCCTCATCATCCTGCCATTCTGTGATGAGACCTGATGATGACTCTCCATCCTGCAGTCGCTGGAGGTGTTACCACTGCCTCGGCACTCTGGCTATGCCTGTCTCGACATGACGTTAGGTGGCTTCACCTGACCCTGCTGTCTGTTCTGCAGTCGCTGGAGGTGACCGTCACAGACAATGCTCGCTCTTACTCTGACCGAGTGGGGGCTGTGCTCTCCGCCTGGGAGAAGCTGGCAGCGCTCGCATCGCGGGCCTGCCCCGACGCCCTGCTGCGACTTGCTCAACACATCTACAGGTAGGTGCTCGGCTACCGCATCCTCCGCCCCTCACACACTGCTTGACGTGGCTCTGTTTGGCGGCAAGCTGAGCTACTCCATCTCATGAGTTGACGATGCGGGGTCAACGTTTGAGCTGTGAAGAAATGATGCGCACGTGTGGCGTCATTCCCAACACAAGTACTTGTATTGCACGGTGCATTGCAATTTCGCTCTACTTGGCTTGTGACAAAGGTGGCGGGCATTTTGTTGGTTCAACCGCCGTCCAGCTGTTGGTATGGTGTATTGAACAAATGTATGGATGGCTTCGTCCTGCGGCTTGACTCAGTGATAGATTATTCGTGAACTAAGGTGGAATATGCCACTTCCTGAACACTGAATCTACATCCCTTCCAAATATGTATGGACATCGTTCTTCCTGATATGTGTTGATGTAGTCTCCATGCCCCATTTTAAACCGTATCTTGTTTACAAGTATCATGCTCATGCTTACCATCACAGATCGCGATACACGAACAGCTCCGTAAGTTACGAGATGTTCGTGTCGTAGCGGAATTCCAGGTAAATAGATTAGCTGTGAAGTGATCTGTTGTACAATGCCGCCTTAAAGTATGGTTATTCAGCCGTTATCGTGAACATAGGTATCGCCAAATTAGGTATCTATCAAAATAAACGGAAAGGTACACTTGTAAGTACACTGTTGGCTTAACAATGAGTATGAAGGACACATTAGGTATTTTAACGATATTGTTCCCGTGGCGAATTCCGACATCCTACTATGCTCATTTTGACATATCACACCTAACGAAAAACCAGTATTTTACCACTGGCCTGACTCCATCATCAGTCAGTGTGCATCATTTCACCGGCACTGACGATGGTACGAACATCACTGAAAACATGGGCAAGCACCTCCATATTTTCCAAGCCATGATGATGACGGTGCCATGAGTTATTAACCTTCCATTTCATGATCAACAGTCCAGATGAGTCGGCTTGCGAGGCTTGACGATGCCCTTGCCGGGATCTATGTCGCGAAAGCATTATATCCGTTCTTTATTCTGTGGACTAGTTAACTTGGGACCGACGTCGTACGGCAGCATGAACAAACACCATGTTGGAGGCTGGCCGACTCACGCGTGTCGTCAAGTGCTGTGGCGAGCGCATTGTGCACACGATGGCGTCTAAGCATATCCATAGCAACTGTATGGGTTCGGTGTGAATATTGGGTGGACGCGGATTAGGAGCTTATGAGACTACCGGATCGCACTGTCGTTGTCGGGACCGAAATTATATTAATTATCATAGGTATGCGTAGGGCACCATTGGAATGGTTATCATTACCCAGCGGCAAGACTAATAGTTGATGTGGTTTGTTCCTGCTTCTCGTACGCCATGCATTGTGTTGTCGGCATGTTTGTGTGGAGTGGTTCCGTTGGCCTCCGATCTAGTTGGTGAACGGTGACTGGTTGCCACAATGATGTGAATATATTGCAGCTGCAATTATGAGCGTGATGCAGATATGGACATGGCCTGGCACAGTGCCTCCGGAGGCGCCATGTGTTGGGTGTCCCAGCCGTCCAGTTACCCACGTACCAGAAGCATTCAGGCCGTGTGGGTCAGAGGTCACATCACGGATACGTAGGAACTCTGACCGTATCGGTGAGAGGGGCGCTGCTGGGCGGACAGCAGCGGTCCATGACACGGTGGCAGGCGGACGGCAGATCACGCAGCGTGCCAGGCGGTGGGCACCGAACAGCGTGAGTGAAGCGCGTGGCATCCCCTCATAAGGCTCTCCGACATCGCTTCAACCCACCTGGACCGTGACAGCTGAGCGCGGCGCCACGGAAAAGGGACACACCAGCTGGTATCTGACAGGCGCCGCCGGTGGTTGTTAGGTGGCATTATGCGCCGTCTTCTCTTCCTTTCTCGTCTCCTGGTGTAGGTGGTGTCACCCGTGCTTGGCGCTGTTTACTGGCATGTTGAGTTCAAGAATGACCGACGGATTGGATTTGCAACACTGTGGCTGTCTGGTATAATCGTATCATGGCGGATAGTTGAGGTCGTCCAGAGGCTGCCGGCAGCGTTGGAAACAAACTGCCCGCCAGTTGGCATGCTCACGCGCGTTTGCGATTCGCGCGTAGCCTCAACGCGCGTGCGCGTTGAGGTTGTCGTATCCATGAAGGTGTGTTGGCTTTCGTGCGCCCCACCACGTAGGGGCCCAACTGGGGGACTCCTGAGTCCTGCGGACGGGAGGACGCCCGGCTCACGAGGAGCTATACGGAGCAGGCGACGCCGTCACCCAGCGGGGAGAGAGAGAGAGACCCACCACCCCGACCGTGATCCAGCGCCGCCCACCCCTTGACCCCAGCCGGCTGGGCGGAGCGTGACAGAACGAAGTCCAGGCCCCCGGCCCGAGGCGACTTGTCACCTGACCCGTATGGGGCTCTACGGGCCCGCCCGTCCCTCCGGGATATCGGGACCAAAGAGGTGTGTTGCTCCCCCGTCACAACTAGCACCGTGCGACAGGGGACCTCAGCCTCCAGGACTCCGTCAACCCCTGGGGACGGGCCGAGGGAGCGCGACTACCCCGATAAAACTGAGTGGATGGGTAGACCCGGAGAAGCTGGCATACCTACTCGTGACAGGGGAGGGGTTGTTGCAGGGTTGGATGAAGGATATACAAAGAGACGTCGACACGGGATGGATACTGTAAAGGGAAGAGAGGGATGGATGATCGAAACCTCGTGAGCCCCAGAAACACCTCCGTTCTTCCACGCCCCTTATCAGGGCGGCTATGGCAACCCGAGGGAGCGCCATTTCTCTAGCCAGCCGAGTAACGAGGCTTACCCCACTGCGGGATCAGCATGAACTTCTACACATTGCACATGCACACATTAACGAAAATATTTGGCTGTTCCGTAGACATGCGACGATCTTTACCTTCGGTATGCGATACGATCTTTACCTTCGGTATGCGATTATTGGATTCCAAGGTTTCAGTTGTCCACAGAATGTTCATCCTATATATGCATGGTGCATACGCGGCGTTTGCGCCGGGACCAGCCTCGGAGTCGGCAGTCGATGCATATTGAGACGTACTGCAGCCGCTGGGGTCTTCAGCAGCTGGGCAGCTGCCGAGGACTTATCGGCAGCTAGCAGCGTACACCGGTCACAAATTGCAGCTGCCGAGAGGTTATCTGCAGCTAGCAGCGTGTGCCGGTCACGAATGGCGGCTGCCGAGAGGTTATCTGCAGCTGGCAGCGTGTGCCGGTCACGAATGGCAGCTGCGGAGAGGTTATCTGCAGCTGGCAGCGTGTGCCGGTCACGAATGGCAGCTGCCGAGAGGTTATCTGCAGCTGGCAGCGTGTGCCGGTCACGAATGGCAGCTGCCGAGCAGTTATCTGCAGCTAGCAGCGTGTGCCGGTCACGAATGGCAGCTGCCGAGAGGTTATCTGCAGCTGGCAGCGTGTGCCGGTCACGAATGGCAGCTGCCGAGCAGTTATCGGCAGCTAGCAGCGTACGCCGGTCACGAATGCCTGGCGTCGCAGACGACCGGCCAGACCTGCCGGGTCACCTCCAGCCACGCAAGCGTCGGCCACGGCCGGCTGACGCTGGCTCAATTTGCACCGGAATGAACGGTCTGGCTTCATTCACACGGTGCGGAATTGTCCTCGGTTGATGTGGTTCAGAATGCCAAGAACAATAATTTGGACGAAGTTGGAACACTGGCCTGCGGGCTGGAAGCTGGGCTCGACAGGTGTGCCGAGGAAGCTTGTCCCTTGAGTTTGACCCACACCCGTAATACGTGAACCCGTGTTCTTTGTCCCGAGGAACAATATGCACTGAAATCGATGCGTCATATTTCGTCATCCCCACCTGCAGGCTTTTTGTGATTTTATTAAATCAAAAAAACTCATTGCACGGTTAAGACGAATTTGGGTTATCATCTAGTGGAAAGTCGCATGGGTTGTGGTGTTGGAAACCTGGTGTAAGGTTGGTGTGCAGTTGCTGCAATTGCTGCTTAGTCGACGTCAAGTCACGTTTGGAGTTGCATCTTGAATCTTCGCACCGAACAATGTATTCGTGATTCATGTGCAGCGGTTTTCCTGACCAACACGTGCAAATTTAGGGACGCAAACAGGGAACCGGCTGCATTTTTGGTCGGCGTTCCCGACGCCTTTTACCTTCCGTCAGTTTGGTCAGTTTCGTCAGTTGGACATTGTGACGGCTGTCCCGACAGCTGAAAGGCAGTGGATAAGTCTGATAACTGTCCAAGATTCGCCGAGAGGCAGCTAGATCCGGGCCATTATGCGGAAGGAGCCGGACGGATGCTCAGCTGGTGTCGCTACAGCCATATTACTGAGACAGGCGATGTTTATTTAAGTGAGCCAACTTCGGTGCTGCTGCTGTAAATGTGGAAGACAGGAGGCCGTCCCGTGACATGCCTCTGGTGCTGTTGGTTACCGGCGATGGTCCTGTGTGGGTAGTTAGTTTGAGCGTGCCTTTCTGTCCTGTGCGGTCAGTTAGCTTCCCTGTGTTCGGTTAGTTGGCAGTGATGTGCTGTCTGGCCGGTCTGATAAGTTGATCGTGGTGTTCTGTCCGGCCATTCGATTTATAATCCCGTCTTGTCCTGTCCGGTCAGTTACTTTCTAACCCTGTGTTGTCCTGTCCAGCCAGTTGCCTTCTTATCCTGTGTTGTCCTGTCCGGTCGGCTGCCTTCTAATCCTGTCTTGTCCTGTCCGGCCAATTACTTTCTAATCCTGTCTTGTCCTGTCCGGTCAGTTGCCTTCTAATCCTGTCTTGTCCTGCCCGGCCAGTTGCTTTCTATTCCTGTGTTGTCGTGTCCGGCCAGTTACTTTCTAATCCTGTCTTGTCCTGTCCGACCAGTTGCCTTCTAATCCTGTCTTATCCTGTCCGGCCAGTTGCCTTCTAATCCTGTTTTGTCCTGTCCGATCAGTTACATTTTAATCCTGTCCATTCGGCTGCCTTCTAATCCTGTCTTGTCCTGTCCGGCCAATTACTTTCTAATCCTGTCTTGTCCTGTCCGGCCAGTTGCCTTCTAATCCTGTCTTGTCCTGTCCGGTCGGCTGCCCTGCCGTGCCCTACGTCAATGACTGTCCCGCGCTGCTTTGCCTTGTGCGTGTCGGCGCTGTCGGTGCGGTGTTGGTGCTGGCCGGCTGAGACTGGCTGTGGGGCGGCGGTGCGGGTCGAGCGGTCGGTGCAGCCAGGTGACGCCGGCCGCGCCGGTGCCGCACAGTGCCACACTGTGCGGCAGTGTGTATGGAGGGTCTACCGGCGTCACACGGCTCCGGTGGTGTACCAGCGTCGCCAGGTGTTGTATTCCAGGCGTGGATAGTGTACCAACATCGCCAGGTGGTGTATTCCAGCATTACAATCAAGGCTGGAGAGCTGTCACGAAGCTAGGGAATCCAAGTCCTTATTTTCAAGACATATATTTAGATTGAATATGGGAAATTACAAATTAGCATCAACATGGTACCAAACCAGGCGACCCAGACCCCCCCCCTCCCCGGGATCTCCAGCCATGATTACGGTGAGTTTGAGTGATGGAATGACGTGGGTGGTGTGCCAGCATCACTAGGTGATGTATTCCAGCATTACGGTTTGTTTGAGTGGTCAGCTGGCGTAGGTGATGTTCCAGCATCGCCAGGTAATGTCAGCGTTAAAATACTGTTTTTTTCGTGATGTGTGGGTTGTCAAAATGAGCACCCATAGTAGGGTGTCGAAATTTGCCATGGAATCGATGTCGCTGAACACGTTCTTCCAACACAATTATGATCCAAAAGTGTACTCATATGTGTACTTCTTGCTTTTTGCCAGATACATAATTTAGGGATAACTATTTTAACAAAAACAATACAAAATACCTATGCTTACCAAATGATATTGTATGACAGACCACATCATAAGTAATCATCCTACCTGGAATTATGCTAAGAGATGTTTGTATTTGTGAGCATGATCCACAATGGTGAGCATAAGCATGCTACTTATCAAGGAGATACAGTCAGCACTTAGATATGAAGACATCGTAAAGACTCATCAAGAAGCACAATGTCGATACTTCTTTGGAAGGGTCAATTGTCAATTCAGTGTTCAGAAAGTGGTGTATTCTACCCGATTTCACTAATAATGTATCACTGGGTGATGTACTCCAGCATTGCGGTAAGTCAATGCTGTGAGTGAGCTGAGCGATCAAACGGCGTAGGTGGTGTATAAGCATCGCTAGGTGATATAATCCAGCATTACGGTAAGTCTGAGTGATCGAATCGCCTGGTGTTGTATTCCAGCATAACGGTGAGTGATCGAATGCTGTGATGAGACGGTGTCCTCATGTATGTGCTTGTCTGATCTTCGAACTGGCTATTTTCGAAAGGAATGAAATTTCCCGTTGCATTTTTCTCTTAATATTAGAAAAGTCTAAATTTAACGGCGACCAAGCAGGTTTCAGCTCGCACATGCACGTAATATGCTGTATCCTGCCGGGATGCCGTGATGTGTTTTGTCGTGTTGCTACATGGCGTCCGGAAAGCGTGGCTATTTCAGCTGCCTGTAAACCTGTTGCTTGTGACAGCACCAGATGTGCTCTTGGCGCGTAGATGTAGTCATGGTGCGCTCTTGGCCGAGTGTGACCCCACGGACAGGCTGACCCCTCTCCGAGCGTGGTGTGTCCGCGTGCTCGGGAAGGCCGAGTGTGACCCCACGGACAGGCTGACCCCTCTCCGAGCGTGGTGTGTCCGCGTGCTCGGGAAGGCCGAGTGGGACCCCACGGACAGGCTGATCCCTCTCCGAGCGTGGTGTGTCCGCGTGCTCTGGAAGGCCGAGTGTGACCCCACGGACAGGCTGATCCCTATCCGAGCGTGGTGTGTCCGCGTGCTCGGGAAGGCCGAGTGGGACCCCACGGACAGGCTGATCCCTCTCCGAGCGTGGTGTGTCCGCGTGCTCGGGAAGGCCGAGTGGGACCCCACGGACAGGCTGATCCCTCTCCGAGCGTGGTGTGTTCGCGTGCTCGGGAAGGCCGAGTGGGACCCCACGGACAGGCTGATCCCTCTCCGAGCGTGGTGTGTCCGCGTGCTCGGGAAGGCCGAGTGGGACCCCACGGACAGGCTGATCCCTCTCCGAGCGTGGTGTGTCCGCGTGCTCGGGAAGGCCGAGTGTGACCCCACGGACAGGCTGATCCCTCTCCGAGCGTGGTGTGTCCGCGTGCTCGGGAAGGCCGAGTGTGACCCCACGGACAGGCTGACCCCTCTCCGAGCGTGGTGTGTCCGCGTGCTCAGGAAAGCCGAGTGGGACCCCACCGACAGGCTGATCCCTCTCCGAGCGTGGTGTGTCCGCCGCGTTCGTCGGTCCTCTGACGGCCACCAACATCATTGCCACCGTCGACTCCCGAACAGCACGCCTCGCTGTGTTTACCAGCCTCAGTCAGATTCTCGCCTGAGGTCAGTTTGCTCATTGCCACCGTCGACTCCCGAACAGCACGCCTCGCTGTGTTTACCAGCGTCAGTCAGATTCTCACCTGAGGTCAGTTTGCTCATCCTGGGATGTTTTTGCGAGGACATTCGGGGCCTAAAACATATGTGACCTGAAACAAACTCGTATCCGGATTTTGCTGGAATAATGTAATATACATTGTGCACTAGGTCAAGTAGAGTTCATAACATAACCTCCAATTTAGTGTGAACTATGCTTTCTTCAGTTTCCCTTTCTTTGTATCATGACGTACATTACATTTGCGTAGCAATTCATGGCTTCATGATGTTCCGTATCCGATGCTGCTTTTGTCGGACGTGCTATCAAGCTTTATTTTATTTACTTTTGATATCTACCTTCTAACTGGTGACTTCAATCGCAGGCAGCCCCTTGGCAGGACGGCGAATTGGTAGATGGTCCGTGTGGGACCGGGTGCAAGTCCTAGAAGGCGCTCGTTATTTAGTCCTGCAAGTACAGCTTGCAACTTTATGAGCAGGACAGGGTTAAGGTTTTGACTACCTGAACTGTGTGTGCATTGACGGCACACTCGACCTTCCCGTAACCTTCTATCGGTATTCACTGGCACTTAGTTTGATACGTTTTGAACAAAGATAATTTTAAAGAAAAAAATTAAGAGAAGACAAAATCCATGATTTGATCTGCAAACCTGATAATACGAAAAAGCAAAAAGGTGTACATGGGAAAAACCCCAAATCTATCAACTGCTTGCAATTGACACGCCATTTGTTGAAAAATATCAAAGAAGTAAAGTGAAAACAAATCATATGGTAACACATCTTGAATGTGGTTCGTCCTGACAGACAGACAGACAGACAGACAGACAGACAGACAGACAGACAGACAGACAGACAGACAGACAGACAGACAGACAGACAGACAGACAGACAGACAGACAGACAGACAGACAGACAGACAGACAGACAGACAGACAGACAGACAGACAGACAGACAGACAGACAGACAGACAGACAGACAGACAGACAGACAGGCAGGCTGGCTGGCTGGCTGGCTGGCTGGCTGGCTGGCTGGCTGGCTGGCTGGCTGGCTGGCTGGCTGGCTGGCTGGCTGGCTGGCTGGCTGGCTGGCTGGCTGGCTGGCTGGCCGGCCGGCCGGCCGACCGACCGACCGACCGACCGACCGACCGACCGACCGACCGACCGACCGACCGACCGACCGACCGACCGACCGACCGACCGACCGACCGTATGGCTGGAGAGAGACAGAGACTGTCATTGTGCTGAGATTGCTGAATACCAGTTATACTTATGGAAATGGTATTTCCTGTTGTCAATGATCTACTGGCGTGCTGGGAGGGAAGTGCATGCAGTGTGGCGATCGGCTCGCGATCACTGAAGCACGACTCGGTCACGGTGATCAGGCGATCACATACGTGCTTGCCCCCGGGGACAAATGTGGTGACGAAGTGTCGCTGAACGCAGCTGTCACGCCGGCTGGAAGCACTCGATATATATGGATTGGCACGTCAACACGATGTCCATCTGCACTGACAGGAACCGGACCGATTTCCCGAGTCACGATGATGAGTTCGCTTGTGCTGATAGTACCCGTATGCGATGCTGGGGACGAGTCACGATGAGTTCGTTTGTGCTGATGGTACCCGTGTGTGCCGCTGGGAACGCACACACATCCTGTGCCCCGCTCCTGTTGGGGACGTGCACGCACGTTGTCATGGACGTGACGTTGTCATGCCAACTTTTTATGCGGTTTACGACCCTCGATATAAAGTACTGGCCACTGCATTGTGCAAATTAAACATTTATTAATGCCATGTGTTATGCTGCTGGGCTGGAGCAGTGCTTCGCGTGTTTTTTTTGTCTGGCGGTGACTAGATGGTGCTGATGTTATTGTGGTGTACAGGCGTGTGGTTGGCATCATATATATGCCGACCACCACTTGTTTCCCCGCGCACCATGGTCGCTCTGCTGAGTGCTAAATATGGCCTGTCCTGGAACTGTCCCTATGCGCATAACTCAATAGCCCAGACGCTGTGAACCATCCACCTAATTCACGATTAAGAACCGACCAGACTTCGGCCGTATCCGACTCGACCAAACTTACTGAGCACTGACGTCACCACGTGCACTGAAACTGGAATGTACCACAGGCACTGACCTGTATTATGAGCACTTTTTGGCAATGATCTGTACCATGAGCACTGACAATGGCCCGTAGCACAGACATTGTCTGACATGGGCCTGTACGACAGATATTGTCTGATACTGGCCTGTACCACAGACAGTCTTACACTGACCTGTGCTATGAACACAGTCTTGACACTTACCTATATGACAGGCATTGTCTAGCAATGGCCTGTACGATAGACACTGTCTGTACCATGAACACTGTGTGACACTCGCCTATACGACAAACATTGCCTGTCACTAGCATGTACAACAGGCAGTGTCTGACACTCCTATAGAACAGGCACTACACCATGGACGCTGTGTGGCACTGGCCTATACACATTGTTTGACACTAGTCTGTGCAACAGACATTGTCTGACACTGGTCTGTACGACAGACATTGTCTGACACTGGCCTGTACGACAGACATGCCTGACAATGGCATGTCCGACAGGCATTGTCTGACACTGGTCTGTATGACTGACACTGTCTGACACCTACATTTAAATGATCTACCATGGTCGATGCGCCCTAAAACCCTAATCACACACACACACGCCTATATGACGGGCACTGTCTGATATTGGCCTGTGTGGCAGACACTGTCTGAGATTGGCATGTGCCACAAACACTGTCTGACACTGGCCTGTACCATAGACACTGTATGACACTGGTTTGCACGACAGACACTGTCTGACACTCATCTATACCATGGACACAGTCCGATACTGGTATATGCCAATGCAAATGGCATGGATTTGTGCCGCTGGCATTGGCAGTGTAGTTGGCTGTGCCCGCCCGCACCCGTGTGCCTGCGTCTGTTGTGAGACCGTGTGCCGATCGTCTGGCAGGCGGACGCTGGAGGTGATCTTGCCGGGCGAGTGGCCGCATCTGCCACCGGCCGTGAAGACCCACCTGTCGGTGACGGTGCAGAGGTGCGCCGCCGTGGCGGTGCGGCCCACCGCCGTCCGGCTCTGTCGACACCTCGGCTCGCTCGTCAACGACCCGTGGGCGCACCCGACGCTACGCTGCTTGCTGGATGGCCGAACAGTGGCCGCCGGCGCGCTGCTCCAGTTCTGCTGTCTGGAGACGGCAGCTCTGCTCGTGCTGCGGCTGCAGACGCTCTGCCAGTCGCGCTGCGAGGACATGGCGCTCAAAGTGGTGCGCCAGTGTGTCAGGTGAGCTGTGACGCTGGCGCCCGATGGTGTCTCAGGCGAGCAGTATCGCTCAGCATGGTCCGCCTCCATGTTGGATACGAAGCTGGTAGCTGCTGAGCATTGGTATGACAGAATATCTGGGAGTATGCCACCACCGGTATTGCATCATGATGCAATACAGCACATACGTTGTGTGCTGTGGGTCTTGTTGCGAAGTTGCCACCGTCTAACAGTTCTTTGTATAACAAGATGGCGTCTGGCGGAGACTGCGGATATTTGTTGACTGGGGGATGTCACCAGTCTCCAGTCCAGTCTTGTCGAGACACCAGGAATGGTACATTTTACGCTGCCTAGCCATAAACTCTGACTTGTTTACAAGCATTGGTATGTTGTTGTTGTTGTCGGAGGGGAGGACGGAGGCGCTGGCTGTTCTGTGCCCGGGCTCCTCCGTCGCACGTCTGTTGGAGAGGAGTCTGGTGGTGGGGAGGGGAGTTAGAGCGTTGCACTCAGTTCATGAGGCTCGTGTTTAATGTTTTCTCCGCGTCCCCGACAGGTGCCAAGGGCTGGAGGACAAGTCATTCCATGATATATGCTCCGAGGCGCAGAGATTGTACTTCTTCGATCTATGTGTCGCTCTCCTGTTTAAGTACAAACAAAGGGATGATATTATAGTCATGGTAAGTAGTTTTCTTCGCCTTCGTTAACCACTACCATTTGATATGAGCTTGCTAATCTGGTGTGGCTTTGTATCAACACAGTCCATCCATTATTAAGATAATGTCATGGCTAAAATGAGATTGCGAATTATATTCGAATGTTGGATGATGCATATGTAATCAGTTCGGTGTCGCGGGTGGCCAATGCGTCTGTTTCGAGTGTGGGAGCCCCTTAGTTTAAGTGTGACCCATTGCAGGCGTTTCCTCGGCCGGATCCTATCCAGGAGGCGGCAGTTACTGGGAAGTGTTCGCCAGCGACGTAATTAAGGTTAACCCACCAGCGCCCGCGACATACGATTCACGGGCATAATCTGCCTTTAAAGTGGTTCTTGACACGCCCCGAGACCATAGCATTGCTTCGTGTCATCGGAGCAGTCGTCTGTTTACTGGACAAGAGCAATCAGGATAACCCCGCCATGTGCACAACTTGATATGGCGGGGAACGTGAGAGCAAGCGCGTGTGCAAGGCAAGGTTGCCAAAAATGGAGCCTCTGCTCAGTGTATGTAATGTGTGCATGCCTATCTGTGTGAGTTTACACAAGGAAGACTCCGGAGGGCCAATTTTAAATGCTCAATGCCTATTGTGTGTGAAACCAGAAGCGACCAGCTGGGCAATGACGGCATGCACGTGCACATTGATATCACCACGCTATCGTGTATTCAACAAATGCTGTGTCGCTTCTCAGCTGAAGCCAACGGATGGAGGGTTCGGCGTGGCGCTAGTGCGGCGTTTCGTGATGCGGTGCGACTCAAAGGAACGCGTGTGGAAGAACAGCCGCAAGCTGGCGCTGTTCCTCAGCCAGGTGCTGCTTGTGCAGGCGCTCGTATACACCGTTACCGACGACGTTCAGTGAGTGGGACGAACGGGGGATACCGGGCACATGTGGCCACGCTGTCTGCACCAATCGCTGTCCCCCAGCGGCGCACTATCCCAAGTGGTTATGTGTAGATGCTGTCTGCCACAGACGCCTAATGACCTGCAAACCAGAATTGCCAAACCGTGTGCTTTTTGACGTTTGTTGATGGTCAAAGTTAACCATTTGTGTGATTGTCTCGCTAAGCATAAGGGTGCATTGATGCTGCCACAATATTGCCGTGGCTTCTCGTATGCTGTCATGCCACTGGTCTGGCAATATGGTAAGTTCGCCTGAGGTGTTTGTGTAGTGTTATCGTCGTTCCGTTGAAGGAACCACATTGCCCGTCCGATAGGCATGCTTGTGTGGGTGTGGATATGGAGTTTCTGTATTGTTGGCGTTCGGTTGATGGGAGCCACCTTTCCCGGCCGGTAGGTATGTCGGTGTGGGTGTGGATATGGAGTTTTTGTAGTGTTGGTGTTCAGTTGATGGGAACCACCTTTTCCGGCATGTAGGCATGCCTGTATGGGTGTGGATATGGAGTTTGTGTAGTGTTGGCGTTCGATTGATGGGAACCACCCTTCCCGGCCGGTGGGTATGTCTGTGTGGGTGTGGATATGGAGTTTGTGTTGATCGGTTGATTGGAACCACCTTTCCCGGCCGGTAGGTATGTGTGTGTGGGTGTGGATATGGAGTTTGTGTTGATCGGTTGATGGGAACCACCTTGCCCGGCCGGTAGGTATGTCTGTGTGGGTGTGGATATGGAGTTTGTGTAGTGATGGCGTTCGGTTGATGGGAACCACCTTGCCCGGCCGGTAGGTGTGTCTGTGTGGGTAGTGGCGTAGGGTTTGCATCTGCCAGTCTGATTGCTGTCATGTAGCGGCTGTCGGTCTGGCCGGTCAGTTGATGATTCGGGCGATGACTGGTGTTTTTGGCCTGTGGTGTGTGTGTTGGCTGTGGTCGGCAATATGTATCCCGGTCAACGTGTAGTCTTGTTGATGTGTCAACCTGACCACTGCCCCACAAATGACTCCGACTTAACATGGGCATATAATAGACGGAGCTCCTGCCCTCTGATTCCTTTGATCTAGTGTCATAATATATGGGATCCAGGGAATTGCGCACACCTACACAGTGGGCGATGCTTTGAACCGCATGTTTTGTTCTATTATCGCTTTTTCGTGCGCCGGTAACTGGAGGATGCAAATTACGCTCATTTTAGAACACCTGTGCATCAGGAACTGAATCTGTGTGGAGCCTTCGTCGTTTAACCATGTAAATCTATGTCAGTCTGGTCGGTCTGTAATATCTGAGGGTTCCGTCTGTCTCGTGTGATGTGTGACGGTCCGGTTGTGTATTGTCATGTCTGTCTGGTGTGATGTGTGATGTGTGATGCCATGTCTATCTGGTGTGATGTGAGGTCACATCCGCCTGATGTGATGTGTCACGGTCCGGTTGTCTTGTGATGTGTGACGCCCTCTCTGTCTGGTGTAATATGTGACGTCGGGTTTGCCTGATGCGACGTCGGGTTTGCCTGATGTGACATCAGATCTGTCTGTTGTGATGTGTGGCGATCCAGTCTGTCTGATGTGATGTGTGGCGATCCGATCTGCTTGATGTGATGTGTGGCAGGTCTGGTGTGATATGTGATGTCCTGTCTGTCTGGTGTGATGTGTGATGGCCAGGTCTGTGTTGTAAATTGTGACGTAAGATCTGTTGTGATGTGTGGCGTTCTGTCTGTATATTGTGGTGTGTGACGGTCCGGTCTATGTTGTGGATTGTGGCGTTAGATCTGTCTGTTGTGATGTGCGATGTACTGTCTGCATGATGTGATGTGTGACGGTCCGGTTGTCTGTTGTGACGTGTGCCGTCCTGTCCGTATGTTGTGATGTGTGACGATCCCATCTGACTGACGCTCGGCAGTGATCTGACGGTGGAGTGGGCACGTCTGATGCACGGCGAGCCTGGAGAGCTCGAGTCAGCCGTCAACAAGCTCGGCTGTCGTACCGAGTCGGCGCCACACGTGATGGAGTTTGAGCGCGGCGTCACCTTAGTAGTGAGTTCGCCGCCAACTATGCTGTCTCGCCTCCATCTCCCGCCTCCTCTGGTTTCTCTCAGCACGGCTGTATGGCTGGTGGTCGGTATTGGCGATGTCTCTTCTGTCGTGATGAATGTGTCAGCGGTTGCCCTCTGCGCCTTAGCTATGTCGATGGTAGCCTTGGGTAATTTGTATGCCGATACCCTCACTAGTTGTGTGAACATTACATGTGCCTGCATATACTGTGTCCACAGGATGGATTTATTGGGAAAGTAGGTTCTCTGTGAATTGTGAAAAGGGAATTGCGCTCCTGGTTTTCTGTTCTTCACGTTAAATATCAACACAAATAGATAGTTGGTTCTTTCTCCCATCATCGCCGTTCACTGTAGTATGCACTGCAGTGTTCTTTTGTGCAATGTTGCTGCTTCCGGTCACAACACGGGGTAAGATCAGTACTACTCTGGAACACGAATTAATATTGATCGTTATGACCGGTGCAGTCGATGCGCCCCCAAGCTCCAACGAATTCCTATCAGCCGTCAGATTTTATGTTGCGATTCAGAGTTCCCGAAATGATGCGTTATATATGTCGCCATGGCAACGACAGGCGCAATGCAGTACGTGGCACGCATGAAGTTGGATAGCTCGCCATGACACCGGCAGATTCAATAATACACTGTTGGGTTCTGACGTATGGCGATCCCGGTTCCGACAGTTCGGCTCCCGACTGCGGCCGACTGCCATCGAGCTGTGCGTGCGCGCGCTGATGCTGGAAACCAACCGGCTGGAGCACCTCAAGCTGCTGGACGACGAGTCGGCTGACGAGCAGGCCGTCTGCCGTCGCACTCTGGCCGCCGGCTTCATGCGACTGGCTGAGTTGAGCGCCGATAACGCGCGCTTCAGTCGCGAATGTGTGCTGTCGGCGTTCTCACTGGCGCCGTCGGCCGGCAAGCTGGCGCTACTAGCGCGACTGACCACCGGTGCCGATTGTGTACAAAGTGGCGGCGGCGCGGCGGCGCGTGCTGACGCCGTGGTGCAGGCACTTATCAGGCAGTTCGCCGGTCTGAACAATGCGCGGATGGGGTCGGGCAGTGCAGTAGCGGACGCGGGGCGGCCCGTGCCGCGCGGTCTCGAGTCGGCCGAGCCGCCGGCGGGCGAGACAGTGACAAGGTGCGGCGGCGAGGAGTCTCAGTGTTGTGCCAACCACAGTTCGGCGGACCGGCACCAGCCGTGTGGCGCGTGCTGCTCACTGTCGGGCCGCGCCCGGACCCTGTCTGAGTCGGACCCGACGTTCGTGGCGTGCGCCGACGACTTGATGGATCAGCTGCGCGCGCGCGACCAGCCGCTGCCCGAGCGCGACATCGTCGAGGTTCTCCTTAGGGTAAAGAACAAGCACGCCGACTACGATCTGCTGCGCGGCTGTGGCGCGGCGCTGGACGCGCTCGGCGTGTCTGAACAGCTAGCCGCCGATCTAATGGTCGTGCTGAGCAGCACCCGCTGGAAGATGCTCTCGTGGTCGTGCGACTGGGGTGACCTCTACCCAATCTGCCAGGCGTACCTGCAGGATCCAGAGGGACTGGTCAACACCACCAAAGAGCTCAAGTTCCTCGAAATCGATTACAGCCAATTCATGAAAAAGAGTGTAGAGCTGGACGAGTTTTACGGTATCGAGAAGGGTTACGAACGGTACCTGGACATGGTGTCCGGTGAAGATGAACTTGAGCCATTGTCCGGACTCAAGGGGGTATCAGAAACCAAAGATAAAGTCGTGCGAAGTTCTATCCAAGCAGAAAATGACGAAATCTCGAAGACAGCAGACAAATACATCAAAAGCAGGCCGAAGAAGAAACATTCCAAGAACAAATTGAAGAGCAATGCTGTTGCATCCAAGGTCAAGGGTGGATCGAAGCTGAAGGGAGGCACCTTGAAGCCAAAAGTGAAGAGCTATGCAAGGAAGAAGTCATATGACAAACCAACTTCCAAGGTGGTGGATCTCGATTCGCAAGACAGACCAGCTCCAAAGACAACTGATCGGCAGTCGCTTCTAAAGTCCGTCAAAACAAGAAGAGAAAAGGAACCAAGTATGAAGCGCGTTTGCGTCAAAACGTGCAAGCCGCTGGGTGTGGAGGGCAAACGGGTGACAACCACGATCAAGAAAGAAAGCGCCAAGGAGAAGCGATCACGCGGCCGGTCGAAGAAGGTGACCGATTCGACAGTATGGTCGGAGAAGTTCGAAATGCTGCGGCGCTTCATGGAGGAGCGGCAACAGCTGGCTCGGCGGACGCCACCTCGGATACACGAGCCGCCCGACACCACCGCTGCTTCGCCGTCGTCCTCCACCAAGCAGCTGCGCATGTTTCGACCCGAGCCGCGCTCGCCTGACCGCAGCCGGCCAAGCTGCGTGTCTCCGGATCGGCCATCGACCGTGCCCAGCGCGCTGGTTGAGTCCACCATTTTCTACCCGAAGGTGCGGCTGAATGCCGAGCTGGGCTGCGAGTCGACGGCGAGCGGCCGTGCGTCGCCGCGGCCGGTCATCTCAGGGGACCAGTCCAAGTCGCACGCGCGCCGCATTGTGGACCGGATCCAGACGCAGCGCGACGCTGAGGCTCAAAAGAGACAGCTGCACAGTCGCATGAACTTGGTCAAGATGAGTGGAGTGGCAGCGCTGCGGCGAAAGCTGGCGGCGGCCGTGTCGCGGGACGAGCCGGCGCTGGCCGCCGCCACGTCCACGATACCGTCCATCTCGCTGCCGTCGCCCACCAGCAGTGGGCCGTGTCCCGACGAGAACCACCTCAACTCAGCCAACGTTCTCGAGCCCAAAGCCAGCCTCAAGAACGTACGCATCCGCAAAAAGGACTTCTCGAGGGCTCCATCGCTCAAGAAAGTGCGCATCAGCCGGCCAAAGATGAGCATGTGGGACACGCCAATCACGCTTAGCCCGATGGCAGAAGAGGTGAAGGGCACGCCGGCCGCCTCATCCGACACAGGCTTCGACTTTGGTTTGGTTTCGGTGTTCTCGCCGGTGGTGCCGCCGCAAGAGCACCTCGTGTATCCGGTGCACTCGACACCGCCGACCGTCCCCAGTGGACCGCAGCCGCCGCGCCGGCCACGCAACAACCGCACCAATTCGGGTGGCGCCGGCGGCAATAGTAGCAGCAGCAGCAGTAACAACAATAACAACAACAATAACAACAGTAGCGGATTGGCCGGCCGCAGCAGGGTGCCATCCGGTGGTAGTCGCAGCAAGAAGGCGCGCACCGATAGCGCCGCGGCCGATGCGGTGGCTAGCGGAAACCCACTGCAGCCAGGGCCCAGCAGCGGCAGCAGCAGCAGCGCCGGCGCTGCTCCCGCAGATGCGCCGGCGTCCTCCGGTCGTGGTGTAGCACCGCGTAGCACCATTCCCTACCAGGAGGTGCTGCGGAAGGTCCAGGAGGAAGGTGTTGCCAACGAGCGAGTGCCCACCCAGTCCGGCCAGGTGACGTCGGCCGGCCTCAGTCGGCTGCTGCACCCTCTGGACGGTGGCTCCGAACAGGAAACCATCACGCTCTACCGCTCTCAGGACACGTCCGTCTCCCAAACGTTCATTCCCTCGAGCAGCATCACACCGGCGCTTGTCGCGTCAGGCTCGTCCTCGGCTCAGGCGACCAACAGCGTGGTGCCAGCGCCGACGCGCCCCCTAGTGGCGGCCGCACGTGCCACGGCCGTCACCCGTCACCCACAGGTGCCCGAGGTGAAGCAGGTGGTGATCCCGCCGGCGCTGCAGCAGGCAGCGCGCCTTCAGCAGCAGCAGGGCCAGCAACAGAGCCAGCTGTCGCGCCTGCTGAACCAGCGGCTCGAGTCGCCCACGACCAGCTCGTCTAGTGGTGCACAGGACGCGTTCTCGCTGTTGTTGGCCAGTTCGCGCCCCCAGCCTCCACCGCCAGCGTCGTCGTCGCCGTCATCGTCGGGCGGTGCGTCCCAGCTGTCTGAGATTTTGTCGCGGCCTCTGGACACTTCGGCGCCGCGCCAGGTGAAGACTCGCGAGCTGGCCAGCCTGCTGACGGCTCCGGCATCGGCGGCGGCCACCTCCTGCCGGCAGACGCCGCCGCCGGTCGCCAAGCCGGAGACGACACCCACCGACGAGGGGCTGGTCGGCCGGATGGCCGACTACCTGATCCGCTCGTCGCCGCAGACATCGGCCGCCGAACCGACGTCGACGGCCAGTGCTCTGCCGGCGGCCATCCCCAGCCTGCTTAAAGTGGCCAACGCGATGGCGGCGGCTGGCTCTGGCCCGGCTGCGGTGCGAGCCGCCGCAACGGTCACTGCCAGCAGCAGCAGCAGCAGCAGCAGCAGCAGTGGCGGAACCGGAAGCGGGAGCGGAAGCGGAGTGCAGTCAGCCATGCAGACCGGGCAGGTCCTGGTACTGAACAATCAGCAAAAACTGCCGCATAGCATACTTCTGCACGGACAGCAGTACTCACTCGTCAAGAAGGATTCTCAGGTGGGTGTATTCAGTTCTTTGCTGTTCCGTGTGTTGCTCTTGTTGACAAACTTCCTGCACACTAAACCCACATCGTGTTGTGTTTGCATTTGCTTTCTTTTACTTGGCGATTGAAGTTTGTTACCAGGATTTTATATGATTTAATACTTGCGAATTCGAAATTATTTCTCGTTAATGCTGTGAAGTTGTACTGGCAAAGCGGCTACAGAAGAGTACCGAGTTTACTATATGTAAGCCTCCTGTAAGAATAACACGCAGCGGGTCATCGACTTTAAGAATCGAATATGGCAATCTGACTAATCTGAAACGATTGGATTGCTGATGAAGGCAATCGGGCCGATGGTTGGTGACCGGCTTCCTATATTGCGTTTTCTGCGATGGTAATAAGCGATTCGTTCACCCTTTGCTCAGTCATGCTTAGGTTTGTGTGAATCTACTTCTGAATGTTATATTGCGGTACACTCAGTTCACCGTGACTTGTGGGCTTGTTTCCGTTCTGACCACACTGGATTGCTTTGTTTTTCTTTGTCAAAAGCTTTGTTTCATAACCATCATTCAGTGTTGCTGTGCAATTGCCTTTTCAGTCGCACTGTGGAATATGCAGACGAGGTATCCCCCTTTGGACGACAGTGCACCGAGTCCTGCACTTTAGCACACGCTTTGAGAACGGATGTACTTTAGTACAATGGGAGTGGCGAGTGGATATTAAAGAGCATCCTTCAGATCGTGTGGTTATTGTCAGTTCCATGATGAATGAACACCAGCTAGAAGGATCAGAGTGCATGTACCGCAGGAATTACGACACACTAGCAATAGGGTGAAGTGCAATAAGGATGGAACAGATATAATAGGTTATAATGATGAAACCATCGGTTTCATTCCGGTTCTTCTGGCTCGTTGATGTTAGTAGCTGCGTCGCTTCCGATTGGTATTGCTGGTTTCTTCGTATATTTGTTTTCAAATGTGCATTTGTATTGTGTTGTTCGCCATTTTGCTGCTTGCAGTAATTTGCAACGTACCACCTACAAAGCTAAATCTGCTTTACTACGTCTGCCAAAGCTTGGTGCCATAGTCCTAGTCTTGCTATGTTTAGTGCATTGTTTAGTGTGTCATAGTCCTAGTTTTGCTATGTTTAGTGCATTGAACGTATCCGCGTGTTTTTTTTCTTCCAGTGCATGAGACCATAGTTGAACTGAATTGCTTCCTTGATACGCTCCGATGTACATTGCATGCCATGTTTAATTCCACTTCACCCTGCCGAAAGTTCAGGACCAGCCATGTGCCAGAATCCCAGAATCCGAATATTGGATCTTAATTGAAGATTGAGTCTTGACTCTTGAATCTTTGGAATCTAGGAATTAATTTATTCAGGATTCAATGCTAGCAACTTTCTCAAAATATTAAAAGGATGCATGATTCGGAACATGGGGTTTCGGAAATAATCAAAAGGATCTGGATTCAAAGCTGACGACTTCGTCTAAAGATTAAAAACAGTAAGGTATGTTCAAGGGTCAAAATATTGAAGATTTAAAGTTGGTAACTTTATCAAGAGATTCATCATTGCATGCATTGCGTTTGTAAAATACTCCGAAGATTCAATATCGTAAGTCGGCAACGTTGTCGAAATATTTAAAGTTTGTTGCTGTCGAAGCTTTGAAAGATTCAAGATCCTTACAGTGAGTCACGAATTTTGTAGAAGGAACAGACCCCTTTTATGACATGGTTGAGCACTTTCTGATCATGAGCCCAAGAATTTGCAGAGGAAAATACATTTGTCGTCACTAAGAGGGCACTAGGAGGCCACCCCTTTGGCTGCGCCCGCGATTCCAAACACTTAGGTCTAGTACTTTGCACCAGAGCGCCGATTGTTTTATGGAAGAATCTCTGACCGTTTGACATATGAAGACATTCTGGGAAACAACTCAAAACTTGTAAATTCTGGAAACTTGTTCCGTTACTTGTCAACGATTGGATTTCAAACCACGTACACACCCAGGTAATAGTTCTCACCAACCGTGAAGCACTGGAATAAACGTGATGGGCGCGAATGAACAACTCTGGTCGAAGCGTCCTAAAGCCCAAATAACTGACCTGACTAATCCAAACACTTAGGTTGGAAAAAAAAATTGAAAAATTTGAAGTTGGAAGCTTCGTGAAAAGAACCCGATAATTGAAAATTCCTAACATTGTATTTGTGAGGCATCCAAAATTCCAACCGTCGTATTCTTGATAAATTTCAAAGATGGATTAACTGAAACAAAATGTGTGAAAATTATATGTACATAGATAGGAACCTGGAAACTGACCCCCACCCCCACCCCAGAAAATAATGCACATATATATATATATATATATATATATATATATATATATATATATATATATATATATATATATATTGAAGAAGCTGGTGATCCATATGCAAATGCCCTCTAATTAATGCATTAAAAACTATGTCCTTGTAACATCCCTACCAGTTGTCACTTGGCACAATTACACCATGAACCATCTTCTCGTTTGTCGACTCCGTTTGTTTGATCAGTCTTTTTTCGTTCGGCTGATTTAATATAAAGTCACTACCTTTTTGGCAGAAATACAGAGGTAGGTCTAAGTATTTGAACCTGGCATGATTGGCAATCGCAGAACTCAATCACCATGGGTCGCATCAGCCGTAGATACAGCTGGAGTGAGTTATTCTCAGTTCCATGAACCCTATCCCAGTTGAAATTTGTGCTTTTCCAGTAACAATTCCAGTAGCAATCATATCGTTAAATCCCGGCCATGGGCAGTCGAAATTTGTTTATACAGAAACTGATTGTTTATATCGAAATTTGTTTATACAGAAACTGATTGTTTATATCGAAATTTGTTTATACAGAAACTGATTGAGTGGAATTGTAGGTTTAACAAATATGCCGCATTGTTCCAAACATCCAGCCATGGCAATGCTCACATAGAGCACGAAACTAAAAGAAGCGTGTGCATCGCTTCATTACGCACGAATACCATCTGAAAATGTACGCCACAATGCAATAGAAACATCCGGCGACATTAAGTTTGATTAGCGATACAGTCATTGGCAAGCTTTGACCTCTCTGGCATGCCTCCGTAGGCGGCTCATATTAGATGTTATTTCGACGGGAGTCTTTTGAACAATACGAAGGGCTGCGATACTTCTTCGAGGTTATATGCATCGTTCAAACGTATGTTTTGTATTATTAACCCTAAATATCAGGATTACATTACATATTTATCATTTGATTATTTATTACTGCCCGTTTAAGATTGTTTTGTATGTATTATTAATTATTTAATAGACTTGCTTTATCCATGCTCTTGAGATGACCAATCATGCGAGCATCTGTGCGTGACACGAGCGACATGCCTCGATCTATGTGGAATGAAGGGATCACAGGCACCTGACGGCAGCTCACATTGCTGCGTTTTGCATTGGTTGATGTTGGACCAGTGTGAACGACTGACGTAACAGAATAATCTGAAGCGATGCCAGACTGCAGTTTAGGGAAGGTGAATGAGTGCCAAGAGTCATCAATAAAGAAAGCAAACGTGCTTTATTTTGCATTTTATGATAACTATTCGTCTAATATGATTGCGTTGAAACTTTTTAAAACTTATGTTTTATCTGTTTTTCAACATTTGCAACGTCCTTCTGACCAATTGTTGATATGCAGCAATTGGTCGGAAGTGGTGGGTTTAGATCTGTATTAGGTGTTTACCTGTACATAGGTATGTTGCTGAAATAGATCCTTATATATCGTAATGCAGCCTGAATTTCTCATTATATTTTAGAGAAGAGGCTGTTGTGTTGTAAACCAGCTCCCATACATTTCTTATAAGAGGGGTTTTCAACCATGGTTACCTCGATTTTAACTCCATTTATAATTTGTGCATTAGTTTTCATAGAGCAAAGTAATCAACCAATAATCGTATTTTTCCAAAGTTTCAAGTATGTTCTTTGCACCCTTGAAAGTACCATATTCTATGTGTGTTACTGCCATACTCGGCATTATTATCACTGTATTATATTTGCATCGTCTTGATGGCTCTAACAGTCCCGCCTCCGACAGGTTATCTACGTACCGACCGCCCGGCTGGTCCAGGCGCGACTGCAACAGGCCCTGGCAAAACAGCAACAGCAACAAGAGCAACAGCAGCAGCAGCAGCAGCAGCAGCAACAGACGGCGCCGCAGCAGCAGACGGCGCGCGTGGTGGCGCAGCAGGCGGGCCGCAACACGATCCAGTATATGCCGGCGTCGTCGGTGACGTCGGCCGCGTCCACGTCCACCGCGCCGGCTACCAGCGTATCGTCCACCACTTTGGAGCAGCTCCGCGAGTTCGAGAGCGTGTTGGAGGCGGTGTCGACCCGCGGTGAGGCGACTGGCGCCGGTCGCGAGCCGCCGCTCGAGCTGGACAAGCTGGTGACGTCCGACCTGCTCGGCATCACGCCCGACTCGTCTCCGGCGCCAATCAGTGGCGGCGGCGGCGCGCCGCAGTTCGTCTACCCTCCGGCGTCGTCATCGGCGGACCCGGCGCCTGATGACGACAGCAGTCGCGGCAGCTCCAGCTCCAGCTACAACCTTATGGGCCAGACGGCGGCGTCGCTGCCGACGCCCACGTACACCGCAGACACGTCGCCTTCGCTGCCGGCGGCCGTCGCCTCGTCTTCAGCCGGCGTCACCGGTTCGCCGCTCGTCAGCAAGCCAAAGTCCAAGCCCATGTCTGGTGCGCAGAAACTGAAAACGTCGGTGGCGGCACAGAAACCCAAGCCGCTGGTGACGCCGACACTGGTGAAGCCGTCGCCAGTGAAGCAGGAGCTGGAGGATGACCAGACGCGCCAGCGGATCGCCGCCATTCTGCAGCAGTACCAACAGGACCTGGCCTGCAACCCGACGCCGACGCCGGCGCCGCGCAACCGCAAGAACCCGCCCGTGTACACTTCGCGCGGCGGTGGCGACGGCAGCGGTAAGAGCAAGAAGAAGTCGCCCAACAAGGTGAAAGTGGAGGCGGCGGCGGGCGGCGCAGCCGGGGGCACGTCTCTAGCGGTGGACGATGACGGTGTGAAGAAGGAGGCGACCAGCCCGATGCCGGCGTCATCGCAGGCGTCGGCCAGCGACGAGTATATGGACCACAACAGTGTGGACGCCGGCCTGTTGTCGGAGAGCCCGGCGGCGCCGGTGGCCGAGTCGCCGGGCCCGCCGCCGCCACCGCCGCCACCACCACTGCCGCCCCCGCCGGCGGCCAACGCGCCGCAGCCGTACCGCACGGTGCGCGTGGTGCGGCTGGTGACGTCTGCGGCGCACCCGCACCAGCACCTGTTGCAGACGCTGTCGGCGCGACCCTGCCAGCAGCCGCTCATCGGCCAGCCGCCGGCGGCTCTCAACACCCTGTTGCCACCCTTCCACACACTGGCTGGGGCCGACACACCAGCCGTCAGCGCCGCCCAGACTGGCTGGCAACACCAACAGCAGCCGGCGCAGGTCAAGCAGGAGGTGAAGCGCGAGCCGACATCGTCTCAGCAGCAGCAGCAGCAGCAGTCCCAGGATCAAGCGCAACCTCAGAGTCAGGTGCAGCAGCAGCAGCCAGGTCAGCTGATGGATGACAAGCCCACCGAAGAGCAGCTGCTGACGGCTACCATCAAGCTTTCGGAAAGGGACGCTTCATGTGAATCTCAGCAGAGTGAAAACAGTAAGTACTCAGCTGACTATGGCGCCACTGCATTGTCCCTAAAATTGTATTTTGCAGGCAAATCTGCTGGGCGTGAACCACGTCGTAGTACTGTGGCCAGTCCGCGGCGCATCTCGACCGGCGTTGTTTTCTAGTCGGTGAATGTCGACGAGTGCTGAACAATGTATGTATAACTATGTATGTATGTATGTATAACTAACTATGATGTAATGGGTGCAAAATGACCCTGGATGTCGACGCGCACTGTAAACCCTAATTCATCATAATAACTATGATGTATGTATATATATATATATATATATATATATATATATATATATATATATATATATATATATATATATATATATATATATATATATAACTATATGTATGTGCATTACATCATTTAATCACTGGCACTCGGGCATTTGGATGTCACCCTAAGCCCTCCCCCCTGACCCTAAACACACACTGCAAGAAAAATGATGTCGGTAGCGCGCCGTTGCTCGGCATGACTGATGGCTCAGACACTACGGATATTTTGTTTCAATAAATTGGTTGAGTCATGTTAGGTCACTGAATCGTTGGTGAACTTTTCGTAGCAATGAGTGAAACGTACCACTTGTCGAATACTTAATCCACATCTTTTCACAGAAAATGTTAACGTCCTACTTGCGGATGCGTGTTTAGCGAGTCTCATTTCGTGTATAATCAGTATCTTGGCATAACTTATTTTCTTAACGATCATGGAGGCTTTCTTGTTCAAAACCCACCACGTCCAAACGCTGAAGTCTGTTGACTCACTATTCACGATCCCTAGATCGGCAACAGCCACCACGTCCAAATGCTGAAGTATGTTGACTCGACTATTCACGATCCCTAGGTCGGCAACAGCCATCACGTCCCAGTGTAGTGG
Source organism: Ashinkailepas kermadecensis (assembly GCA_034440615.1). NCBI lineage: Eukaryota > Metazoa > Arthropoda > Thecostraca > Neolepadidae > Ashinkailepas > Ashinkailepas kermadecensis. Next base: position 31,629 of record JAOTOM010003805.1, on the reverse strand, counting down.
GTTCTGACTTGATTATCCGCAGTCCCTAGGCCCATCGCATAGCGACGTAGTAGACGTAGACGAAAACACTGATAACCTGGTAATGTGCGCTTTCACTCTGCAAAATCCATTACTTTTCAACGTGATGGCGTCCGACAGCAACTGCTTTGAACGTATTATGTTTTGACAATACCAAGAGCACGAAATGGGTTTTTAACTTGGTATGTATGTAGGCCCAAAAATTGACAAAAGGCAGAATGTTACACTCTCAAAATATCTCCAAATTTAGAGTTTGCAATACCGGAAAACAGCTGTAAAATTAAGAGACATACAAGGATAACAATGATATATTGTGTTTCTATTTGGGTTCAGTCATTTCAATGGTGTGATGAAAATCCCAAAAATGTCGCTCCTAGACGATTTTATTTTCGTCAAAAAGTGAACATGACGGGTTTTGATTTTACACGGCAGCATGGTGCATTCTGTTATGCAGTTGCCACTTGACGCAATTATTAAAAAAATTGCCTGTAGATGTTTTCTGATGGAGTCCACAGAGGGTAAAGATATTGTAAATGATGTGGTTCATGGCAAATTTTGAAATCGTAATGCACTCTTTTTGACATCGCACACTAAAGAAAACCTATTAGTTCAACTCTGCACTGAGCTATGTCACTTCTAGAGGAATATTTCGTTTGTTCCTCGTCGTTTACATATATCGGTTTTTCGTGCCGTGTTGCTGGTAATGTTTCCAAATAATCGATTTCGATACAGGTATACGTTATTAAGCGGCACCCTAGTGCTTAGTTCGCAGCCCGATGTCAAATAGATTGGGTGCACGGTCGGGTTGAAAGTACTGACATGCAATGTTCTGCGCATTTTGAACTTTGACCTGCCCTAGATTCATTGTTTTCGGAGTTATAAAATTGGAAGCCATTAGAATTGTCTGACGACGTGCAACTCGCTGTATTTTGTAATGCGGTTCTATCTCAGTTATGGATGAGGCGGCTAGGGGGTAGCGGACGCTTTGCTCGGGATGAGAATGCTGGTGAAATGTGTTATATAACCGAGTGTTAGGAGTTAGGAAGGAAAGACTTGCATTCTTTAGTTTCGCTGGCAATTTTTCGCTCTCCCTGAAAGGCCACATGGGTGGGCGTCTTAGGTTCGTGAACCCAAGGTTTGTTCTCCTATCTGGTGAAACATCGAACGAATCTCTGTGTTCTCTCAGACTAAAAATTCCTCCAAAATGAAACATTGCCTAAAATATAGCTAGATAATAATATATCCTTGATAAATTCAGAATGGTCGTCACGAAACAGCAGGCATTATATTTTGACATCTATATAAGTCGTTAATGAAAGAAAACGCAAAGAAGATTCGAGTCGTCTGCAAAGGGTTTCGTTGCACTACGCTTGTTTATCAATTGGATTTGTGCATTCTGAAATAACTTTATATTTTGTGAGGTTTACCTGGGTGACAACATATGTCGATCCTTTGATCCGCAGTCTGATGGCCCACCATCAGACTGCGACCTTGATATTTTCTGGGTTATCCGTGGGTAACAGAACTTACGTCGCCCTAAAGCCCAAATAACAAACAACAAACAAGAACATACGTCGTTTTGTTGCAGGCAACGAGGACGTGCGCATTCCGCAGGCGTCGTTCTTTACACAGCAGCTGCAGTCGTGTCTTCTGACGGGTGAGGAGCTGTCGCCGCAGCAACAGCAGCAACAACAACAACAGCAACAGGAGCAGCAACAACAGCAGCAGCAGCAACAGCAGGAGGACGAGGAGACGGCCGACACTAACGGCGACGACCAGCTGCTGGACGGATGCCGTCCGGACGCCGACGCAACCGGCTCGGGCGGCTCCGAGGGCTCGGGTCCGCCGACGCCATTGCTCAGCCAGTCGTCTGTGCACGTGATTACGGGCGTGCTGTCGTCGCCTGGCGGTGGCGGCCAGGCGGCCACTCTGCGCGGCTACTCGTCACTGCCGCAGGGCCCGGCCGCCACCAGCGAGCCGCTAGACGACGCGTCGCCCGGCCAACTGGTCCACAGCGCGCACGTGATTCGCGCGCCAGATGTGGACGCCATCTGGAGCGAACTGGACGACAGCGACGCGACGTCGGTGGCGGAGCCGCGGACGACGGCCGCCGCCACCTTCTCGGCCGACGTGGCCGTCGAGACGCTCTGGAGCCACGATCCCACTATCGCCGTCTGTCACAAGCGCATGTCCGGAAAGCCGTTGCGCACAATCAGCAACCGCCAGGTGGTGTCGGCTGGCGTGGCGGGCAAGCTGGCGGGCGTGCTGGAGGTAACTGCTGAGCTGCACAAAACTGACCCTAGTCTGACGCGCGCTGGCCGCCAGCAAAAGCGCACGCGCCGCCGGCCCGCCGGCGACCGATCCATGGCGGGCCTTACCAAGCTCACCACCAAGCTGAATGCCAAATGTGAGCGCGAGCAGGCCGTGCTCGAGTCTGGAAACGAGAGCGAGTCGGAGAACATTGAGCTGCGCCGGCAGCCGGCCGTGGCGGACACCGCACGCTCGTTCCAGACGCCTTCAGCTGAGCTCGACTCGCCCCCAGAGGATGTGCCACTTTCTGCAGTCAAGCAGCTACTCCCGGCACCGGACTGCAAACTACTGCTCACTAAACCTGGCGTATCCAAGAGGAAGACAAAGAGGAACCACAAACCGCGGGTCGGCTCCAAGCAGGCTGGTCTGGAGACGGGACTAAGCAAGACCAATCCCGTTGGTCAGCTGGTGAACGGAAAGGCCAAGCCTGCCACCATACGGACAATTAACGGAGCAGACCAGCAGACGGCGGTCTCGGAGAAGGTCAGCGTACCCATCACTGCCATGAAGATGCGTGATACGGGTTGTGACACTGAGACCGGTTCCAGGACGGCTCTCGGCGAGCCCGGGCCGGACTCCAGTCCGCCGACGACTCCTGCTCTGGTACCGGATTCGCAGTCGCCGCGCAGACTGGCCGTCTGTATCAGCCGCCTCAGCGCGGACCAGGTTGGCACAGCTTCACCGGAGCCGACTGGTCATGAGGGCGCAGCGTCATCTTCGGCGCGGCGTCACGATACACCTATATCCCCGACAGATGGTCCGAGTACGCCTGCATCTCCAGTATGTCGTCGGGGTACACCAGCCGGTCGTAACGGCACGCTGTCGTCTCCGTTCCACCGTCAGAGTACGATCTCGTATCCAAGACGTGGTCAGAACATGGCCGCATCCTCAGCGGGACGGCATGGCATGCCCTCGTCTCCAGTCGGGGCGAAATGCGCCACACCGTCACCAACCGGTGTTCATTGCAACACGCCGCTGCTGCCAGTTCATGCGAAGTGCAGCGCATCTACCGTGTCTGGGGTCAAATGCAGCGTGCCTCTGCAGACTAACAAGTGCAGCTCTCCCATTGTGCCGATGCGCTGTGGCGAGGAGACGCAGCCGCGGCGTGGCTCGCGTCAGTCGGGTGACTGGAGCGGTGACGGCGCTCAGCAGCCGACTCGACGCGCCTCGCAGCGGCTGGCGGCCGCCGACAGCACCGACGCGTCGGCCCGTCGGCGCGGCACCCACCCGGAGGACGCTGGCTCGCCGCAGTCGTCTCACTCAGCCCGCCTCACACGGGTCGCCGAGCCAGCGCTGCTGGAGAACGGCGATCCGCCGACGTCGCGGGTCTCTACCAGACGGACTGCGGCAGCGTCTTCCACCACCGCGCCGGAGAGCCGGTGCACACCTGTTGAGTCACCTCAGTCGCCCACCCACTCGGAAGCGCGACACCCGCTTCGACAAAAGAGCAAAACGCCGCTGGCGGCTTCGCCAGACTCTGCCTCCACGCACACTCCCAAGCCGAGCCGATCGGCACCCGGCGAGGCGGCCTCCACCGCCGCTCTGCCCCGCCAGAACGGTACGCTGACGGCCGCGTCTCCCGCCACCGCCGCTCCCGGCACCGCTCCGACCGAAAGGCGCGGCCGCGGCCGGCCCCGCAAGGCGGCGAACGCGGTCGCCGGCCCGAACAACAAGCGGCGCCGCTCGGAGCGACGCGGCACCAGCGGCTCAGCTGGACAATCCCGCAGCTTCGCACACAGATAGCCCCGCGGCCGCCCAGCGAACTAGATGTGATAAACCTCTGATAGTGCGTGTGTCCCTCCACCGCCCCACCAATCTGATCCGACCTGGTTCCTCTGTACGTGATCTCAGTGTGTTTTAACTCTGCATGTGTTGGTGTGTTGGCGCGGCGCGTGCGGCCGCGGGACGGGCGCATAGCCAGCTGTTTGTCGTTGATTTGCTCAGGACCCCCAGTCGGCCACCCGCCCGTAGACTAGGCTACTGCTGCCCTGAGGGCCGTCTTTCATCGCTCGCGTCGCGCGAGTGTGGTTGGAAGGTCCCGGCCCGTCTCACCGTTTTTTTTGTTGTGTGTGTGTGTGAATGTACCGTGTAGCAGCTCCCTTCCCATCCACAAATGTGTCGGTGCCCTAGTTTGAGAGCTTACGGGCCTTGCCATCGCCCCCAATGGGAGCCATCGTTACTGTAGACGCGCGCCGCGCCCGACTGCGAAGCTCGCCGTCGCCGGACGCTGGAGCTAGACGCCGAAGTATTGTTTAAGTTCTCACTGTTTGACATCGTTTTGTAATGTTTTCATCCTTCATTTGTGGACAGAGATTACCTACTTGTGGCATCGTGTATTATAATTCATGTATCTGTTTGTGTGATACATTTCTATGTGATTGTGTGCTTTGAATGTCGGCACATAACTTTGGTAATAAACCTACGCTCCGCAATATCACCTGGGCCTTTTCGGTGCTCCAATGTCAATATGATACACGAAACACACATGGGCTATATCTTATACATCATTGGACATACACCAGGTACATCATTGAAGACTTTTGGACAGGTCTGAGGCGTGGGCACGTGAGTCCCCCACACACACGCACACAAACGTTCGATCGAGCCCATGCAATAATTATATTGTGGCATGAGCACTGTGGTCTTCCATTCCGTCCTGAAGTCAACAGCTTGAGAATCACTGGGCATTGCGAATGATCCTGGCAGTGACCTGTTAGAGGGCACTCCTGGGGGAGCCTTGGCCTTCGGCTCGCGATTCGGACATCGCTTCCGCTCAAGGGCGGACGGGTCGATCGACCACCACTCAGCGCAGCCACTCCCACCTGACAAAGTGCCACCTTTCCATGATCCTGCGATTGAGTGCTCGGAAGATCCGGTGAAAAGTACGTCCAATGGTGAAGTATCCGGGTAGGAGTGCCTCATTCATCCTTCCACTCCATTGTCTATCCCCTGTCAACGTCTCTGTACTCCATCCGGACCTGAAACACCAACCCTTCCAACTATGAGCAGGTACTTCCCCAGTTCTGCCCGTCCGTTCAATTTTATCGGGGAATGGGAAGAAATGGGCGTCATTCATACTCGTGATAGGTATTAGCAACGCATTCGCATTCGGATTCAGCATCCTATTCGCATACGTTCCGATTTCCCTCATATTTTCAGGATATCATTGTCGCTTGCCAAAGTTAGGAAATCAACAATTATTCAGTCTGACAAGCAGTTTGGTCTCCAGAGATCAAGAAATGTCATTCGGGTACCGCATACAAGTCAAAGTATTTAAATTCGCCGAATGCTTTCAACGCCTAGAACAATCCGCTGCCCATCAGAGAAGCACATCGAATTACGTGACCTCTAATGTCAGTTTGACCTCGGGTCGCCAAGATTGGTTTTATTCATATACTATATATTCCCGCAGTGAGGTCAGCCTCGTTGCTCGGCTGGCTAGAGAAATGGCGCTCTCTCGGGTTACCAAAGCCTCACTCATCCTTCCATCCATACGCTCCCATTCCAATGCCCATCTCATCTCAACATCCATGTCCTTCACCTGGCCCTGCAACACCAACTCTCCCTACTATGAGTAGGTAGGACAACTTCCCCGGTCCTGCCCTCCAGCTCAGTTTTATCGGGGTAGTCGCGCCCCCTCGGCCCGCCCCCCGGGGTTGACGGAGTCCTGGAGGCTGAGGTCCCCCGTCGCGCGGTGCTAGTTGTGACGGGGGACCAACACACCTCTTTGGTCCTAATATCCCGGAGGGGCGGGCGGGTCCGTAGGGCCCCATACGGGCCAAGCGACATGTCGACTCAGGCCGAAGGTCTGGGCCCTGGCCCAGTGCCTGCCGGCCTGGTCGGCCGGGGTTAAGTGGTGGGCGGCGCTGGATCCCGGTCGGGGTGGTGAGTCTCTCTCTCCCGGCCGGGCGAAGGCGCCGCCTGCCCCGTATAGCTCCTCGGGCGCCTGGTGTCCTCCCGTCCGCGGGACCCAGGCGTCCCCCCCCCATAGGGCCCCTGTGTGGTGGGGCGCCCGAGGAGTAGAAACCATTCACACTCCATGGCATCATTAAACACAAAAAAAAACAACTTGCCTGTCGCCTCTAGTAGGGGACAGACGAGCCGACTTACTAGGAATCCGAGCCAGACGCATGCAGTGCCCAGCCTCGAAACTGGTCTGCATACGCCTCGTATTTTAATTATGAAATCACTAGACGAACACCAGAAACTCTCATTGCTTACTTCATTCCAGATAAAGGAAGCTTGTGACAAACTTGGATCTGTACTGAGGTGCCAAAAGCTAAGAGACGGTGGGTTAGAAGTTGAATTTAAAACCGCTGACGACGCTAAGAGAGCGATGGATGCAACCGAAATAACATACACAGTACGACACGAAACAAGCACGCGAATAGTCACCGTAGGCATTGAAGAGCGACCCCACAACACCAAAAAGTACTCGAAAGGTGTTATCAACTGCTACGACTTGCGAGATGTTTCGGATGCCGACATTATAGATGGTCTGTCATATTGGGGAGTAGTAGAGGCCCGAATAATTTCTATTAGAATAGGCCAAGAAATGCAGCCAACGAACAACGTTATCTTAACTTTTCACACCACTGATCTTCCTTAGTTCATCTTCGTCGGATATGTGCGCGTGAAGGTCCGTGTGTTTGTCCCAAATCCCATGAGGTGCTTCCGGTGCTCCCGTTTTGGACATACATCGCAGCATTGTAGAAACCGCGAGACGTGTGGGAGATGTGGATCCGTCGAGCATGCGCGAGAAAAGTGTGCAGCCCAGAATCCACACTGTTCTAACTGCGGCCCGGACCAAAAACCCCACACTGCCTATGACCGCTCTTGTCCCATTTTCCTGAAAGAGAAGGAGATAGTTGCTATAAAAAGTTCAAAAAAGATAACATTTCGTGAGGCGCGTGATATTTACGAGGAAGCTCATCCAAAAATATCATATGCTGCAAAGGTAAAGTTGAATTCGAACATCGTACAACAGTCTCTGGTTCAACCACGCACACACATGAGCGCATCACATCTTCTATCTCAGCTCAGTGCCCTGATTCGTGCATCTGGCATTGAGTCCAATCCGATAGAGGAAAGAGCTTCCTCCTCTCCGCAGACAGGGACGAGAGAATCCCCAGCTGAGGATCCCGTAGGGACACCTCAAGGAGACGAGTGGACCCAGGTCCAGCGAGTCAAGAGACCTGCCCGTTCCTCTTCATCCAAGCCCAACCCCTCCCCGACCACCTCAATCACTACCACCTCTCTTCCTTACCCACGTCCTCCGCGACCCAACATTCCATCCCCGCTGGGGAAGTGCCCAGAAGCTCACCGGGCCTGGAACTAGTGGCACCGACGTCGCAGAGTCTCGTCCAACCGACGAAGAGCACGGGGAAATCCCACGCCAACATCCAATCCTTATCTACCACAACCACCACCAACCCCAAGCCCACCCAGCCCATCCCTGCAGCATCCCAAACCATCCCAACTCCCCCACCCCCAGCAACCATTTCCGATGAGACGAGCGTAACCTCCGGCCGGGTGCCGGTAGTCGCGCCCTCGACGTCTCGACGACCAAGTCTCACAATTGAGGTCCGCCCGGAGGCTCCCGACATGGGGGCGTCAGGCCGAACAGCCCGAACTGGATCAAGTGACACGTCTCCAAGCGCTGGAAGACATGCCCCAAAAGCCTGCCTTGCACCTTCCGAAACTCCCAAGGACAACTCTCGTCGTAACGTAGGGACTGGGAGAGTGATGGGTCCACCTCCCACACCTCCCCATGCGAGCGACCAGCCATGGTCGCCTGAAACAGGCCAGAACGCGTGTCGCCCTGGCAGGTCTCGCCAACTGGCGGGGTTAATCCAAGGGCGCGAGCGCGCACGTCATCCGACCCATGGACTCCGCCCAGTTCGACATGAATTAACTTGTTTTACCCCTTTTTAAAATAGCCCTCTATACAGGCTATTTTACAATGGAACTGCAGAGGATTTAAAAGCAGTGCCCATGACCTGCAGGCGGTGATCAACAAGTCTTGTCCGGTGGCGTTCTGCTTGCAGGAGACAAAGCTGTCGCCAGACTCAGCTATCCAGGTGAAATGTTATACCCTCTACCGAAAAGAAGTGGCAAGTGACACTATCCCCCACGGTGGAGTAATTATAGGCATTCATCATAGTGTTTCCGCGCAACTATTACAATTGATCACTCCCCTCCAAGCCGTTGCTGCCAGGGTGCACTTCGGTCGACTACTGATTTCGTTGTGCAGCGTCTACCTACCTCCTGGGACTGCGTTTCCATCCACTGAGATGAAGCATCTCTGTACTCAGCTTCCTGAACCGGTTTTAATTCTTGGCGATTTTAACGCACACCATACTGTTTGGGGTTGTACTAACGTCAACTGTCGTGGACGTCTTCTGAAACAATTTTTACACGAGGAAATCCTGTGTATCTTAAATGCAGGTACCAGCACTCACTTTAGTTTGCCATCCGGACGGACCTCTGCCCTGGACTTGAGTATCTCGAGTCCCCACTGATGCAATATTTTGATTGGTCGGTGGACAGTGACCTAGGAAGTGATCACTTCCCAGTTTGGCTCGAATGTCGTGATGGCCCAGTCCTTGGACTGAGGCCACCACGATGGAACCTTCGCAAAGTTAACTGGACGAACTACAGAGAAAAGCTTGAAGCAGCGTGGTTACCGGATGGCCAGGAACAACCACAATGTGTGGAAGAATTCACCTCACTGCTCCTACAGTCTGCATCAGCATGCATACCTCGCACTTCTGGTGCCCCCCGGCGTACTCCGGTCCCATAGTGGACGGACGAATGCGGGGACGCCATACGTGCGAGAAAGCGAGCGTACAGAAAGTTCAGTAAAAACAGCACTACACAAAACATGATTAACTTCCGTAGGGCCAGTGCCCTAGCACGACATACTGTCCGGACGGCGAAGCAGCTATCGTGGCGAGAATATGTGAGCCAAATAAACAAATATACCCCAACTGGGCAAGTGTGGTCTAGGATCAAACGAGTAGCAGGTCAACAGTCATCCGTTCCCCTACCCGTGCTACGCATGGGCAATAGAGACATCACTAATGCCACCGAGGTAGCCAATGAAATCGCTCGCGCTCTCTCTCCGATCGTAGCCGAGGTAGCAACAGGGACCCACAATTATTGTGTCAAAGGTCCCGCTGCGAAAGGAATCCGGTTGACTTCACCACCACTGATAACCTATGTTATAACCAGCCTTTCACAATGGCCGAAATGATATCAGCCGTATCAAAGCTCCGCAGTGTTTCCGAAGGTCCAGACAACATCCACAACGAAATGCTAAAAAATCTCCCTCCATGTGCGTTCAAAACCCTCCTAAGCATATTCAACAAGCTTTGGCAGCGAGGCGAATTTCCGGTAGCCTGGCGAGAGGCAATTGTGGTCCCACTGTTGAAGCCTGGCAAAAGCGGACTGGAACCGCTCCAATATCGCCCTATATCTCTTACTTCGTGCGCGTGTAAGTTAATGGAGAAGCTCATGAATACTAGACTAACGTGGTTTTTAGAGCAGCACAACTTTTTCTCAAAAGCACAGTGTGGTTTTAGGAAGAACAGGAGCTCTATTGACCATATTTTAACCCTGGACACGGCAGTACGTATAGCATTTAAACAGAAAAGACACGTCGGCGCTGTCTTCTTTGGCATCGAGGCACCATATGATACGACTTGGCGTCAAGGTATCCTGACAAAAGTGCATAAATGTGGTATTCGTGGGGAAATGGGGACCTTCATCCATAATTTCCTTGCCGAGCGACACTTCCGTGTACGCGTTGGCAACCAACTATCGAATAGATTTTTGCAAGTAAACGGTGTTCCACAGGGAGGGGTTTTAAGTGTAGCACTGTTCGCGATAATGATTAACGATATAGGTGACTCACTTCCACCAGGAATTGGCCGATCACTCTTCGTAGACAATTTTGCCATATGGTGCAACACAGCTAGGCTGACGGCTATGTCGAGAAGTCTCCAGTTGGCCGTTAACAAACTTGGAGAGTGGAGTACCATGAATGGATTTCGTTTCTCAACTATAAAAACAACCGCAATGCACTTCTGCCGCCGGCGTAACTGTGCAAATATCTCACTTAATTTATACGGGAACCGGATTCCTGTGCAATCTACGATAAGATTTCTTGGAGTAACTTTTGACTCACGTCTTTCCTATAGGGAACATCTTAAAACACTTCGCGATCAGTGTTTTAAATCCCTCAACATCTTAAAATGTGTTTCGCGTACCAGTTATGGAGCAGACAGGAGCTCGCTGATTTTGCTATATCGGTCGCTGATACGCACAAAGCTGGATTACGCGTGTTTTATTTACGATGGAGCACGAAAATCCACCAAGCGAACATTGGACACAGTTCACCATACCGCAATCCGTATCGCAACCGGAGCGTTCCGCACCTCGCTCACCATTAGCATGTTAGTAGAGGCACACGAGCCGCCTCTCTGTCTGCGCAGAGAAAGACTCGGAATGCGCTATGCTTGTAAACTTCGCCAGTTCCCTGACCACCCGGCATATTCGCACGTTTTTTCGCGACGACTACCAAACCTTTTTTTCAACGGAGCGAGATTTGAGTGTTGCTCCTTTTTGTGTGCGGATTCGTAAGCTTTTCCAGGAAAGTCAGCTCAGCCTCCGAGGAATTCGGAGAGATGAGGACATGCAGACTCCCCCATGGGAGCTTATCGCACCAGAAGTGGATACATCCCTTGCGAAAACGAGGAAAACAGATGTTTCCCCAGAAGAGTTTCGCGCACTGGCTCTGGAACATATTGAATCATTTCAGGGCTGGGCAACAACCAATACCGATGGATCCCGAATCGAGGACGGTGTGGACAGCGCTTTTGTTTGTGGCTCTGTTATTCGATCTTTTTCCCTCCCAACTTACGCATCTGTTTACTCATCGGAACTTATCGCTATTTTGAAAGCTTTATGCTACATCGAAGTATTGGAGGGAGATCGACATGTTATTTTCACCGATTCTTTAAGCAGCCTTTTGGTCCTGAACACATTTTATCCGTCTAACCCCCTTTTGCGTGATATTTTAAGCGGTCTGACGAATATGCACAACAGGAAACGCCGGGTGCTCTTTTGTTGGATTCCTGGCCATGTGGGTATTTCCGGTAATGAGTTGGCGGATGCTGCGGCGAAGCGATCAACGCGCGCGCCGTGCACTCGTTCGCTGCCACTTCCTCCCACGGACCATTACCGAGAGGTGTCCACCTTCCTCTTAGACAAGTGGCAGGCAATGTGGGACGCGACACAGGCGAACAAACTGAGAGCCATTAAACAACGTCTGAGACCATGGAGCTCGTCCTGTCTTAAAAATAGACAAGAAGAGGTTGCATTGTGCCGCCTCCGCATTGGGCATACTTATGCCACTCACGGTTATCTGTTGTGCGGTGGCGAGAAACCTCGATGCACAAGATGTCGTGCACTACTGACAGTTCGCCATGTTTTGATCTCGTGCCCATTTTATGCTGAAGAGCGAAGACGTCACTTTGGATCTGCACAGGTGGACTCACTTAATGATATTCTGTCTGACAACTCTAGCAATGTTCAACCAGGACAACTGATCGACTTCCTTTCTGATGTATCGTTCTCGGTAATATATACTCCACACTGATATGCATTGCATGTAAAACCTATAGCACAGTAGCACCACTTAGGCGGCCCTCACAGTGAGAGGCTTGACACTTTCTCTAATTATATTTATATGAATATCTTAGTTATGGGCGCAATATGACCATAGTTGTCGACGCGCCGTAAATCCCAAATAACTAACTAGTAGATTATGTAATGCTGGACCCTCTCCGACGCCAGATTTTAGGACGGGTAAACATCGACACTTTGCGAATGCTACTAAGCAATGACTCTGGGGTTGTATCGTCTGGAGATATTTTTACTTTGCTTCAACAAGCACGTTTTGATGTTGTATATCGCCGCCCCTGAAGACTATTAATTACTGACTACTATAGAAGCATAGTAGATTAGGTATCAACACAGTTATGGGCGCAAAATGACCTTTGCAGTCGACGCGCCCCTAAACACCAATTCACCACCACTTATTCATACACTATATCTCTGTACGTGGTACCGAATAAAATCATGCTGACAACAAAATGACGCGTCATGGTCACCGATTCATCACCATTCGGGAAAAAAATGTAAAAAAAAGAAATTATGCCAAATTCTTTGGTATGTGATAAATTCCGCAATCTTTTACTTGGCACCACGAAATAACAGACATTGGGTATGGGCTCATGGAGACAGCACATTCAAGCAGCTGACGAATAATCTCAAATTTCGACCCATGTTCACGAAAAAAAATGTTTTGACCTTGCACTATTGCCATTTACGTGGTACCGAATAATATCCTAAATGCATTCATGGCATGGACATTAGCGCCGAATAATCTTCCATCGGGCAAAAAGCAGCACATCCAAGCATGTCACCTTCAAGGTCAACGTTTGACCTCCGGTCAAGATCAACACTAACGTTACGCCGTTTGAGAAAATCACGGGGTACCGGATAACATCTTCCTGAATACATTTATCGGATGGATATTCCCGTCGAATAATCTCCCACCGAGCCAGGAAGCAGCACATCCGAGCATGTGACTTTGAAGGCCAGCGTTTGATCTCAGATCAAGATTGATGAAATTCAGAACATTAAAGTTGTCCACTGGGGTATCATATGTGGGCTAAACAAAGCATTGAATGTAGACTATCTCAACACTGATACATGCACAATCAATACAAGAAACAGCACAGTGCGTGACCTGACCTCTATCGATGATGCATTGCATCAGGTAGCACTAGCATCCCATTCAACAATGCATTCAGAAACGCATTCACCAATATCCTCCGATTCGTCTGAAAAATTGACAACATTCGCAACCGTACCCGTACATGCACCACGACCAAGGGCGTCGCCACCGGGGGGGGCAGGGGGGGCAGTCGCCCCCCCTGCCGTCAAATAGGGGGGGGCGCCGCCCCCCCTGAAATTTGAGGAGGCCCCTATCCGGAAATGCACAGGAAAAAAGTGAGCAATGAGGCCGAAGAGACACGAGAGGAGGCCTCCAAGACGTGAGAGGAGGCCCCTAATTTGAAGAAGGAGTCACCTAGGAGAGGATAGGAGGCCCCAGAAATCACGAGAGTGCCAACAATTGGCACGGAGGCCCCCAGGAATGCAAAGGATGCCCCAGGATTGCAAAGGAGGCCCCCAGGATTGCAAAGGAGGCCCCCAGGATTGAAAAGGAGGCCCCCAGGATTGCAAAGGAGGCCCCCAGGATTGCAAATGAGGCCCCCAGGTTTGCAAAGGAGGACTCAAGGATTGCAAAGGAGGCCCCCAGGAATGCAAAGGAGGCCCCCAGGATTGCAAAGGAGGCCTCCAGGATTACAAAGGAGGCCCACAGGATTGCAAAGGAGGCCCCCAGGATTGCAAAGGAGGCCTCCATGATTACAAAGGAGGCCCCCATGATTGAAAAGGAGGCCCCCAAGATTGCAAAGGAGGCCCCCAGGATTGCAAAGAAGGCCTCCATGATTACAAAGGAGGCCTCCATGATTACAAAGGAGGCCCCCTGGATTGAAAAGGAGGCCCCCAGGATTGCAAAGGAGGCCCCCAGGATTGCAAAGGAGGCCCCCAGGTTTGCAAAGGAGGACTCCAGGATTGCAAAGAAGACCCCCAGGAATGCAAAGGAGGCCCTCACGATTGCAAAGGAGGCCTCCAGGATTACAAAGGAGGCCCTCACGATTACAAAGGAGGCCTCCATGATTGCAAAGGAGGCCCCCAGGATTGCAAAGGAGGCCCCAGGATTGCAAAAGAGGCTCCCAGGATTGCAAAGGAGACCACCAGGATTTCAAAGGAGGACTCCAGGATTGCAAAGGAGGCCCCCAGGATTGCAAAGGAGGCCCCAGGATTGCAAAGGAGGCCCCAGGATTACAAAGGAGGCCACCAGGATTACAAAGGAGGACTCCAGGATTGCAAAGGAGGCCCCCAGGATTGAAAAGGAGGCCCCCAGGATTGCAAAAGAGGCCCCAGGATTGCAAAGGAGGCCCCCCGGATTGCAAAGGATGCCCAAGGATTGCAAAGGAGGCCCCCATGATTACAAAGGAGGACTCCAGGATTGCAAAGGAGGCCCTCAGGATTGCAAAGGAGGACACCATGATTGCAAAGGAGGCCCCCAGGATTACAAAGGAGGACTCCAGGATTGCAAAGGAGACCCCCAGGATTGCAAAAGGAGGCCTCCAGGATTGCAAAGGAGGCCCCAGGATTGCACAGGAGGTCCCTAGGATTGTAAAGGAGGCCCTCAGAATTGCGAAGGAAGCCCACAGGATTGTAAAGGAGGCCCCCAGGATAGCAAAGGAGACCCCAGGATTGCAAAGTAGGCGCCCAGGATTGCAAAGGAGGCCCCCAAGATTGCAAAGGAGGCCTCCAGGATTACAAAGGCAAAGGCGGCCCCATGATTACAAAGGAGGCCCCCAGGATTGAAAAGGAGGCCCCCAGGATTGCAAAAGAGGCCCCAGGATTGCAAAGGAGGCCCCCGGATTGCAAAGGATGCCCAAGGATTGCAAAGGAGGCCCCCATGGTTACAAAGGAGGACTCCAGGATTGCAAAGGAGGCCCTCAGGATTGCAAAGGAGGACACCAGGATTGCAAAGGAGGCCCCCAGGATTACAAAGGAGGCCCCCATGATTGCAAAGGAGGCCCTCAGGATTGCAAAGGAGGCCCCCAGGATTGCAAAGGAGGCCCCAATACGGGAAGGGGGACCTCATAAAATGAGAGAAGGCCCTAAGACCGAAGAGAAACCAGTGGATATGAGATGAGGTTTCGGAGACATAAAAGCAGTCCCCGAAACGGGTAAGGTTCCACCAAGATAGAAAAGGATAATCCAGAAAAGTGGCAGGAAGCACCTAATTCGGAAGAGGACGATATAAGATTGGAAAGAGACCCTATGATGCACGAGGAAGCCCCTAAAATAGGAGAGAATGGCCATTAGATAAGAGGGATGGCTCCCAGGCGAGAAAGAAGGCTTCAAGACGGGTAAGAAGGTCCCCAGGAAATGACAAGGTAGCTGAGATAGGACAGGTTGCGTGTAATTTGGAAGAGGAGCCACCTAAGAGAGAACAGGAGTCCACCAGGAGATAAGAGGCCAACCTTAAAATTGGAAAAGATAGAATCAAAACGCGGAACAGGAGGCCCCGAAGACGTGAGAGGAGGCCCCTAATTTGAAAAAGAAAGCCTCAAAAAGAAAAAAGGAGGCCCCTGCCGGACTCGAGAGGAGTCCCTCGAGATGGAGTAGGAGGTCTCCAGGGCCGAATGAGGCCCCGACGACCGGAAGGAATTCCCAGGAAATGAGAGAAGGCCCTTAAAATGGGAGTGGTAGGTAGCAGGTATGGAAGGAGGCGAGGTTTCCAAAATTGAAGATCCCCTCAATACGGGTAAGCTTTGCGAGGACAAAGGAGGAGGCCCACGAGGCGTGGCAGGAGCCCCTAATTTGGCAGAGGATGCCCCTGGAACATGAGAGGAAGTCCCATGCCATGTTAAAGGGGCCCCAGGATGTGGGAAGAGGCCCTCCAAAACGGGAGAGGAGGACCATTGAATATGGAGGAGGGTAGGACGGACGAGAAGACGTCCAAAACCGGTAAAGAAGCTCCAGGAAATGAGACGAGACCCCTAAGACGGGAGAGGAGGTCTATCATTTTCTAGAAGCATCTGAAATGGCAGGAGTCGTGCCGGGGTACTTGAAAATCACGACATGGGCCCAAAAAGATCCGGCCGGGGCCCCTGAAAATCTCGCTGAGCCTATGGGTACCAAAAATTCACGCCCGGATCATGAAAATCACGCTAGGGGCACGACACCGTTCCCCAACAGTATCATTTGGACACAAATGAAGCCGGGGCAACGAAAAACAATCCGGACATGGATAATCACTCTTGGGCCCCAACAATGACACCAAAAGCATCCAAAACGTATTGGACACCCACAATGTGTCGAGGTCGCTAAAACTCGCGCTAGGGATCCAAGCAAATGACGTCGGGACACAAAAGATTACATTGGACTAAAAAAGTCGCGTCGCAGCCTTCGAAAATCTCACTGGGGACCAAAAAAGTCGCGCCTGGACCCCAAAGGTTGCTGCTGCCCCAAAAATCAATTATCAACCGGAATGTCACTCTGCGCCCAAAAAAATCGGGTCAAAGTCCCCGCAAAACCCGTTGGGCACTGGAAAAAAACGTGTCAGGGCACCGAAAAAAAATCGCACCTGGAGACCGAAGAATCGTACCAGGACCCAAAAATATCACACAAGGACCTATATAAAAATAGAACTCCTTCGGTGGCCGCAGTGACATATCAAAGGGGCAAATGGCCCCTCCCTGCTAAGAGGGATATGCTCCCAAGAATCGAGCCGAGGCCCCCAAAAGTCGCGCTGGGACCACAAAAATTCGCGTCGGTCCACCAGAATTCGCGTAGGGGCTTAAAGTAAATACGTCGGGCCCCAGAAAACTCGCTCCGAGTTACGAAAATCTGCAACAGGAACCGCCAAGCTCGCGTTGGGGTCACAGCTGAGTACAACGCGCCCCGCAAACTCGAACCGGTACCACCAAATTTCGCGCTCGGACCCACAATTCGGTAGTACCAAAAATTTCGCGCTCGGACCCATCGGTAGTACCAAATATTTGGTCTGGGCATCAAAAATTAACATCGGGCTGCCAACAATTGGTGTCTATGGCCCCACATAGGCACCGTGTGACCCCCAAAGTCTCATCGGTATCCGAAAAATAAAGCCGGAGCCCTCCAAAATCAGGAGGGATTGCAAAAAAGTCCGGGTCAGGACAATGGTTCTAGAGCACCGAACATAAAGACATAAAGACATAAAAGATCAGTGCAACTATGAGCCACAAGGGCCCTTCTTGGTTGCACTCTGTACACTGAACCAGTTGTCCATCAAATGTGTTGATCAACTCTCCCTGGAATACAGAAAAACAAGCCCCCTATTCTTATAATGATTGTCTATGCTGTTCTTAAAGATGTTCAGTGTGTTGCTACTGACAATGGTTTCTGGCAGCTGGTTCCAGTGTTCTACTACCCTGTTGGTGAAGAAGGACTGTCTTAACCTTGTCCTGCTGTGATTAACTTTAATTTTGAATTGATGACCTCTAATTGCATCATTTCGGTTAAATTCAAACAGTTCCCTGAGATAACCCTGTTCCTGACCATGAACAAATTTAAAGACCTCGATGAGATCTCCTCTCAGCCTTCTATATCTAAGTGAAAACATATTCAATTTCTTCAATCTTTCCTCATATGCCAGGTTGCCCATACCATTCACCATTTTTGTTGCCCTCTTTTGTACTCTCTCTAAAAGCCAACAATCTTTTTCATAACTAGGGTACCAAGCTTGGACACAATATTCCAGATGTGGCCTGACATATGCACAATAAAGCTTCCTGATGACTTCCTCACTTTTGTATGATACCTTCCTATTTATTGCCCCAAGCATTCTTAGTGCCTTCTTCCTGGCTTCTTTGGTCTGTTCTGATGCCCCCAATTTTGTGTAAAAAATAACACCTAAGTCCTTCTCCTGCTGAGTCACAGATAGTACTTGGCCACCCATCAAGTATGGAGCCTTGATATGCTGCCTACCTACATGCATGATTTTGCACTTATAAAAATTAAATTTTATTTGCCATTTTTCGGACCACTTCACAAGCTCGTCTAAGTCTTTCTGCAGCAAGACCTGCTCATTGTGCCCTGTTATTGCCCTAAAGACCTTCAAATCATCTGCAAATTTCAAAACCTTACTGTCATCTACTATCACTATCACCACCATCAACTATCACCCTACTACATGTCATCAGATGCCTTGACAAATCGCGTACGGCATCGAAAAACATACCGGAGCTCGAAGAAAATCGAGGTGAGATACAAAAACATGGCACCACGGACTCGAAAAATCAGGGCGGGATTCGGAAGTTAAAGAAAATTCAGAAGAGATCCACAAAAATCGCGTTGAGCCCAGATAACTGGCGTTGGGTCCCGGAACCACGCGCCTGGGCGCGATAAGTCGCGCTGGGACCCAGAAAAATCGCACCGAAACCTCAAAATCGTACTGGGGCCCCACAAATGTGCGTCAGAAGCCCCAAATAAACACAGCGGGACCCTAAGAGCACAACGGGGACCGAAAATGCGACTGGCCCTTCAAAGCGCAGTCTCGTAAAAAGCGGCAGGGTCCGAAAACATGCGTTGTAGCCATAACTACATATATATACCGGGAACACTAAAAAAAAAAAAAAAAACACCGGAAGCTCTCAAGGCACATATGGGCCATATGACCGCACAAGGGCCTGAAAAGAGGCTGGGGCCGCAAAAAGCAACATGATCCCAAAACGAACAAAAATACCGGGCACTAAGTAAACACATCGAGATCTTTGAAAGCGCCCCGACAACTAAAAAAAAAATATTCGGTGCGCGAAAAAGCAACAAACCCTAAAACGAGCAGGGGTTTCGAAAATGCGTTGGACCTCTAACAAAAATGAATTGGAGCCTTAAGACACATCCGTAGACGAAGAAATACGAAACGGGTCCAAAGAAGTACACTCAGGCAGGGCTTCGGTACGGTAGCCAACCTGGAAGCATGTTTAATCAAAGATATGAGGTGCATCAAAGCTCAGCGGGTATCCGCATTTCTTCACCATAAAATATGGTAAGAATGGAACTAATGATCGAATTTAATTTATCGAATTTTCGCAGCGAACGCCCATACGAAGCATTTTATCACGTCAGATATGGCGCAAGTCTATCATGTCGCAGTAATTAACAAAGCGTAGGAGGCCCAGCAGAATCCGTAGCATCGCACGAAGTGTGGCGAATGCGCCGAATGCGCAAGATGGGTGTGCACGTGCACTAACGTTGGCATCGTGGCGACCGGGCACTATGAACTGGAATGTCTGAAATTGGAAAATTTTACATTTTAAAGTGATTTGTGCAGGTGTAATTTCAGCAGTGCGAGGTGACTTGTCAAGGAATGCCAAAAGAATAAATTTGAACAGGTTGTGGGAGCTAGGGTTGAAATCCGACGAATCAGAAACGATAGTGGTAGATTAGGCCCCTCCACAGGATAATTCAGTTGATCACTAATTATTGTATTTAAAAAGTTCCCCTTTGACAAAATAGTGGTCCAAATCGGAAGACTATATTCAGTAGTTGGACCCCCTCCAGATACGTTTGCCCCCTCCCCTTCACGCAAATATGGGTGCGTCACTGGTCTCCCAATAATTTTCAGAACTTACGCCCATGGAGCAAAGCCAACATTGCGGGGGTAAATTCCCCCTCACAAGCATACAAAACAACACCGATGCCCCATATTAAATGGGAGGAATGATGTTTTAAAATGTATTTTCTTCCTACAAAGTTGTCTTCTATGAGTACAGCCTGCATGATTAGAGCTTCCCCGCTTCAGTACCTTCTCAACGACATAATTAACAAAACGGTACAGACAGCGATAACCATGGGCGTGACGGCGTGGAATTCGAAGGTTTTGCATTATGTATGCATTGTCATTGTTACATTGTTGCATTGCCATTGATGCATGGTTGTTCAATGCTTGTTCTTGCCGTTAATTTATTCGCGGAGTATTTATTAGTTTAGCTTCTGTGCCAAGTGCCTTGCAGCCAGCACCAAATGTTATGAAAAAAATTAATAAATCCCTAAGATGACGATCAGAAAACCAATTCAATCCACTTCTCGTTGTCACCTTCGTGAAATTGTTGTCCTGGGACTGAGAAATGATCGTTTAAGTTTGTTTATGAGATCAAGCTGGTGGGAATGACTAACAGTAGTGATGAACCTAGCTATATTCAGTTAAACTTGGTGAACAAAGAAATGGGTTGATCAATGGGAGATATCTTTAAGATATGCTCAGCACGAGCCCCACCAGCTCGCTACAATCTAGAGGCCAGCGGGAAGATTCTTCTCGTCGATAAAGCATAAAGATATTGGTTTGTTTTGGCACTGACGTATTTATCTACATTTGCTTATTTATACCCTGGTATGGCTCGGTTCTCAGCGAAAAAAAAGATTCTTGCTATTGCGCTTTGCGTAAATTATATACCATGCCAAGAACAAACAAGACATCAATATGAAATCATGTTCCCATTCGGGAACCATACTAAGAGCCTAAAAAGCAAGAGGAGGCCCTAACACAGTGGAGGCCCCTTTTCGGGGAGCAGGAGGCCCCCTATCAACATTGCCCCCCTGGAAGAATTTCGTGGCGACGCCACTGACCACGACACGATATTATTTGCCACGACGAACCCATTCACCTACAGAGGCCAACCGGATGTGGTGCTTCCTTGTTCGGTGGGAGATTATTGGACGCTAATATCAATCCGATAAATGTATTAAGGAGGATGGTATTCGGAGCCCTGTAATTTTCCCATAGGGCATAATGTTAGTGTTTATCTTGACCGAGGTCAAACATTGACCTTGAAGGTGACATGCTTTGATGTGCTGCTTTCGTCCCCGATGGGAGATTATTCGGCGCTAATGTCCATCTGATGAATGCATTTAGGAAGATGTTATTCGGTATCCCGTAGATGGCAATAGTGCAAGTTCAAAGCAATTTTTGTGTGAACATGGGTCAAAATTTGAGATCATTCGCCAGACGCTTGAATGTGCTGCATCTATGAGCCATACCTAATGCATGTGTATTATTTCGTGGCGTCAAGTAAAATATTCCGGAAATTATCGGGTACCCACGAATTTGGCATAATTTCTATTTTTGGCCATTTTTTGCGAACGGTGGTGAATCGATAATCGTGACGCGTCATTTTGTCAGTGGCAAGCGCCCCCTCCCTCCTGGGGTAAGCTCCCAAGAATCGCACCGGGGCCCCTAAAAATTGCGCTTGGTCCACCAAAGTTCGCGTCGGGCCCCCAGAATTCGCGTAGGGGGCTCCAAATAAATACCGTGGGCCCTGGAAAACTCGCTCCGAGGCCCGAAAATTTGCATCAGGAACCGCCAAAATCGCACTGGAGCCCCAGCTAAGTACAATGCTCCCCGCAAACTCGAACCGGTCCCTCCAAATATCTCGCTCGGGATCCACAATTCCAGTCGGTGGTCCCAAAAATGTGTGAATGGGCATCAAAAATTCCCGTCGGGGCTCACAAAATTGGCGTCTGGGGCCCCGTATATAGCACAATGTGACTCCAAAGATCACATCGGTACGCGAAAAAAGAATCAAGCCGGAGCCCTTCAAAACGAGGAG
>JAOTOM010003805.1:2500-5000 GCA_034440615.1 Ashinkailepas kermadecensis | reverse complement strand
TCCAGTGGATAGCCAATATTTGGGGCTTTCGCATGATGTCAGCCATATTTCGTTATCTGTGTTGTGAGCCGTGCCAGTCGCCAATATGCGCCCGTCTCGGCCGCCGCATGGAATTTCCCAAATCACACGTTAAGCCAACGAGGGGATCTTGTCAACTTTGAGCACGTGCCACGTGCCCGGCATACACCCCACGACAACAAAACTCGGCACAGCACATCACACATCGATTGTCTGTCGCGTGTGAAAATTGCAAGTACGTGCGACCCATAGTCGAACCTACACACGATGGCACTCCACAAAAGGAAAAAAGACGACAGAAAGATAGACAGACAGACAGACAGACAGACAGACAAACAAACACATAAACTTTTTAACGCAAATAGTATAGTAGAGAAGAGATACCACTTTCTGAACACTCAATTGACATCCTTCTCTAAGAAGTATCGGCATCATGCTCTTTGATGAATGCTTATGAAGTCTGCATGTCTCCTTTCTAACAGTATCTCGTTTATAAACAGCATGTGCATGCTCTCGATAAGGAGTGGTGATACACGAACATTTTGCAATGCAATTTCAGGTAAGGGGATGACCTATAATGTGATATGGCGTACAATTCCAGTTTATAGCATAGTTATTATTATCCCTATCCCGAATATAGCTCCTCTTAAATTATGAATCTCAAAACAAATGATAAAGGTTCAGTCATAAGTCCCTATAACATTGACTCAAACTTTAGTCTGAAAGACATCAAAAGCATTTTAAATGACACTAATTCCATGGGAAATTTAGACATCCTGCTGGGCTCGTTTCGACATATCACACCTAACGGAAAAACTATTATTTTAACCCTGACTTAAACCAGGTACTCGCACCGTTCGTGCCCCAAACGTTCTCTTAACGATCTACCGCCGAATGCATTGACCTGGTCAAAAGCAAGGAGAAGCGCCGTCAGCCGGCTTCCCTGGACGTTTGCAGTCTTTTTACTAACGTGCCAATAGAACGGACAATGAAGATAACGACAGATTTTGCGTATCGAAGCTCATCACTAGCACCACGCGCCATGCCGGAGCCCATTATGTGCAGCATGCTACGTCTATGCACTATTAAAGCAGCACCCTTTAGATGTCCGAGTGGTGTGCTCTACTATGAGATAGATGGCATTGCCATGGGATCACCGTTAGGCGTGCTCTTTGCGCAGGCCTTCATGGCCTATGTTGAGCAGGTAGTGCTGCAGGCACCTGGCGTAGAGAGCCCAGCACTCTACTGTCGATATGTTGATGATATTTTGCTAGATGTGCGGGACATACAGCTCTTGTCAGAGCTCAAGTCAAGGCTAGAAGAAGTTTCAGGTTTAGACTTCACTATGGAGTTGAGCATTGAAGACAAGATAAGTTTTTTGAATGTGTCCATCGACGGTAGTAGTGGATTATTTGCAACTAATGTCGATTGTAAGCCCACAGACGTCGGACGTTGCCTTAACAGTAAAAGCCACTGTCCTGATAGATATAAAGACAGTAATATCAGCGCGTATGTGAACAGGGCGATTAGACACTGTAGTACCTGGCAACTAGTGCACACAGAACTACGCAGAGTAAAACAAATGCTCGTTAACAACTATCCGGTGCTTACCATCGACAAGCATATCAGAGACGCCGTCACTAAGCACGCCACAGCCCAGTCACGTCCCCCAACACAGGGCACCATATTCAAGTTGTTCTAGAAAAATAGTATGTCCCCTACTTACCTGACCGATGGAAAGGTGCTTCAAAACATTGTGAAGAGTCACTGTAAGCCTATTGTCCCCGACGATGAACTAAAACTAGTCATTTTCTATAAGAACCCCACCACTCGTTCACTCGTTATGCAATACAACCCATGTTGTGACAAATCACCGCTGAAACAGTCCAATGTAATTTATCAATAGAAATGCACAATTGGGGACTGTGCGCTCCGTTAAGATAGCAATTACATTGGAATAACAACAAATTCACTCGGTAGGCGTATCACCCTGCACTTGCAGAGCGGTGGCCCACAAACGCATACGAACATACATCACGACACATGCCTCACGAGACAACAAATGGTTGACAATACCACTATCATCGCCAGATCCCACGAGCCAAGACGCCTTCACATACTAGAGGCCATATACATAGGCGAAAGAGACCCGGCTATAAACCGGTAGGTTAATGCGCGAGGTACTCTGTCGCTGTATGATGGATCACCCCTGGGGCCAAGATTCGATTGTGACCCTAAAGCCAACATAGGGAGTGTTTTTGGCGTGGCTTTATGAATAGCGACCAACATTGTGGTTATTTTTCTGCTGTGTGATGTCACCTAAATGTGCTTCGCACGCTCATTTCCCAGTGTGTTAGAAAATGAACTGACGATATGTACTGTGGTAACCTACTTATTGCGAGTGAACGCTTACGCATACTAGACGATACTCGCATTCGATTTCAATATATACGCGACTTCGACTCTTGTACCTTCACTATGA
>JAOTOM010003804.1:0-188060 GCA_034440615.1 Ashinkailepas kermadecensis | reverse complement strand
GAATGGCAGCATAGTATAATTTGGCGCTCCTCTGCCCGTTCAGGGGCGCCTCATAAGATCCAGGGGCGTCCCTGAAATTTCAAAGGGGTCCTCGGAAGCTCCAGAGAGTACCTGACATATTGACAGGGCCACCGCGCTATTCCATATAAGCGCTCGAACTTTTGTGGCACCTACCAAAAATGTGCTCTGTCAGGGGTATTTTGACGACCATGCTGATAGCAAAAGGACGCTGGTTATTCCCCGATGAAATGTGTGTGAGGTGGACTAGCTACTACCATGCGAGGCAGTACACTATACCCCGCCAGATCGAGGCGGTACATTTTACTAAACCACACCGAGGAAGTACGCTACATCCAACCTTACCGCATCAGTACACTTTATCACACCTGACCGGGTAGGACACTATATCTCACCTGACCGAAGTAGTACACTACACTGCACCTGACCGGGGAAGTATATTACATTCAGCATGACCGGGGGAAGCATCCTACACTGTAAAAATGACTAGCACTTTTGCTGCTAATTGCATGCTAAGTGGATGCTTCAAACAACGTTGTTCCCTAAGAATGCTAGTAACAAGCACCATATTTACTATTCGGCTGAAAGGGGCTAATTCTAGCCTGCAGGTGCTAGACTGCAAGAATGAGGATGCTTGATTCTAGCCGCCATGAGTGTTATGCCAAGCAGTCCAGAATAACACAACTGCTCATTTCTAGCACTGTTACAGTTCGTGTTTTTTGCGGGAGTTTGAACGCTCTACGTCTGCTTACAGTTAGCAATTGGGTAGTTAAATAAGCGGCGTGTAAAATGGCGGGAACATTAGCACCTTAATGCTGCTTAACGAAACAACTGCGAGCATTCGGCCATTTTGGTTTGGGATACAATGGTGTGCATTTTGGTGCAGTCGTGCGGCAAGATTGCAGTGAAGAAGAGAAGTCTCTCTGGAATCAAGAGAAACTCTGGATCCAGAACCACAAGCCTGTCATAGTCTGTACAAGGTGGGTGTGTCTTCGCAGCGAATGATTTTCCACATCCCTGGTATAAATCTGATTATGTCAGCATCTTGCCACCTCGCTGCATAGATCCCTGAATTTACGCGGGCGCTGTATGACTTACGCAGTTGATGCACCCTCAAGCTACCATAGCCAACAAATCTGAGCTTGACAACACATAATACCTGGCATGCTTAGCAAGGCATATATGGTATTGCTCTGGGACAAACAAGCTTGATTGTTATTTTATGCCATCATTATTCAGCTTTGGACACCGAAAAGCTGAGTGGGTTATACCAGTTGCAGCATATTTTGTGGGCTAAAATTGATTTTTCAGACAATGTTTTCGGCGGTTTATTGTGCTGCTCAGAATTTATTAGCTGACAGAAAGCTCCAGAACCTGGATTATCACAACCAATTGTTGCTACCAGATAATTGTATAGGCTTAACCTAGATGGACTACTATGGCTCTTTATATGACTTTTTTACATTATGACGTTATGACTTTAAGGCATTATTATGGATTTCATAGGCTTATTGATAATTGTGTAGCCATGGAGACATTGGATCTGCTCTTTACATCAACATTTTTTTAAATAAATTTAATCCGAGTTCTTGCTGGGGTTGCTTTATGAACCAGGGTCCTATTGCGAAGCAGAGCTTGTGCGTGAACCCTGGACCCACGACCCGATCCATGAATTCTCGTTCAACGGCAGAATTTTGACCAAAAGTTTAACGTGCCGTCAATGCACCGACACGGCCGCCCGGTAGCTCGTCCTCGGCCTTATTGGGCCACATGCCAACCGACCCTCCCAGCCGGGGGCTAATGCGAGCGCGCGAAGCGACTCGAACCCTGTGTCGCCAGGACAGGGGAGACCAGAGCAGGCCAGCGCTCTAACCAACTGCGCTACCGGGGCGGCACGGCAACAAACAAACCAATATTTGTTCATGAATGGCACTGTGCCATGGAAAACTGAATTGTGATAAATGTGGAGCTTACATAACAAATGAAAGACATTGTCTGGGTTATGTTGGGTTGGTTTATTTGGCATTATTGTTATTTAAGGTGTGCATGATACAGGTTTTGCACACATTTTCCTCCATGAAGCAAGCAACTGGGTTAGGCTACATAAGGCTAGGTTTTTATTTGCAAAATTTGAGATTGAAATGAAACCCTTCAAAATTTCTTTAATTTATTTTTAAAGCAAGCTGGGTTAGATGAGGTTAGGTTAGGGTAAGTTAGGTTTTGTGTTTTTTGAATTGGGAAATGTTGAGACAAATTCTCTTTTTTGAAACCTTTGCAAGTTTTGTGTTTGGGGTGGGGGATACAATTACTTCAAAGGGAGGTTAGGCTATAATATTTAATATCGGTATCAGAAGCTAACATGTAGCAAAATAAGTCATCCGTTCGCTTAAATACAGTGAGCCACCAACATCTGTACGTTACTATCAAGGAGACCAATTTCGGTTCAAGCATCCAATGGGTGCTAAATATGCTTGCACCATATTAGGCGAACCGCACCCAGGAAGTGCTGGTTTTTGGCGTGAGCAAAAACTAGCACCCTGTGGGTGCTAAAGCGGACGCACCCCATGGGTGCTCATTTCAAGCACCCTGCTACTAAATATAGCCCAATGAAGAGGTGCTAGTTATAAGCACCATGCTTATATTTAGCACTTGACATTCTGCGATGTGATGCCAACTCCAGAAAGGTGTTTAATTCAAGCAGCCCTGTGGTGCAGGAATTTGACATTTGAAATAGCACCAAAGGGTTGCTAATCTTTGTTTACAATGTACATTTCACCTGACCGAGGCATAATACTACATCCCACCTGACCGGAGTACACTGCATTCCACCTGATCGGGGAAAGACACTACATCACAGCTAAGATACATGAAAAACACGCTGCTCGCAAACAAATTCCGGCTTGTGTAGTTGTGAAGGAATGCATGGCTAGTCGCCTCACTGCCAGATATCTATCTCCCACGGCAACCAACTCCTCCGTACATAAGTACCAACAAAATACAGCCCACCAGGACCACCGCGGGTGGTTCAGAACCCGCCTTCGAGTCTGGTAAACACTGGCATTCCACGGGCACAACAGAGTTCGCTCCGTCCGTCCGTCCCTCTGTCCCTCGGCCCACCTGTCAGTATGTTCCCTTTGTTCGGCTTGGCTGTTGGTTCCTATTTCTTTTTGTTTTTATTTGTTTGTCTTTATCAGCCGTCCTCCGTCCATTGTCTGTCCGTCCGTCTGTCCACAGCACGCCGGTCTGCCTGCGTCTGCATGCATATATATCCAGCTCCCACTTTATACCCACAATATCTAGATATAGTGATATATCTAGCGAGATGTATCTATCTCGCCTTCCCAACGCCACTTTCTATCCCTCTTTCCACTCTTTCTCCTTTACTATTTTCACTAGATTCCTATCTGCGTTTTTTAAATCTCTCTCTCTCTCCCTCCCTCTCTCTCTCTCTCTTTCTCTCCCTCCCTCTCTCCCTCCCTCTCTCTCTCTCTCTCTCTCTCCCTCCCTCTCCCTCCCTCTCCCTCCCTCCTCTCCCTCTCCCTCCCTCTCTCTCTCTCTCTCTCTCTCTCTCTCTCTCTCTCTCTCTCTCTCTCTCTCTCTCTCTCTCTCTCTCTCTCTCTCTCTCTCTCTCTCTCTCTCTCTCTCTCTCTCTCTCTCTCTCTCTCTCTCTCTCTCTCTCTCTGCCTCACACTATCTTTTCCACTCGTGCTTTCTTCTGTCGTTATCTTGTTTCTTTCTCTTCATCTCTACCTACCTCTCTTCCGGTCTTCCTCTTCCCAGCTTCAGATGTTCTGGTCAAACCTGTGCGTGAATGATGATTATGAGGCAATGTCTGCGGGGAAGATGGAATTTGACTTGATTGAGGTCAATGCTTCGGCCTGGTATTTAACCACAGCAGCAGAGGGTTGGCTATGCAGTTGTTTCGGACGCGGCCTCCTGTAAGGACTCGGTACCAAATTACAAGGTGAGCTCTGCTTAGGTCCTGTGGATGACATCCCTTTGCCATGGAGTGTCGTTAGGCTGGCTCATCCATCCTGCACGAGATCTGATCTCCCCCGTCTGGAGGTTTTGATTGTGCATACGACTTAGTACTTACATACTTAATCGATACTGGCCTTTCAGTTCCACTCCATTGTCCTCTTACGTCTAATATTCTGATAGAGCTGTTGTCAACGTCAAAAAATGATGAATCGCTTCACCATGACTTGCAGGAAGTGCAGTGCCATATTAGAAGACGTCGCGACTATTTATTATTGTGCATTATAGTATTGTTGTGTAGCAGACTATTATTGCAATTCACGAAGGGATACTAACCCACGGAAATTATTACTTGCTTCTCCATGTTTTACGGCAACAGGTGTGCACAAGTGTCCCGAAAATAACAAGAGCCTCTCATTATGTGCAAAGCCCACCAAGGTGCAGACAAACGCCTCGCTTCTCAGCCAACACAAAGCTCACATCAGCTGTTACAGAAGTTCGAGGAGGTGTGACTGTTGACAGATGAGGCACTGGTCTCTAAGCGTGCTGCTGGGCCTAGCCGTGGTCTTGCTGATCAGCCATGCAACCGCTACAGAACCAGGTGAGGTGGACCGGCCGACCCGGTGTCACGGCTGGGAGACGTCCGCCCACCCCTCACTTAGGGGTCAGCTAGACCGTTCTCTTGACGACAGAACTCATTAGGTATAAGAAGTATGAGAATGAGATGCTACGTAGTATAGTATAATAAGTATAGCTCCAGGAGCTATACTTATTATACTATACACGTATAATAAGTATAGCTCCTGGAGCTTCAGGGGCCCCCGGAGTTGGAAAGCCTCTGGTTATTGATGAAATTTGAGTGTCTTCTGTAAATTCGAGGATCCATGAGGACTGAAGTCTCGGGAGCTTGATAAATGGGTAAGAACAGGAGTGGTTCTTGGAAGCTGGATGGACTCCTTGAAGCTGAAGAGGTTCTTGAAGACACTGGAGGGGCCCTTTTCAACTGGAGGTACCCCTTGAAGCTGGAGATGCCCCTTCAAGATGGACTTGCTTCTTGAAGATGGAGGGCCCTGGTATCTGGCCCCCGGCGCTCTCAGATATAAACCTTATAGCTCCATGACGTCACACAGGGTGGTGGATTTGACGAAATACGGCCACTTAAAGGGGGATGATGGTGATGGGAACACTTTCGCAGATCTTATTTGTTTTTATTTTAAAACAGAAATCCTTTTTTGAATAAAGGGAAGGAATTCCAGGCACTTTTCCAATCTTGCGGAGAGTGTACCGTTTCCCTCCTTGGCCAATTCCTGGTCCCGCCACTGGTCGGAACTGCTTTCCCAGGCATCAAATGTGAGCCACATTCAGACAATTAGTGCACCATACATGCTATTTTATCTTCTTGCATGTGGTTACGTTCAATATGTTCAATATGTACACGTGAGCTTGGCAGGGGATGCCGGGGCATGTACGGTGAATATATTCGACATGTCACAGGTCGGTTGTAGGCGTTGCATTGAAGGGCTGGTAATTACTTATCTGTTTTTGCTGGAATCCCCTGCTTTATTTATTTGAAATGGTTTGTGTATTTGAAGAAGCACACACTTTTTCTGTGACTAGGTGAAGCAGAGTCGCAACGTGATGTTTGTGTCTATAGATGCGCTCAAGAGGTGCAAGCGGTGTTGCCGTCACCTGTCCCGGTACTCCTACATTGCGTCGAAGGAAAACAGGAGGTCCATTAATGTTGGCCAATATTAGCATTCGCCATATACATTTTTTAATACAACTCAATGGCGTTGCATGAAAAGAAGCGACCGAAAATGACCTTTACTCCTCACTACTAAGTAACTTTACTCCCCTGCTCCTACAAACTGCCTGGCTGCTACGTGGCCAATTATTAACCCTCGCCCGTTGATGCAACTCCTCCCTAAGGTTTTTGTGTATTCCTTCCAAACCGAAGAACGGATCGCTCTGAGATTTTCAGTACCCTCTGGGCCAACCTTTTGACGACTTTTGGTGAAATTTGTTTTGGAGGGCATGTCAGGTCACAGAGTTATGAGGTCATAAAATGGAGCACCTCCGAGCAGTTTTCAACAAATACGTGATTATCGCACCTAAACATGACATTGTTGCCTACATCGACTGGTATTATGTGTTTTGCAATGCAATTTTGCAATGCCCAGATGGGTTCCCATTGGAAAAATAATGTTCCAAAAATCGGTGACCTCGGTTGACCTCGTTTGACCTTTCGACCTTTTTTAGCTGACCTACGGTAATTTTTCGTGCTGAATTCGAATTCAGCGTCCATTTTTACCCTAAGGAACTTTAAATTTCGAAATTGGAACCACTCTTAAAAAAGTTGGATATTTGGGGTCACGGCTTTGACCTCATTTGGTGCATGACATATTGGTCCGATCACATCGTGTCACATGTCGTTATGTTCGCAAGGTCCCAATAAACATGTTTCCGGCCATGTCGTGAATATTTAGACAGTAGTTTCGATATAACTGACGATTTTCTTCGAAAAATACCCC
The DNA here is from genome assembly GCA_034440615.1 of Ashinkailepas kermadecensis. NCBI lineage: Eukaryota > Metazoa > Arthropoda > Thecostraca > Neolepadidae > Ashinkailepas > Ashinkailepas kermadecensis. Next base: position 181,533 of record JAOTOM010003804.1, on the reverse strand, counting down.
AAAAAATCAATTTTAGACATTTGATCTGACCTGGAAGGTCAACCATTGACCTTAGAAGGTCATACTGAATTCCAACCGCGAGATCTCGGCCAAATCTATCACTTTCGTATTTGGTTCGTTTTCGTAACATGCACGGTTTCGAATCGCCAGGGGGGGGGTCGTACCCCCCCCTATACGACCGAAGGTGGTAAAATGCCGAATACTAGCGAGGGTTAAACCTACAATGCTGCGTAATGCTCCCCACAGCGCCACCCCTGTAGCACACAGCGCCACCTGGACAACACAAACTGAACCTAAACGCTATCAAGCGTCGCTTACGAGCCTACTACTGCAATAAGCATACGCTGCGGTGCCGCATGTGCCGGGTGATTCCAGACCCGTCCCATCTGTCCCGGGTGGTTCCAGACACGTCCCACCTGTCCCGGGTGATTCCAGACACGTCCCACCTGTCCCGGGTGGTTCCAGACACGTCCCACCTGTCCTGGGTGGTTCCAGACACGTCCCACCTGTCCCGGGTGGTTCCAGACTTGACCCACCTGTCCCGTGTGGCTCCAGACCCGTCCCATCTGTCCCGGGTGGCTCCAGACCCGTCCCACCTGTCCCGTGTGGTTCCAGACCCGTCCCACCGATCCCGGGTGGTTCCAGACCCGTCCCACCTGTCCCGGGTGGTTCCAGACCCGTTCCACCAGTCCCGTGTGGCTCCAGACCCGTCCCACCTGTCCCGGGTGGTTCCAGACCCGTCCCACCTGTCCCGTGTGGCTCCAGACCCGTCCCACCAGTCCCGGGTGGTTCCAGACCCTCCCACCTGTCCCGTGTGGCTCCAGACCCGTCCCACCTGTCCCGTGTGGCTCCGGACCCGTCCCACTTGTCCCGTGTGGCTCCGGACCCGTCCCACCTGTCCCGTGTGGGTCCAGACCCGTCCCACCTGTCCCGGGTGGTTCCAGACCCGTCCCACCTGTCATGTGTGTCTCCAGACCCGTCCCACCTGTCCCGTGTGGCTCCGGACCCGTCCCACCTGTCCCGTGTGGCTCCAGACCCGTCCCACCTGTCCCGTGTGGCTCCGGACCCGTCCCACCTGTCCCGTGTGGCTCCAGACCCGTCCCACCTGTCCCGGGTGGCTCCGGATCCGTCCCACCTGTCCCGGGCGGCTCCGCACCCGTCCCACATATCCCTTGTGGCTCCAGACCCGTCCCATCTGTCCCGTGTGGCTCCAGACCCGTCCCACCTGTCCCGTGTGGGTCCAGACCCGTCCCACCTGTCCCGTGTGGCTCCGGACCCGTCCCACCTGTCCCGTGTGGCTCCAGACCCGTCCCACCTGTCCCGGGTGGCTCCGGATCCGTCCCACCTGTCCCGTGTGGGTCCAGACCCGTCCCACATGTCCCGTGTGGCTCCAGACCCGTCCCATCTGTCCCGTGTGGCTCCAGACCCGTCCCACCTGTCCCGTGTGGCTCCAGACCTGTCCCACCTGTCCCGGGTGGTTCCAGACCCGTCCCACCTGTCATGTGTGTCTCCAGACCCGTCCCACCTGTCCCGTGTGGCTCCGGACCCGTCCCACCTGTCCCGTGTGGGTCCAGACCCGTCCCACCTGTCCCGTGTGGCTCCGGACCCGTCCCACCTGTCCCGTGTGGCTCCAGACCCGTCCCACCTGTCCCGGGTGGCTCCGGATCCGTCCCACCTGTCCCGGATGGTTTCAGCGGTTTCTCACTTGTCCGTTCCTGTTTCAGAGGCGCCCGCTCGGGAGGACCGCCTGCTGGCCATATTCCGCACCAGCACAGTAACCGTCCTCGAGGCCACTACAGTTACTAGCCTCTACAGCTGCTTCGTGGGCTTCGCTGGACGTGGTGCATGCACCAGACGGCGCCGTAACTTCGGGAAACGGCTGCACATCTTGCCAAGCAAGCTGCTTGCCAGGTAAGAGTAACAACCTCAGCTGCCCGCCAGGTGAAACGACACTCAGCCGTCGGACAGGCGCCAAGGACACCTTCAGCATGAGCTGCCGACCAAGTGGGAGGGAAACCACAGTACCAGGTGTCCCGGTGTGAGGGACACAGAGCTGGACACCACCCACTCCCCACCGTAGAACAACTGCATATGTGAAAATGATGATCCTGTGATCCATGCTGCACGCCGATACATGTAAACTGCTGCCCCCCCCCCCCGACACTCCTGCGCGATAATAAGACCATGATTATAATTGGATGGATTGTGCTTGCGCTGTGTACTTCAGGACTGTATGTTTTAATATTAGCAAAACATTTGAGACAAATAGTCAGTAAAAAAAGGTGTCTTGATTAAGACATCACGTTTCCTCCGATTGTGCACTTAGATATTACGATGCATAATGTGGTAACATGGCCGAGATAACACGAAGTTAATCCAAATTGACGCGGCCTGTATATTTGAGTGGTTCGTGATCAGGGTCGGACGGGCCTTTTTCACCCGATCCGAGTGTATGATCTGACGCGAATGTTTGATCGGATCCGCTTGCAATGATTCGGGCGCATGACCTCACCCGGGGCGTGACCTGACCTAAGCCCGACTGACGGCCGGTGGCGGTCTGTTGCAGCGAGACTGAGCTGGAGCCGTCGCTGCGCTCCACGTCGGTGCGCGACGGCCGTTTCCTGTACACATACGTCTCAATAGTGTCGTCCACTCTAACTACCACTGTGGTGGTCACTAATTCGGAAAAATCCGTTCCAATGGTAGTGTTTTGCACAGTGAATGGCTATAACATCGTCGAATTTCCCAACTGTGCGGCGTAGATCGGCAGATAACCTGGACCACGGACGCGAACTGCCCACGGCAGTCCATCACACACGTCATTTATGCGGCGGGTCGAGCTGCGTGGAGAGATCCAAGCCTACAGATCCGATCGGCTATTCTGATGACGTACTGTGTTTGTCGTTTGGTTGTCGGAGTGTACTACCGTCCGCCTGTTCAGTCGTTGGACGATTATTGAATGTTGACCTTATTACCTGTTGGGCAGTTGTCACGTGATTCACCATGCGCTCGTTGAGGGCTTCCCACAGAAGCACATGGCGCGTTTTGTAACAGAGTTCCTATAAATTATACTTTTGGCTGTCCCGTAACTGTAAATGATGTGGCCCCGTAAGCCAGCGTACCGTAAATGTAACGCCCCACGGGCCGCAGCCAGCCGGCTGCTCGCTGACGGCCGTGTCGCCGCGGAGACCGGACGTGGGTCCATAGCCCATTACCGGCACACGTGACGTGTACTGGCGGAACCGGGCGGCGCTCGCCCGCCGCCGGCCGCGCCCCAGAGAGACGTCGCTGGACCTTTGAAGCGCGCGGCGCTCGCCCGCCGCCGGCCGCGCCCCAGAGAGACGTCGCTGGACCTTTGAAGCGCGCGGCGCTCGGCCGCCGCCGGCCGCGCCCCAGAGAGACGTCGCTGGACCTTTGAAGCGCGCGGCGCTCGGCCGCCGCCGGCCGCGCCCCAGAGAGACGTCGCTGGACCTTTGAAGCGCGCGGCGCTCGCCCGCCGCCGGCCGCGCCCCAGAGAGACGTCGCTGGACCTTTGAAGCGCGCGCACCTGTGTCGGTCGCTCCCGTGCCCGCTAAATTCCCGCCTAATTTCGGCCTCCAAATTTATCTGAAAAGCAGTATCACGGCTTTCCATCGCAAAGGAACATTTTGTACTGGCGTTTAAGTGTCTCAGATATTCGTTCATACGCCGCGGTACAATACAGGCAGCACAGAGGACTTTCGTGCTTTTACAGCCGGGTTATCGTGAACGTGGGGTCATGGACTATTACGTAGCCGACATAGGAACTTTCCTACAGTTTGTTATCAGAAATATACAGCTTCAAATGAACCCTTGGGTTTATCGTTGTGCTCGCTCGAGCACATTCACAAGGTCGCCGTTCCTGCACAGGGAGTTGGAAGCCATGAAGTCACATCGGCATGAGAACAGCATTCACAGCTACTACCCAGGGGTCGTAAAAGACGTCAGGAATATCACCATTTTGGGTCCAGGGCCTGATTAATGTCACCACAGAAAAAAGCAATAACAACACGAGAAACTGTTCTATAATGCCTTCGTACACAACGAAATCGTCGGTCTCGTTTGACTAGCATTGTTGAAAAAGAAACCATTTGAAACACTTATAGAAAGCGGAAGAACGCAACACGGATTAACATTTTCAAATCCGGTCCAATCCGTATCTGTATGAACCAATCCAATGCGTATCCATGTCCGTAACGGATAGCGATATCCATTCGTTATCCAATATCCTTGAAGGAAAAGTGTCAAATAGCTAAAACCTGATTGGTTGCAGTACTAAATTTGTAGACCATCAACAATAGGCAATAGTTTAGCTGAAATAAGAACAAAAACTTACAGTAACATTTGATGTGAAAAGTGGATTGCAATTTTCATTGGCAGCATCATATTGTAAGACATTTAAAAAAAATCACTTCAGCTCACATGTGTAGACTGCAGTTCTCTAACCTATAGGTACTAGCTTATGGTGCCTAATCATGAATAAAGCATACACGAAACAGGACAACTACGAAGTAATCAAGTAAGATAAATGTATTAACATCAGTTTGAGCGTGAAATATAATAATATAAAAATATCAAAATGATCCACCCTGTCCAGGTGCTGTCACTAACTTCACAATATACCTACTTACCTGTCTGTCTGTCTGTCACTAACTTCACAATATACCTACTTACCGGTCTGTCTGTCTGTCACTAACTTCACAATATACCTACTTACCCGGCACACAACTTGGTAGCAGGTGCGCAAACAGAGGGGGCTATGGAAGCTATAGTCCCCCGTCATGCAAGAGGGACCCATTGCAGCGCGCTTCGCACCCGAAATTTAGCTTTGTTTCCTGCTGAGGGCCAGTAACAAATGGGGGCCCCTTGAGAGGTGGTGGGCTCCCAAGAATCGCGTCGGTATTCGGAAAAATTGCGTCGAGGCCCGGAGAAATCGTGCTGCGGCCACAAAAACGTCCGTCGGGGCCGGAGAATCATATTGGGTCGCACAAAATTGCGCTTGGGCACCAAAATTGAAGTCGGGCCCCCAAAACTCCCATCAATTCCAAAATATATGCAGCGTGACCACGAAGGATCGCATTGGAGACCCCAAAAAAATCGCCGGGGCCCAAAAATAATACGATCGAGGACCCGAATGATTACAGCGGGACTCCGAAAAATCGCGCTAGCGCCCCAAAATTCCATTCGGGCCCCCCAAAAATCCGATCAAGGGGCCCCTAGTACAGACAGTTGGACCCAGTAAGTTCGCGCCGGGGCCATACAATTTTAGTGCGGACCCAAAATCGCCCTTGGACACCAAAATTCGCAGTTTGGCCCCAAGCATTGAAGTGGAGGGCCAAAAATTAACAGACGGCTCCATACATTCGCCAAGAGTCCCGAAAATCGCGCCGGGCACCCAAAAAAGCGCGCTGGTGTCACAAAATATCCGTGGCCCAAGCTACGTGTAGCAGAATCCCGAGACCTGGTGCCGGGGCCGAAAAAAATCCCGTCGGGCTCCCAAACATCGCACTGGGTGCTCAGAAACATGATGTCTAGCCCACACGATTTGTGTCGAGCGCCCCAAATTAATACAGTGGGGCCCAGAAAGACACGCTGCGGCCCCAAATATGCCATCGCGTCGCCACAAATTCGGTCGGTAGCCCCCCAATAAAGACATCGGGATCTCGAACCCTCGCTCCGGTGCCCGAAACTCGCACCGAGAGCCACAAATCGCGCTTCGTGCTAAAAAAAAGTTACGACGGGTCCCCCAAAAAAATTCGTCGAGAGCCCCAAATACATAACCCCAAAAACGTTTAGGCTCCTCCCAAAAAAACGTGCTGTACCAAAAAAAATCACGCGGGCCCTAAAAATTCCTATGGGCCCAAAAATGTAACGTTGAGGCTCTCAAAAATCGAGCCGAGGCTCCAAGCTGAAAAGAAAAGAAGTTAGAGAAAAACTTTGAACAGGAGGAGAGGGGGAGTTAGGGAGACCGATAATTTGGAAAAATGACGGTATGCTGGACCCCGGGCACAGGGAAATTACGTTGTCACTAATTACTATAGTCTAATTTAAAATATTTCAAAAACATAATTTTAATTGAAATGTGACCCCCCGAAAATGGTGGTCGAAATCAGGGGACTTTTTACATTGGGGAAAGTGGGTCCCCTCCCAAATCAATTTGGTCACCACTGGTTGGAATTCTAGGTAGGCCACTGAGGAACATCAATTAGCGTGCTTATGACTTTCTAGTATACTGGGGCTCCTATATGCGTACCGAGGGCCCCTACGGCTTGCTGGAGGCTCCTGAGACGTTCTGGGAGTAGTTGAAAAACGTGTCAAGGCCTTAAAACGGGCTGCTGCATTGAAAGTCGTAAATGTCTGGGTCTCCAAGTCACTGTAAGGGTACCAACGCTCTTTCGGAGACTTCAACACGCCTCGGAGGCCTCATGACAAACCTGAGGGACATCCAATATGCTTTAGGAGCTATCATTATGTTTTTGGGTTCCCATCATGTTTTAGGGAACTCCAACACTCTTTAGCTGGGTCCCGAGACGCCGTTGGGGGCCCCGACATGTCTTAGTGGGTTCAAGCACCTTAGGGCCTCCAGCACGTTCTAGGGGTCCCTAGCACACTTTAGAGACAATCATGCCTAGGGCCCCAACATAATAGCGGGCCCTCGGTGCGCCTAGCGGTTCGGTTCCCAGAAGAACCATAAGACGCTTTGATACCCTCCACTATACTTTTATTTTGAGGCCTGGCGCGTTTTTAGGGCTCATCGTGTGTTTCTGGTTGCTCCAGTGCACTTGAGGGGATGCCTTTTTAGACGTCCGTGAAGTTGGCAGGAGTTCGATATTCATATTCAGCAGGAATCGACGACCCCTTCGATTTCGCCCAAACTCGGTGAGACGGTAGTCCCAAGGTCCCTGACCCACCATGCAGACGCATTGCACGGCGCATCGAATGGTTTGACCTCCAGAGGTCAACGTAGGTCAACCATTCAATAATGCCAGAATGTCTAAGTAATATAGCCCATTCGATCCGCAACGACACGCTGATTCGGAAATTGCTCTCATTTATCACAAAGCACACACGGTTAATGAGTTATGACCAATTATGTAATTTTGTTTCCCACAGCATTGCTTCCCACACATTCCCATGCATTATTCACATTCCCATTCCGGGAATGTCTATGCAATACACATAGTTGTAACGCCAATAACGTGGGCAGTCCAACGGTGGCATTAGAATCATTGACGTCGGATTAATTCCGGAGATATATCAAAATATGTTCCGATAAAATCAGTTTTGGACCCAATGGTTAATTTCCCATAGGGTTTAGCATGGGACCGTGCGGAACTGGAAATCGCGACCCCTTCGATTTTTGTTTAAATCGCCACAAACGTATGTAATGCCAAAACACGTCGACAACTCACGCCGTTTCTCGGGGCATCGAAAGATGTGACTTCCAGAGGTCAACGAGTTCCAGTTCGATATTCGACTTTGACCTATATGTGAGGATGGAACATGTGACTGTCATTGGTTGGCATGCCCAAGTCGTAATGGAAGAAAGCAAATTAATAACGCTTCAAATCTAAAGCGAAATTTCAACGGTCAATGAGACATGTGACCTTGCCAGGCCAGAGGTCATGTCAGGTCAAGCCGTTCACATGATGAAATGTGTATAAAAGACACATAGGTGTAACGCCAATAACGTGGGCAGTCCAACGGTGGCATTATAATCATTGACGTCCGATTAATTCCGGAGATATATCAAAATATGTTCCAATAAAATCAATTTGGACCCAGTGGTTAATTTCCCATAGGGTTTAGCATGGGACCGTGTGGAACTGGAAATCGCGACACCATCGATTTTTGTTTAAATCGCCACAAACGTATGCAATGCGTTGCGTATGCGTTTGCGTATGCGTTTGTGGCGATTTAAACAAAAATCGAAGGGATCGCGATTTCCAGTTCCGCACGGTCCCATGCTAAACCCTATGGGAAATTAACCGTTGGGTCCAAAACTGATTTTATCGAAACATATTTTGATATATCTCCGAAATTAATCGGACGTCAATGATTCTAATGCCACCGTTGGACTGCACACGTTATTAGCGTTACACCTATGTGTCTTTTATACACATTTCATCGCGTGAACGGCTTGACCTGACATGACCTCTGACCTGGCAAGGTCACATGGCTCATTGACCGTTGAAATTTCGCTTTAGATTTGAAGCGGTATTAATTTGCTTTCTTCCATTACGACTTGGGCATGCCAACCAATGACAGTCACATGCTCCATCCTCACATATAGGTCAAAGTCGAATATCGAACTGGAACTCGCTGACCTCTGGAGGTCACATCTTTCGATACCCCGAGAAACGGCGTGAGTTGTCGACGTGTTTTGGCATTGCATACGTTTGTGGCGATTTAAACAAAAATCGAAGGGGTCGCGATTTCCAGTTCCGCACGGTCCCATGCTAAACCCTATGGGAAATTAACCATTGGGTCCAAAACTGATTTTATCGGAACATATTTTGATATATCTCCGGAATTAATCCGACGTCAATGATTCTAATGCCACCGTTGGACTGCCCACGTTATTGGCGTTACAACTATGTGTATTGCATAGACATTCTCGGAATGGGAATGTGAATAATGCATGGGAATGTGTGAGAAGCAATGCTGTGGGAAACAAAATTACATAATTGGTCATAACTCATTAACCGTGTGTGCTATGTGATAAATGGAGCAATTTCAGAATCAGCGTGTCGTTGCGGATCGAATGGGCTATATTACTTAGACATTCTGGCATTATTGAATGGTTGACCTATGTTGACCTCTGGAGGTCAAATCATTCGATGCGCCGTGAAATGCATCTGCATGGTGGGTCAGGGACTTTGGGACTACCGTCTCACCGAGTTTGGGCGAAATCGAAGGGGTCGTCGATTTCTGCTGAATATGAATACGAGAACTCCTGCCAACTTCATGGACGTCCTTTTTAGGGGGCCTGAGCGCAAATTGTCACTGGGCCTAAACGGGTAAAAACAGCTAAGCTTTGGTGCGAAAGTCTGCCAAAATGGGCCTTTTGACACGACAGGGGGTTACTAATTGGTGGATTTAGATTGTGCGGTTGGGTGAGGAGCACTGTAGTACCCAGGATTTGGATCAGGAGTGGAAGTAGGGGGAAAACAGTCTCAGATGTAGCCTAACCAACCCCCATATTTTGCGGCATCGGATTTCAACCACTATGCAATTTTTTTTGCAAAGGGAACACTTTGAAAGAAAATAAGTAATGAGTAATCACATTTCCTGTGGAGGAATCCCCGCTTAGGGTCCCCGGTATTTTTAGGGCCCCGGCGCGATTTGCCATGCAATTGGCCCGATTGTTGTGGCCCCGGCGTGATTTTTCTTTCCCAGGCCCGGACACGGTACTTCAGGAGTACTGCACGATTTTCTGGACCGGGGTCAATGTTCTCCCATTTTACCAAAACGTCCTTATATTTTTTTCCTCCTTATCAAGCTCTTCTTCCGGTTTCCTTACCTCATTTTTTTCGGAAGTCACCAGAGGGAACATAATCTGAGTCAATGGCATTTACATCCTGATCGGTTTCGTGCATACGACGGAGGTGATTTGCAACAACATTCTTGCTACCTTTCATGTATAGCACTTCACAGTTGTGCTCTGAAAGCATAACTATCCACGTTTGCGGCATCGGGTTTTTCATCTCGGACAAGTTCAAGGAAGTAAATGGACAGTGATCAGTTAGAACGGTAACTTTCGATCCCAGCAGATACTGTCTTAATTTCTGCACTGCCGACACACATGCTTCCTGTTGAACAATGGACCATTTACGCTGGGTTTCATTAAGTTGTTTCGACAGAGATTGTACCCCTCGTTCGTCCTCACCATAATTCTGGACGAGAACTGCTCCAATCGTATTTTGTGAAGCGCCCGTGTACAATTTCTAATCCTTTGTAATGTCTGGGTATGTCAGCACGGGCGCGGAGGCTAGTTTTTCTTTGAGTGTTTGAAATGAGCTTTCGCACTGTTCGGTCCATTCGAATTCCGCATGCTTCTTCGTAAGTTGTATGAATGGAGCGGGAATTTGGCTAAAATTTGGAATGCACCATCGGTAGTACGAACACATACTGATAAATGACCGAATTCCCTTTACATTTGTCGGAGTATCCTTTTTTTAATCGACTCAACTTTCTCCAGATTTGGCTGAATGTCATTAGCCGAGATGATGTGGCCTAAATACTGAACCTCTGTTCTAAGAAAGTCACATTTCGACAGTTTCAACTTAAGTTTTGTTTTCCGCAGTCGACGGAGGACTTCGAGATGGGCAAAATATTCGTGGAACGTTTTTGAGTGCACAATTATGTCGTCGATGTATGCCGTTGCAAGCTGATTTTGGAGTACAAACAATACTTTGTTCATCAATTCCAAACTGCCGCGAAAAAATTTATGATGTTTTCCTCATCAATGTTGTCAAAGAAATCATTCGAAATCAGTGAGATGTCTGCTCCGAGATCCACAAGCGTGTAAGCTTTTCAATTTCCGATACGGAGCCAGGACATCGGAGTGTTGGGTTTGATCCGAATTTGTTGAACAGGAGCTTTTTTCTGCTTACCTTTTTGTCCACATCTCCTTTTTCTAGCATTTTTCCTTTCCTTTCTCCAATTTTCGTCCGTCCGTAAGTTCAAATCTTCATCATGATGGTCTTTCATGATGGAGCCACTCAGTTTTCCGATGGCTTACATTGGGAGCGGCACTGACGGCGCATTTGCCCTACTTTTCTACAGCCTCTGGAGATAGGTTTTATGTCGGGGGTCCATTGATAGTTGGGATGGAGCTGCGGTCTCCAACGTTTTGGACCTGGTGGACGTGGCTGAGGGGCTGCGTTATTATCGTTTGGGATGTAGGGTCATGGTGGCCTAGGATATGAATGAACGACGGATTATGATGGATGAACGACACTTGGTCTTGTCTGTGGTTGGTTGTCCGTTTTTGGATCGCCAGATTTTGTGCTGCTAGTTTCTTCTATCGTATGTCCTACTTTTAGTACCAATTTCTCCAGTTTGTCTAATCTGTCTTTCCGTGCTTCCGGTCGAACCGCATCTACTGCCATTGGTTCGTCCTCTCGCTTGGGCACGCCTCGGCACATTTCGACTGTCCTGTCGTTTTCTTGTTCGCGTATTGCGAATTGTATTGGTTCCTCCAGATTTTGGAACTGCTTTCTATATGATTTGTCAGCTAGCTGATTGCTTTGCAATCCTTTGCTAAATACGTCGATCAAAATATCTTCTGTGGCATGGTTTTCCAAGTTTGGATATGCATCCATAGCCAGAGCGAGTCGCCTCTCATCAAAATTTCGCACCAGTTCACCTCTAAGCTGCTTCAATTTTCGTAGCCTTTTCCTGAGAACATTTCTGATCTGAAAGATCTGAGTGTCTTTTCCTTCAGTAAGTGTTTCATTTCTGCCCACGTCCCGTTCGGTTGATGGGAGATTACGCGCTGGATGTATACAGCTGCAGATCCAGAAAGTGTTCTGATGCTAATTATTTCCATCTGCTCGTCAGCCATCGTGAAGCTGATGCGTTCCAGGTGCCTGATCCACTCGCAAAACTTGTTATGGCTTTCAACCGGAAATAGTTTGATATTCTAACTGAAATCTCGGGCTCGAATATCGAGCAGAATTTTGTTAAAACTTTTAGCAAGTTGGTTCACTGAAATTTCAGTCATGTTCAATTTTCAAAAAATGTTTCCACCTAGAAATGGGAGACAACGCGCGAAAGCTTCCAGACGCAGCCGCTAGAGCGGCGACACATCCAAATAGGACATGAATTGCCCGCCGCACTAGCCGCTTCCATGCCTTTCGCTTGTGAATTGTGGGATATTGGAGTGGAAGAAGTTTCCTAAGACTAATTACTTGGTGTTGGTGAGTTCGGAGCTGAGTTCCTGGTTTCGCATATAAGTAATTTATGTGTCTGGGTAGAGCCGGTGGCCTACCGAAGGAGGGCAAAGGGGACAGCGCTCCTATGTCCCACAATCCCTGAGAGATTGTTGGGGCCCCAAGAATATCACTGAGGTTCGGAAAAAATTGCGCCGGACAGCCTAAATATCCCGCTGGGCTCACAAGGATCGCACCGGAACCCATTAAAAATCACATTGGATGTCCAAGAAGTTGCGCAGGGACCCCTGGAAATGACTCTGGGGCCCCAAAAATTGCAACGAGGCCCCTGTAAATTACATTGTGGATAATACACCATTACACCCAGAAATCGCTTCATGGCTCCCAAAAATGACCATGGGGTTGCCTAAACGTTGGACCGGGGCCCATGAAAATACCATCGGAGCCCAAAAAGACGCGCCGGGCCCCATTCAAATTACGCTGGGGCCACGAAGTCATGCGGTGGTCATCGAGAATGACGCTGAGGTACCCAAAGACTAGCTGGGCCCCTAAAGATAACGCTGGGGGCTCAAAAGGTCGAGCCGAGGGACCCGGAAAACCGCGCTGGGCCCACACAAAGTCGCACCGGGGCACCTGAAAATCACGATGGGAGCCTCAAATGCTCGGGCCGGAACCCCTGAAAATCACGCGGGGCCCCCAAGAAGTCATGCGATGGTCCTTGAAAATCACGATGGTGGCCCCAAAGGGCCCCTGAAAATCACGCTAGAGCTCAAAATGTCAGGGAATGTCCATGTGTCATGCCTCTGTCCTTTGCATGATGGGTGGGTGTGGCCCCCTTTCCTCTTGGATCCGCCGCAAATGAGACCTGTATATTGTGTGATGTGATCTGAATCGTGTACCTGATGTCCTCAGCGGTTGGTGTGATGTTTCGTACATTATGCATGATATCGTTTACTGGTTGATCTCTTATTCCAGTCCATCATGCATGCAGCCTTATTTTTGGCTTACCATCTGCTTTTTTTGTTCTTATGGGCTAATGCAAAGGTGGAAGAGGAATATTATTTGTCCGGAAGCAAGGCATAACAACTTACAAAATTGTTCCTGCCTGGGTGTAATTTCCCAACCAAGTTTACAAATTTGATATTTGAAGCTACCATCACTGTGCATGTAGTATGAGCTTTCCAGACTTAGCTTCGGTCAGGGGATCTCAACATTGCACACACGGACAGGTCAGAGGCGGATCCAGAAATTTCCATGGGGACACTCGTCTGGGGAGAGACATTTCCTCGGAGGGCCGCCGCTGCGAAAGTTCCTGGAGGTGCGCATTTGCCTCAATGTCTGTTGAGAGGAGAGATGTATGCACTCGCCCGTACTGAAAATAGCACCGTTTGCCATAAAGAGGACGCATTTCCTCTCAGAGGAGCGCCTTCGGCTGAAAATTGAGCGAGGGGGTCGTTGCACTCTAGCCTTCCCAGACAGGTATTCCGGTCAGATGGGCGCCATCTTTCTATGGAGGCATTCCCCAGTGCTCTCCTGTATCCGCCCCTGGGGTAAATGCACTCTTAAGGTATGCACAACAATGCCCATGGTAGCTACCTGGCACAGGTGTAGGTTTCTGAAAAAATATTAGGGCACAATACATGAAGGCAATGGCCAGGCCCAAATGGACTGGGGGATACTACATTAAGGTCCACTACTAGAAGTTTAAATTATTGGAAGGGCACATCCAACACGGGGAGGGGGAGCAAGTGCCATCCCAGGCACTGCTCCGACCGTAAGGCATTCAAACACAGTATATGAGGAAGATCGTCGGCAATCGGTAAGCAAACATCAGCATATTTCATGTTTGTCTAGAAACACTCATCACGCCACATCTCAGCAATACAATCAGACTCTTCGAAACGTGCCGCACATGGATACCTACACGGGAGTGCTTAGTTCGTTTGAAGGAGGCCTCTCTTGATTAAACAAAAATAATACATGCCTTTTCTCGGATTCCATAACTGGGAACTCATCCCCACCTGCTCCGCTGGATGTAGGGACACAGCAAATACCCATCCCATGAAACGGTTACTGACATATTACGCACGAACTATTAAAAACCAGCATCAACAACCCTTCAACACACACTCCCAGCGTTAGCGGGCCACTGTTTGCTGCCTCTCGTGTCACACTCGCCTGTACTGCCATCTGGTGGCAGAAACTCCGCGATGTCTCCCATTGGGCTTCACTAATTTTGCGATTTCAGTGTCTACTCATTGATTAACGAACACAACAAACAGGCTACACACGGATATAGTATGCAATTTTACCATAACGTCCCATTGGTGGTCGAAATCAGAGGGGGTTTGGAAAGGGTTTCTGGAAGCCTTGACTCACGGTTTACTTGCTGAGGTGCCTGCAGGTCGAGTCGTGATGGCGACTGTCCTTTGGTAATTTTCGGCAATTATTGACCGACCCTCCCTGTTGCTCAACTCCAAATACGACGCTTAAATTCGACTCAGACTTATCGTGGGAACCAGTTGTAAGCACTTCAATCCAATCCGGGTCACGGCTCAGTTGTAGGCAAGTCTTGTTTCCCTGGTAGTGATAGACTAGATTTTCCTTCGCTCCGCGATAACTAGTGCCACATTCAGTAGCTTATTCAATTCCACGGCTTCTCCAAAAGCAACAGCCGTAAATGCTCTTATATTGATCGTGCTGATTAGTTAACCAACACGACGAACACTTGAGCAACAGTTTCAAGAGTTTCACTAATTCCACATTGACACCAATCGTTCCAGCGCCCACATCTTGTAACAGGACTCTCACCAGCCTCGACAGTCAAATGTAACACCAAAATCAACAAAAGTTCGTGCCTCCAAATCAACAGGCAATCATGATTGACAACGACGGACAACCGTCCAACTGAGCGATTCGTTTAACTCTGCCTGTCGCGTACGTCTGGCCTTGTCGACTGCCCCGTGACTACTGACTCCCTGACCGGGGCCAGCCGCGCGCGCGAGCCAGTACAGGCCGATCATGGGGGAGGGGGCAACATCTCTGGTCTGGCCGGCCGACGACACCTATTGCACCAGAGAGTCCGGTCGTCGCACTTCCGACCAGTCCCCTGCCCTTCATGTGCCGCACGGTACAATGGCGACACGGATGTCACAACGATATGACACCCGATTGTGTCATGTCGCAGTGACATTCTCGGCCAGCCGATCGGCTGACTCGCTGTGAGAACGGATGCTAAATTAAGCCTAGCACACGCTGCGACTGCCGGGGCTGTGGCGTCAACAGCTGATATCAGCGCTCCCACAGGTGCCGACCAAATGCCTGAGATCCGCTCGAAGCTCCGATCCCAGCATACATGGGAGCAGCCGCGAGTAAGCTGCTTAGCGCATTCAAAAGATGGGGCCCAAAACTAACTTCGTTATGCATTGTTCTTAGTTCGGGAGTTGCGATAAAATACATTCATATGCATACAACTATGACTGTTCTCACGCTCCCTGTGCTTCATCTTGACTTTGAATGTAGTTCCAGTAGGTCCCACGTGTCCACCAGAAGGTATCCGATATGTAACCGATGTTTTCCTCCACAACTCCATATTGTTAGTGGCCAGGATGGCCCGGAATCGACAACCAATAACACAGACCAGTCGGTTGTACACATTCCGGACTTTCGCCCTTTTGACCTGACCTGAAATGCAAGCCGTAAGAGGTAAGCAAAAGTTATTTTCTTTTTTTAAGGATCAGGCTACGCGCTGGTGAAAATCACGTTTCTCCAGGTAGTTTAAAACAGAAGTTAATTGAGGGTGCGAGCTAGGCCCCCCCCCCCCCCCAGACAGAACTAGAGATACGGACTGCGTGCGGCAGTTCTGGGGTCAGCATATCAAAATCATTATGCTGGTCCACCACCATTGGTAGTCTACCACGCTATCGGTATGCTCAGCATGCTCCTTCGTGCTGAAGTAGAGGCGAGTCCTGGGTTCATATTGTGCATTACTGCAAAATAAAATGCGCTGATATTCATGTTGTAGTATCTTTATTACACTGTCAAGATGCAAGTGCACGCTACCTTTCCACAGCCTCCTTTCAATGATCAGAAGAAACACCCAACAAAATCTGGCGGAAGCTGCGCTGGAACTGCGATTAATTTCCATAATGACTAAAGCTCCTTTTATAGGCCTCTCCTCGAGTTGAATCAAGGCTCAGTACGCTAACAACATCGCTTTTGCAAAAGTTCTCGATACCTGAAATGTTCAATGATTGGACAGGAAGGCTAGAATGGTGTCACTACATTGCCTATATGCCAATAAAGCATACATCTGAATTACGGTGAATCTCCCATCAATCACAAGATTGAATATTGCCCACTACTCGGTCACTTTAGTTGACTATTTTCCAAATCATGTCCCTGACCTCGGTCCCGCTGCCACTGATTGGGAAGTGGCAATCGATGCTTTGACCACAATCAATGTGCATTTATTGCTCCTTTCTCAATCACAGTTGCTACATCTTCTCTCGACGACTACGTTGAAATTTTAGACCCATAACCTGGCCTCTGTTGGAAGACACATAGTCGATGCATGGGTAAAGTTGTTGGGAATAAGAATAGATATAAATGATTGCAAAGAAATAGAGACTGTGTTAATTAGCTAAGGAGTTGATCAGAATGTTCACAGTAGCTTGCTACTTCAAATCATGTAAAATCACCACTAGATCTTCGGACTATCCAGGACTGTGATTTGGTATGATCTCCGGAAAGTCGGTTTTCCTAGGTTCAGTTGAAGTACCTTGACCTTTGATCTTTTGGTCTCATGTTAGAGTGTTTCGCTGGAGTCATGGAGACCATCCGCTCATAACCTAGCGTTGTTCTACCTGTCCGTGAAGAACGTTTGAAGCGGAGGGCGGAGCTTTCTTGCCGATTTTTTTCCCACTGAGTGTCAGTGCCAGTGTGGCTATGTTCACTGTGCGTAAAGATACTGAGTATCAGTGCAAGTGTCAGTGGCAATGTTCAGTGTGCGTTAAGATATTGAGTGTCAGCGTCAGTCTCAGTGGCAATGTTCACTGTGCGTTAAGATACCGAGTGCCAGCGCCAGTGTCAGTGTGCGTTAAGATACTGAGTGTCAGCGCCAGTGGCAGTGGCTATGTTCAGTGTGCGTTAAGATACTGAGTGTCAGCGCCAGTGTCAGTGTCTATGTTCAGTGTGCGCTAAGATGCTGAGTGTCAGCGCTTGTGGCAGTTGCTATGTTCAGTGTGCGTTAAGCTACTGAGTGGCAGCGCCAGTGGCGGTGGCTATGTTCAGTGTGTATTAAGATACTCAGTATTCGTGATCCATGAGGAGTGTCGCGGACCCAGTTGCTATGTCGTGCGACGAGGTCTGGAGTCTATTCTGTGTCGCACGGAAGATATATTACCTTCGATGCTAACAAAACGAGCGGCTTTATGTCTCCCGCGCCCGTTTATGGACAATCTCGTGATTGTCGCAGCCCAAGAGCGAGAGGCTTTGATAGCTAAGCGGCATTGTGCTATGGTTGGAATTCTACTCAGGGTCCAAGGTTACCCCTGGGTTTTGATCAGCTTCCTGCAAGTCGTTCACATGCGATCCTCCGTGAGGGTTTTTCCCGGCATTTCCTCTAAGTGATGGTCAACAGTGAGTGAGCTCGTGATCGGTCGGCGGATGGACTGGTCAGTTCGGGCGGCTCATACCTGGTGGATGGACCGGTCAGTTCAGGTAGCTCATGACTAGCCGGGGGATGGACTGGTCAGTTCAGGTAGCTCATGACTAGCCGGGGGATGGACTGGTCAGTTCAGGTAGCTCATGACTAGCCGGTGGATGGACCGGTCAGTTCAGGTAGCTCATGACTAGCCGGGGGATGGACGGGTCAGTTCAGGTAGCTCATGACTAGCCGGTGGATGTACTGGCCAGTTCAGACATCCATGACTAGCCGGTGGATGGACTGGCCAGTTCAGACAGCTCATGACTAGCCGGTTGATGAGCTGGTCAGCTCCGGCGAATCTTAGTTTGCAGCAGAGCGGCTGACCAGCTGGTGCCAACAGCAGCTCTGGCGTCACAAGCCGAGACCGGCAGCAGCTGCAAC
This sequence comes from Ashinkailepas kermadecensis, assembly GCA_034440615.1. NCBI lineage: Eukaryota > Metazoa > Arthropoda > Thecostraca > Neolepadidae > Ashinkailepas > Ashinkailepas kermadecensis. Next base: position 163,530 of record JAOTOM010003804.1, on the reverse strand, counting down.
AGACTGGCATGACAAATATCACCGCCGACATTATTAATTCACTGCGTCAGTCTACGCTAACTTTTAAATTGCACAAATTTCGTCTCGAAGCAGGCGTGAGATTGATGACGCTAAATTGGTGTCGGACGTGGGGACGACCGGTTGTGGTGTCGGATGTAAGGCAGGTTGGGTGTGGTGTTGGGTGTGAGGAAGGTTGGGTGTGGTGTCGGATGTGAGGCAGGTTGGGTGTGGTGTCGGGTGTGAGGCAGGTTGGGTGTGGTGTCGGGTGTGAGGCAGGTTGGGTGTGGTGTCGGGTGTGAGGAAGGATGGGTGTGGTGTCGGGTGTGAGGCAGGTTGGGTGTGGTGTCGGGTGTGAGGCAGGTTGGGTGTGGTGTTGTGTGTGAGGCAGGTTGGGTGTGGTGTCGGATGTGAGGCAGGTTGGGTGTGGTGTCGGGTGTGAGGCAGGTTGGGTGTGGTGTCGGGTGTGAGGCAGGTTGGGTGTGGTGTTGTGTGTGAGGTAGGTTGGGTGTGGTGTCGGGTGTGAGGCAGGTTGGGTGTGGTGTCGGATGTGAGGAAGGTTGGGTGTGGTGTCGGGTGTGAGGAAGGTTGGGTGTGGTGTCGGATGTGAGGAAGGTTGGGTGTGGTGTCGGATGTGAAGCAGGTTGGGTGTGGTGTTGGATGTGAGGAAGGTTGGGTGTGGTGTCGGGTGTGAGACAGGTTGGGTGTGGTGTCGGGTGTGGGGTAAGCTGACTGTGGTATCGGATGTGGGGTGAGCTGACTGTGGTGTCGGGTGTGGGGTGAGCTGACTGTGGTGTCGGGTTTGGGGTGAGCTGACTGTGGTGTCGGGTGTGGGGTGAGCTGACTGTGGTGTCGGGTGTGGGGAAGGCTGACTGTGGTGTCGGGTGTGGGGAAGGCTGACTGTGGTGTCGGGTGTGAGGAAGGTTGGGTGCGGTGTCGGGTGTGAGGAAGGTTGGGTGTGGTGTCGGGTGTGAGGAAGGTTGGGTGTGGTGTCGGGTGTGAGGAAGGTTGGGTGTGGCGTCGGGTGTGAGGCAGGTTGGGTGTGGTGTCGGGTGTGGGGAAGGTTGGATGTGGTATCGGGTGTGGGGCAGGTTCGCTCTTGTGTCGGGTGTGAGGAACGTTGGGTGTAGTGCTGGTGTGGGGTGAGCTGATTGTGGTGTCGGGTGTGAGACAGGTTGGGTGTTGTGTCGGGTGTGAGGAAGGTTGGGTGTGGTGTCGGGCGTGGGGAAGGCTGACTGTGGTGTCTGGTGTGAGGCAGGTTGGGTGTGGTGTCGGGTGTGAGGAAGGTTTGGTGTGGTGTCGGGTGTCAGGTGAGCTGACTGTGGTGTCGGGTGTGGGGTGAGCCGACTGTGGTGTTGGGTGTGGGGAAGGCTGACTGTGGCGTCGGGTGTGAGGAAGGTTGGGTGTGGTGTCGGGTGTGAGGCAGGTTGGATGTGGTGTCGGGTGTGGGGAAGGTTGGATGTGGTATCGGGTGTGGGGCAGGTTCGCTCTTGTGTCGGGTGTGAGGAAGGTTGGGTGTGGTGTCGGGTGTGAGGCAGGTTGGGTGTGGTGTCGGGTGTGAGGCAGGTTGAGTGTAGTGTTGGGAGTGAGGCAGGTTGGATGTGGTGTCGGGTCTGGGGAAGGTTGGATGTGGTATCGGGTGTGGGGCAGGTTCGTTCTTGTGTCGGGTGTGAGGAACGTTGGGTGTAGTGCGGGTGTGGGGTGAGCTGATTGTGGTGTCGGGTGTGAGACAGGTTGGGTGTGGTGTCGGGTGTGAGGCAGGTTGTGTGTGGCGTCGGGTGTGGGGTGAGCTGACTGTGGTGTCGGGTGTGAGACAGGTTGGGTGTGGTGTCGGGTGTGAGGCAGGTTGGGTGTGGTGTCGGGTGTGAGGCAGGTTGGGTGTGGTGTCGGGTGTGAGGCAGGTTGGGTGTGGCGTCGGGTGTGGGGTGAGCTGACTGTGGTGTCGGATGTGGGACAGGTTGGGTGTGGTGTCGGGTGTGAGGCAGGTTGTGTGTGGCGTCGGGTGTGGGGTGAGCTGACTGTGGTGTCGGATGTGGGGTGAGCTGACTGTGGTGTCGGATGTGGGGTGAGCTGACTGTGGTGTCGGATGTGGGACAGGTTGGGTGTGGTGTCGGGTGTGAGGCAGGTTGTGTGTGGCGTCGGGTGTGGGGTGAGCTGACTGTGGTGTCGGATGTGGGGTGAGCTGACTGTGGTGTCGGATGTGGGGTGAGCTGACTGTGGTGTCGGATGTGAGGAAGGCTGACTGTGGTGTTGTAGTAACTCGTGCCCTGACGGCACATGCGGTAGAGCCGACGCGCCGAACATTGTTGTGCGCCTGCGCAGAGATGCCCGTTGTTGTTGTTGAGTGAGTTTGACCAGCCTGCCACCGTCAGGTGATACCGGCTGTTTAGGTGTTTTAGAGATGAGATGATAGAAGTGGTCCAGACGGTGCCGTAAGGGGTGTAGAATGGGGGAGTGTCGGTCATCGCCGTTCGTTTTAACATTGCAAGAACATACACATATGATTGTACACTGTTGTGGGCCTTTTCTTTTAGTAAGTGTTTGTTTGCTCTTCTTTCTTTCTTTTTTTGTTTAAAGGTTTTGGCCTTTTAGCTTTTCCCTTCTCTTTTTGTTTGTTTGTTTTCTCCTATTTTTTCTCTTTTTTTCTTTGTTTTTTTGTTTCTTTTCCTTCTTTTTTTTCTTCATTTTTTAATATTACACATCATGGGTAGAGTTGGGAGAGTCTAGGTGATAGGAGATGTTTGGGATGCTCAGTGTCGAGAGGTTTTGGCGCGAGTGTGTGGTTTGTTGTTGGTAGAGGTGGTGTTTGTTTTGTTGTTTGCTTGTGTGGTAGGTGCGTGGTGCGTGGGTAGTGACCGTGATGTTGTCGTCCTGGCCGCTCGCCAGTATCGCCCGTGACCTCGCTCAGGTCGTTGCGCATGCGCACGGGCCGCTGCTGCTGAACCGCACTCGGACACGTCGTCCGTTACTGTGTATAACGTGTCATGCAAACTGTACTCTCAACAACTCGCGTCCAGCCTCGCGGGCGCGAGATCAGACACAGCTCTTCTCAGAGCACGATCGGCGCCCGCGGTCAGCAAGCAAGAAGAGAGCCAGGAAGGTCCAAGGTTTGAGCAGAAGACCAACCTGTAGCAGCAGAAGAATCCAAGACCCGAAGAGATCCAGGGACCCTAGAGGAGCACTCCTGCGAATCTAGAAGGAAAACCTCCCTCTCCAAATCCCCAACTACTCTCTGTCTCCCAACTAACCTTTACCCCCGGAGGAAACCTAACTGTGCCGAGCCCACTGTCTTGGGCCATTGCGGCCGGGGCAGGGACCAGAGAGCGAAAGCTCGGTCCAGGGTGCAACGAATCCGGGTAGTTCTTAAGTCAGGAGGTACACTTGCGGGGGGTGGGACCAAACCCTTACACACCATGGCGGCCGCCGCCAGCACCACACAAGGCACCTACCTAGTAGGTACGTACACAGAGACAGGACACAACATCACACAGGAGTCTCCTTTCACTCTCGAGAGGACACTCGGACACATTCTTAATTCAACACACTTCAAGGTCCACATGCACACCACACACATCATAGTCCAAACACAGAGCAGCGCGGACACACAAACTCTACTAAACACAACCACCTTTAACAACCAGCGCTGCTCCTTCACGTTACACCGCGCCTTGAACACCAGCCGCGGCTACATTTGCGCCCCAGAGCTGGATAGCTTACCACTTGACAGCATCGCCGCACTATTCGACGCCTCAGCCCTCCTGGATGCCACAGTTACAATCAGCCAGATTAAACGGGAGGCACGTTCGACTCGCAAACTTCTAGTACTGACCTTCGACTCACCACACCTACCATCACACGTACACATACACAAAAAGGCCCACGAGGTCCGCCTCTACGTGCCTCTGCCACTACGGTGCCAGTTCTGTTTGCGTTATGGACATGGCGAACGCGCATGCGCGTCACCAACTCCCAGATGCAGCCAGTGCGCCGGTCACCACGCGGCATCCGACTGCAACTCTTCCGAAAGGAAGTGTGCAGGCTGTGATGGGCCGCATCCCGCCACCGACCCCAACTGCCCCCAAGTCCGTGTTCGTGTCCGTGTCCGTGTCCGTATCTATCTATCTATCATGAAGTCATAGTCATAAAGTGTTAAGACCTAACAAGAGCCACAGGGGCCCATCTGGGTTAAGCATGTCTAGAAAAGGTACTAGAAATGTATATACTCTCACCCCAATCAATCCCTTATCTTAAGTTCCTAGTAAGCTATATATCCCAGCCGAGCCTATCTAGCACCATTCAGTTGTTATTGCATAACACACTCAACAATTACAAACTCCTCCCATCATACCCATTGTGCTACCATAGACAATCTCATCAGTATCACATCCCGAAGGAAGGTGCTGAATCCACTGCTAGGTACACCCTATATAAAGTTATAAAGCGTTTAGACTTAATAAGAGACCCAAGAGCCCATCCAGTTAAGTCTGTAAATGAAAGATACCATACGCCTGGTAAAAAGACCCTCCCCAACCATCCCACATCCTGAAGAATCCAGTCATCCAATATCCCACACACCTATCAATGCCTACCTACCCTAGCTATCCAGCCCTATTCCCCTGATCTCTCTTAACACATGTGGATTGAATGCCTTATCAATAATTTTCAAACTGCATCCATGCCTGCTTAAAGGGGTCTGTGCCGTGTACACTTACTTAACATAAATCTCACCCCATCCATCACAAATTAGAACTCAAAACTAACAAGATTTTCCTGTCCAAAAAATTTGTCCACCCTACTTTTATATACATTCAACGAGGAACTCCCCACAACATCAGCAGGCAGCCCATTCCACTGATCAACAACCCTTTGACTGAAGACCTGTTGTCGCTTAACTGTCCTACACCTCAACTTGTCTAACCTGAATTGATGAACCCTATGTGATACTCTAAACTGAAGAGCGCCATTCAAATTGACCTGATCTAGTCCTTTAACAATTTTGTACCTTTCAATCATGTCCCCCCTTAATCTCCTATACTTGAGTGAGTACATATCTAATGCCACAAGCCTTTCTCCATATTCTAAGTTACCTATTCCACTGATGAGTCTAGTTGCTTTGCGCTGCACTCTTTCTAACTTGTCTATATCTTTTTATAGGTAGGGCCTCCATGCTTGTACAGAATATTCCAAGTGGGGTCGCACGTATGCTAAGTACAGTTTTTTCATGACTTCCTTGCTCTTATATATCACACTTATATTAATGAGTCCCAGCATTCTGAGTGCCCTGTTCCTAGCTGAGCTACATTGTTTTTCTGCTTTAATGTCTTTTGAAACCAACAAACCTAAGTCCCTTTCCTCTTCAATAACATCCAGTTCCCTCCCTCCCATTGTATATCTGAAAGTCTCACCTCCAGACCCCAGATGCATAACCTTACACTTGTCATAGTTGAAAGACATCTGCCATTGATCAGCCCACTTTTTTAGGTCCTCCAAGTCTAGTTGAATATTTCTAGATTGATCACAACTGTTTGCCACTCCTACCAGCTTGATGTCATCAGCAAATTTGAACACTCTATTCCTCAGCCCTACCCCAATGTTATTCACAAAGATGATAAATAGAAGTGGGCCTAGAACAGAGCAATGTGGTACTCCACTCAGAACATCCTTCGAATCAGATTTACATCCATTTAACATTACCCTTTGTTTCCTTCCCCTCAACCATGCTTCAATCCAACCTAGAACTTTTCGAACAATCCCATGTTGCTGTAGTTGATGAATTAGCCTCCCATGTGGCACTTTATCAAAAGCTTTGCTAAAGTCCAAGTACACAACATCCATCCTGCTTTGATTGTCTACTTCTTTAGTAACATACTCCATGAACTCCAAAAGGTTAGTTAAACAAGACCTTCGAGATCGAAATCCATGTTGAGTATCCCTTAAAAGATTGTGCCTATCAAGATTAATCTGAACATTCTGTTTAATCAGATTTTCTAGTACCTTGCAAACTATTGAGGTCAAACTGACTGGCCTGTAGTTCCCTTCACGCTTCATACTTCCCATTGTGAAAATTGGTACTACATTTGCATTTCTCCAATCTTCAGGCACTTCAGAATATTCCATAGACCGCCTGAAAATTATACCTAGGGGAACTGCTAAAGCTTTGGCACACTCTACTAAGACCCTAGCATATATATCATCTGGCCCAGAAGCTTTATTAGGTTTTATATTCTGCAACTGCTTTTCTACAGCTTCTGTATTTATTGTGAGATACTCCAACCTATCACCTGTCATGGCATAATATTCAGTTGTTTCTATTCTACCAGAATTCTCTTTAGTAAAGACTGATGAGAATTGCTTGCTTAGGGATTCCACAATATCACAATCATCAACCACTAATTCCCCATCTACCTCCAGTGGTCCTACGCTACACCTTTTAGCCTTAAATTTGTAGAAACTAAAGAATCTCTAAGCATTACCTGCTGAACATTCCCGAGCTAATTTGATGTCAGCCAGTCTTTTAGATGCCCTAACACACCTAACTTTATTTCTAGCCATTTTATATGATTTGAGGTTTACCTCAGAGTTGGCATATTTTAGTTTCTTGAATGCCTGTTTCTTTGACTCCAGTAAATGCTTTACTTCCCTGGTCAGCCATGAAGGGTGCTTAACCCTGGTTAATCTAATTTGCCTATTGGGAATGAACCTATCCTGACCTTGAAATAGTTTATATTTTATCATTCTCCACATTTCATATGCACCTAAGCCCTTCAATAAGTCTTCCCAATGAATTTCATTCAGGAAGATCCTGAACTCATTGTAATTCCCTTTAGCAAAAGTTGGAATAAATGTCTTACTGGTTCCTACAATTCCAACATACAATGAGAAGCGTATAATGTTGTGATTACTATTACCCAAGGTCTCTCCTATGTTCACATTTTGTACAAAACTTTCCTCATTAGTAAGCACAAGATCTAATATTTCATTTTCCCTTGTAGGTTCATGTATCGTTTGAAAGAAGAAATTTTCCTCAAAACAATCCATGAAACTTCGTCCTGATTTGTTTAGACCTATAGTTTTGCTTCCCAATCCTGTTATGTTGAAATCCCCCAACAAAACAGTTCTATTCTGCACTCTCCTATCTATCTATCTATATCTATCTATCTATCTATCTATCTATCTGTCTGTCTGTCTGTCTGTCTGTCTGTCTGTTTGTCTGTCTGTCTGTCTGTCTGTCTGTCTGTCTGTCTGCCAGGGCTGCTTACACCCTACAAGGGTGTCGCAATTCCGTACACCCCAACCGGGGGTAGTGGAGATGAAATTAGACACCAGATTTTGGCTTATTACACCTCTCACGGTACTCATTTTTGGCCGGTTTATCGTAACCCCGCTAGGGGTGTTAAAGTGTTTTTCAGTGTGGTGTCTGGTGTGGGGTGCGCTGACTGTGGTGTCGGGTGTGAGGCAGGTTGGGTGTGGTGTCGTTTGTGGGGAAGGTTGGGTGTGGGGAAGGTTGGGTGTGGTGTCGGGTGTGAGGAAGGTTGGGTGCAGTGTCGGGTGTGAGGCAGGTTCGCACTTGTGTCGGGTGTGCGGTGAGATGACTGTGGTGTCGGGTGTGAGGCAGGTTAGGTGTAGTGTCGGGTGTGAGGCAGGTTGGGTGTGGTGTCGGGTGTGAGGCAGGTTGAGTGTAGTGTCGGGTGTGAGGCAGGTTGGGTGTAGTGTCGGGTGTGAGGCAGGTTGGGTGTGGTGTCGGGTGTAAGGAAGGTTGGGTGTAGTGTCGGGTGTGAGGCAGGTTGGGTGTGGTGTCTGGTGTGAGGCAGGTTGGGTGTGGTGTCGGGTGTGAGGCAGGTTGGGTGTGGTGTCGGGTGTGAGGAAGGTTCGCTTTTGTGTCGGGTGTGCGGTGAGATGATTGCGGTGTCGGATGTGAGGCAGGTTGGGTGTGGTGTCGGGTGTGAGGAAGGTTGGGTGTGGGTTCATATCTGCAATTTTGGTAAGCATCTTCATTTGCATGAAAAATCAATTTGAACACAATGGGAGCTGCTAATGTTCTCGACAAGATCGTGCTACCAAGGAGTTAATCGTTATCAGGCCCATCTCCTACCCTCCATGGAAGGTTAGAGGGTACTTTTTGCGCCTCTGGTGCGATTTGTCATTCTTTACACCACGGAAGGGTGCTGATCTCGATAAGTAACTCCCTACTAGCCCTCTCCGTCTTTCCAGTCAGATCCTCAGCACACCCCATCTCGGAGAAGGGTTGATACAAACCCCCCATCTAATCTCCAAATTAAGCATTGCACGAAAACGAAAGAGATGTCATCGGAAAGCGCTCGACGAGTAGGGCCAGAAGCCAACCTAAAAAATATATCCCCCCCCCAAAAAAAAGTGCCGTCACTAGGGGTCTATGTTTTCACATGTTTTTTGGCTCTGGGGAGTTAATTTTGGGGGAGATTTGAAGAAAAAAAATTGGAATCAGAAAAGGAAAGCGAAATCGACCATGGCCCTAAATGTTTTGTTGACAAATCAATTTTTTAAATTTCAAAATTTTGATTTTTCAATTTTCTTTAAAAAAAATTCCTAGTGTGTAGAGCGGACCGAAAAACGTTGTTTGACGTCAACTTGACCTCATAAAAAATGCTTACTTTAGCCAGAATCTTCGATTTTAGCCATAATGGTCAAATATGCAAAACAAATGTCATCAAAAACTTTAAAAATCAAAAATTCCTCTGGTGCGTTTTGTTTCCTCCCTAAAGATAAGCAAACGCTGAATGTTTTATTAAAATATCCTTATCCATTAAAGCGTGACGAATGGTTGAACTTTCCTGGAGGTGACCTCACTTGACCTTGACTAACTCGTTGAGAGAGAGAGAGACTAACTCGCGGAGAGAGAGACATTGTGCAGAACTCATTTCAGTGAACACAGTCGGAACTAAATTCGGACGTAGTGAAGTAGGAGAGCGATACTCTCAAAACACGTCAGCGCGAAAAGACTGAAAATAAGCCCGCCGCCACCTCATTTTCTGACGTGCTATAAAGAAAGGAGAACCAGAAAATTGGAGATTATTGCCCACAATCATCGAGCCTTGAAGGAGAACCGACATCACTTCAACACTTGATTAACATTTATTCTTCACGAATTGAAGAAAACATATTCGACCAACAGAGCTTACAACTCGTGTAAAGCAATGTGCTGTGTACTATATACGCCTCATAACCCTGTAAGATTATATCGACTAACTAATATATTGTACTACTAGATGTACACCAACCTCGCAATGTTGGTGTGTTCAAAATCTTGAAAGTACCTCAATATAACCATTGCAGACCGTTGCTTCCTGAAAGCCAGTTTTAATTGATTTATCACAAAATCAGCTAATCTGAACCTGACCTGACCTGACCGAACCCATGCCTGCCTAACCTATCCTAATCTAATCTGACCTGGTCTAACATGACCTGACCTGGTGCGATTTGATCTGACCTATCCTACTCTTTCCTAAGTTAATTTCCATTTGGGCAACAATGCAGCTGTATTTTCCTTTATACAGCGTACTTTTTATTCACATATCTAATCATTCCCACGGCAGTCTGGCTGGCGTGGTAGCATGTGCCCCTGAGTGCTTTTCAACAGACGAAGTTGACTCAAAAGCAAAATCTGCGATGGATCAATTTATTTGGAACCGCCTGAGACGGCCGAAAATGATATTTGGTAATGACTCGGGGCAGCCATAATTATTTTCGATGCGGGAAATCTGAAAATATTGTTGGCATCACAATGATTGGGGCAATGCGTGCGTACCGCTTTTCAGCAAAAATGTTGCCGAAAGCAGCGTAAACAGCGTGAGAAGGAAAAATAAATGAAAAATTGTAGCAGATACATGAATCCGGGTATCCCAAGTATTCTTATCCCGCACTGAATATTAATGATATTATTAATTATATTAATTGTTTAATCGCGTGCTAAGCCGAACGTTTCAATCGATATGATATAACAGAATTGTCAGACATACAGACTGTGGACAGACAGACAGTTTTTGGGTCGGAGATACAAGAAGTTATGCAATCATGTTTTGTAGAACTTCTTTAAAATGTTTTCGGTCTCTGCCTATATCTTGCTTTCCTGATGAAGACAGTATAGTAGTATAGTAGTAGACAATATAGCGGCGGAAATATCCTTGCATTTTGATCTAAAGGAATTTTTCACCCATTTAATTTGTAATTTCGCATCCATCATTCCACTATTTTCACTCATATAACAAGCTATTCCACGTCGTATGATGATTAGCAGTTGTTCAGTTCTACATTGATTTCGTGAATTAGTCTGTTGATCAGATAGGAAAGGAAGGTCAACGAAGGAGGTACAAGTTATGAACTTATACATTGTTTCGGCTTCAGCTAATATCACTATCCCGCGCAGAAAAGACGGTTTATTCACTCCATGGCGTACTAAATCGAAACTGTTATTCCATATGGTACAGCGGAGGCTATGGAAAGTCCTGTGACGATTAATATATATTAATCCTCGGGTATGTGGAAAAACGTGAGGTCACTTTGCAACGCCTCAGACTTTCTCCAATCAGGATGGGATTCTGTTTGTTTTTCTTTTCGTCCCGCGACCCACAAGCATTAGCCGTACATGAAATTGATTTGTGGTCTCGCGCTGGAAAATTGGTATTTTCCAGCTTCGACTTCGCAGCTATAAGCAGTTAATTTTGTAGTGCTTGACTGTAAAACTATATCAAACCGCGAGTTGGCAGGCAAATTCATTTAATCATTGGGTAGTAGTAGGTTGAAATGATTTTTTTACACCTGCGAGGGGTTTAGTGATTTTATCCCGCACCGCATACATAGCAATGTTCAGCTTTCCCATACATGATTATTGTGGTTTGTTTTATCGTTTGATCTGTTTGATCTGTTTCTGAAAAGTTTCGAGCATTTGCATTGTCTCTGTATTCAGAACTGTAAATACAAGTTTGTATTTACAGTTCTCGAAAAAACTAAACATTTTTACTTTCAACAAACTTTTAAAACTTTAATATTTTTATCTTCACCGAATGCTTGCAACCCCTGCCATCCTATATCGCATACACCTTCTTGCTTAGCACGCTTGGCCCCCCAGTGTCAACTCCTCACAATTTGACATGCTTAGATTAATCCATAATCTTTAAACACCGACACCTCTGTTTCTAAGACGTTGACCTTGCTGCGGCCTGGGATGTGGGAGACGTGTTCACTCGCCCCTAATTTAGTGAAATTTAGCATTCCGCCTATGGCTCCGCATAGACACGATCACATGCAGGATGCTGGCAAGGCAAACGAATGTTCGCCTTGTTCTTTGAAGAATTGGCAATGCCAAGCTTAAGCATCCTTCACAAGGGACGCTTGCATGATTGTTCTTGGTCCGCACAATTCTGTTTCCTTTCTTAAAAGCTTCACTCACTTGAATGGAGACGAACCCTTCTTTCATGCGCTCAGGCGAAGCGCATATAGATAAACAAGTATGGCGCCGATCTGCCACGGTTCACATTTTTGACTGCGCGCCAACAGCTCACGCCGGCGCAAGGAATTGAACTGAGAATGCGAATGCGTAAGTTGACACCTTTATGAGGTGTTATACGCCCCGCTTTGACGAAACTATACCCGGTAATGGTGTTAGCGGAATGGGGTGTAAAGCTATCCTTCCTCGGGGAGTCAGTGGGCTGACACCCACCACGAGTGTTTGCGACTCCCAACTCCCCAGTGGGGGGTTAACAGCGTACTTACAACACCCAGGGTTCCACAAAGAAAGCTACCGACACCATTGATAGGTGTTTGAGGTGTTCAAGCTTGGGGTGTCTGGGTGCTAAGACGTTTTTCAGTGCAGATGTGAGGGGAAACCTGGGTATGGTGTGGGGTGTGAAGCAGTCCTGCTGTGGTGTCTGGTGTGAGGAAGACTGGCTGTGGAGTGCCTTCGGTGCGATTGTAGCTACATGCCGTCGATATCGTTCTTGTTCTGTGCACTATCGCATCGATGTCAAGATGATACCGATGTCATGTCCGAGATAATTACAATGTGCTGACCGAGACGGCCTGACAAAAGCAACCGAAGCCTTTCTATGGATCTCCAACAGATCAACAGATCAACAGATCAAACGTTATAATGAGTAAGTTGGTTTTCTCGAAGGCCTTCCATTGCCGAATGCGAAGATACACAAGAGCAAATCCCAACAATCGTGGTCAAAGGCATTCATTTCTGAAAACCATCGAAAGGGCAAATACATGGATGTAATGGGAGAGCTAAACTAGATTGTGACCCCGCCCATAGTGACATATGTTAAAAATTGAAACGATTTCGGGGACTGAGCCAACATTCAGAGGGAGGCAAGGCCACGCAAGTTTACTAACTGGCCACTCATGATTGGAGCAATACGTTAGTCATGTTTTTAAATACCTAACAAATGTCATACTTGTGTTGTACACCACGTACAATGCCATAATTGCTGTCAAATGTCTACAAGCACCTCGAGATGTCTGAATTACTGTGTTGCGGCGCTAAGATCTGGGTAGCCGGGAGCGAACCAGTCGCGTAAAGTTACTCCAGGTATTTAATGTAATGGCAAGCATTGCAAGCACTATTAAATGTGATTTCCGCTCGTATTTCTACCAACCAGATTATGGAAACATTCTCAAATCTCGGAGTCGGTGTGCTTCCAGCAGCTGAAACGCTGTGCGGGTTGGGTCTTCATAACGCTACATGTCTTCCGATGATTTGACATAGTCACACAAAAGACTAAACAATAGAGGTGTGTACAATACGAACTCACCTTTAGGCCATCACTTTCCGATTAATTCTATAAACTACTCTCGTTTATGAGCTCGTGTAACAAGTACCGTGCGTGTAGTGCAGATAGTGATATCGGTATTGTATTATGTTGGTGTATGAATGTTTGCTGCGCATCTGCTCCAACTATTGACCCCAAATATATCCTTTCTTTGTATCTGCGAGTTATACCCAAACCGTGCATAATAGTCACTGAACGTGGAGAGCATGTATCGTGAAATAAATAAATACATAAATAAATAGCAGCACGCAATGTAGCCACAGTGGAAGGCATGGTAGAGCACCATGTCGACACAGTAGATGGCATGGCAGAGTATCATGTCGACACAGTGGAGGGCATGGCAGAGCACCATGTCGACACAGTGGAGGGCATGGCAGAACACCATGCCGACACAGTTGAGGGCATGGCAGAGCATCATGTCGCCACAGTGGAGGGCATGGCAGAGCACCATGTCGACACAGTGGAGGCAAGAGTAGCAACAGAGTGAGGGCATGGTAGAGCACCATGTCAACACAGCGGATGGCATGGCAGAAGCACCATGCCGACACAGTGGAGGGCATGGCAGAGCATCATGTCGCCACAGTGGAGGGCATGGCAGAGCACCATGTCGACACAGTGGAGGGCATGGCAGAGCACCATGTCGCCACAGTGGAGGGCATGACAACATACCATGTCGCTACAATGGTAGACATGGCAGCACACCATGTCGCCACAGTGGAGGGATTGACAGCATTCCATGTCGCTACAATGGTGGACATGGCAGAGCACAATGTCACCACAGTGGAGGGCATAGCAACACACCATGTCGCTACAGTGAAGGGTATGGCAGAGCACCATGTCGCCACAGTCCGTTGCACAGTTCGTTCGAGGTCGGGTCGTCTCTCAGGCCGGAATTTACAGTGTGGTCGAGTGATGAGACCCGCTTCCCGGGGCGCACGCTCGGCGCAGGTTCCGCATCACAGGGCCAAATATCAGCCGGTCACGCATGCCAGCTGTCCATGCCAGCAACGCCAGGCAGCGGTCACCGAGCGGTCACCGAGCTGGACACTCCACAGCTGGACACGCCAGCAACGCCAGACAGCGGTCACCGAGCGGTCACCGAGCTGGACACTCCACAGCTGGACACGCCAGCAACGCCAGGCAGCGGTCACCGAGCGGTCACCGAGCTGGACACTCCACAGCTGGACACGCCAGGCAGCGGTCACCGAGCGGTCACCGAGCTGGACACTCCACAGCTGGACACGCCAGGCAGCGGTCACCGAGCGGTCACCGAGCTGGACACTCCACAGCTGGACACGCCAGGCAGCGGTCACCGAGCGGTCACCGAGCTGGACACTCCACAGCTGGACATGCCAGCAACGCCAGGCAGCGGTCACCGAGCGGTCACCGAGCTGGACACTCCACAGCTGGACACGCCGCAGCTGGACACGCCACAGCTGGACACGCCACAGATGGACATGCCGCAGCTGGACACGCCACAGCTGGACAAGCCACAGCTGGACACGCCGCAGCTGGACACCGAGCTGGACACGCTCCAGATGGACACCGAGCTGGACACGCCACAGCTGAACACGCCGCAGCTGGACACCGAGCTGGACACGCCACAGCTTGACACGCCACAGCTGGACACCGAGCTGGACACGACGCAGCTGGACACGCCACAGCTGGACACGCCACAGCTGGACACGCCACAGCTGGACACGCCACAGCTGGACACGCCACAGCTGGACACGCCACAGCTGGACACGCCACAGATGGACACGCCGCAGCTGGACAAGCCACAGCTGGACACGCCGCAGCTGGACACCGAGCTGGACACGCTCCAGATGGACACCGAGCTGGACACGCCACAGCTGGACACGCCGCAGCTGGACACCGAGCTGGACACGCCACAGCTTGTCACGCCACAGCTGGACACCGAGCTGGACACCGAGCTGGACACGACGCAGCTGGACACGCCACAGCTGGACACGCCACAGCTGGACATGCCACAGCAGGACACGCCACAGCTGGACACGCCACAGCTGGACACGCCACAGCTGGACACGCCGCAGCTGGACACCGAGCTGGACACCGAGCTGGACACCGAGCTGGACACGCCACAGCTGGACACGTCCCAGCTGGATACGTCACAGCTGGACACGCCGCAGCTGGACACGCCGCAGCTGGACACCGAGCTGGACACGCCGCAGCTGGACACGCCGCAGCTGGACACGCCACAGCTGGACACGCCACAGCTGGACACGCCACAGCTGGACACGCCACAGCTGGAACGCCACAGCTAGAAACGCCACAGCTGGACATGCCACAGCTGGACACCGAGCTGGACACCGAGCTGGACACGCCGCAGCTGGACACGCCGCAGCTGGACACGCCGCAGCTGGACACGCCGCAGCTGGACACGCCGCAGCTGGACATGCCACAGCTGGACACCGAGCTGGACACGCCACAGCTGGACACGCCACAGCTGGACACCGAGCTGGACACGCCACAGCTGGACACGCCACAGTTGGACACGCCACAGCTGGACACGCCGCAGCTGGACACCGAGCTGGACACCGAGCTGGACACCGAGCTGGACACGCCACAGCTGGACACGTCACAGCTGGATACGTCACAGCTGGACACGTCGCAGCTGGACACGCCGCAGCTGGACACCGAGCTGGACACGCCGCAGCTGGACACGCCGCAGCTGGACACGCCACAGCTGGACACGCCACAGCTGGACAAGCCACAGCTGGAACGCCACAGCTGGAACGCCACAGCTGGAAACGCCACAGCTGGACATGCCACAGCTGGACACCGAGCTGGACACCGAGCTGGACACCGAGCAGCTGGACACGCCGCAGCTGGACACGCCGCAGCTGGACACGCCGCAGCTGGACACGCCGCAGCTGGACACGCCGCAGCTGGACATGCCACAGCTGGACACCGAGCTGGACACGCCACAGCTGGACACGCCACAACTGGACACGCCACAGCTGGACACCGAGCTGGACACGCCACAGCTGGACACGCCACAGCTGGACACGCCACAGCTGGACACGCCACAGCTGGACACGCCACAGCTGGACACGCCGCAGCTGGACACAGAGCTGGACACAGAGCTGGACACCGAGCTGGACACGCCGCAGCTGGACACGCCGCAGCTGGACACGCCACAGCTGGACACGCCACAGCTGGACAGCCACAGCTGGAACGCCACAGCTGGAACGCCACAGCTGGAAACGCCACAGCTGGACATGCCACAGCTGGACACCGAGCTGGACACCGAGCTGGACACCGAGCATGGACACGCCGCAGCTGGACACGCCGCAGCTGGACACGCCGCAGCTGGACACGCCGCAGCTGGACACGCCGCAGCTGGACAGCTGGACACCGAGCTGGACACGCCACAGATGGACACGCCACAACTGGACACGCCACAGCTGGACACCGAGCTGGACACGCCACAGCTGGACACGCCACAGCTGGACACGCCACAGCTGGACACGCCACAGCTGGACACGCCACAGCTGGACACGCCGCAGCTGGACACAGAGCTGGACACAGAGCTGGACACCGAGCTGGACACGCCACAGCTGGACACGCCACAGCTGGACACGCCACAGCTGGACACGCCGCAGCTGGACACAGAGCTGGACACAGAGCTGGACACCGAGCTGGACACGCCACAGCTGGACACGCCGCAGCTGGACACGCCGCAGCTGGACACGCCGCAGCTGGACACGCCGCAGCTGGACACGCCGCAGCTGGACACGCCGCAGCTGGACACGCCGCAGCTGGACACGCCACAGCTGGACACGCCGCAGCTGGACACAGAAAAGCTGACACGCCACAGCTGGACACGCCACAGCTGGACACGCCACAGCTGGACACGCCACAGCTGGACACAGCCACAGCTGGACACGCCACAGCTGGACACGCCACAGCTGGACACGCCGCAGCTGGACACGCCGCAGCTGGACACGCCGCAGCTGGACACGCCGCAGCTGGACACGCCGCAGCTGGACACGCCACAGCTGGACACGCCACAGCTGGACACGCCGCAGCTGGACACAGAGCTGGACACAGAGCTGGACACCGAGCTGGACACCCAGCTGGACACGCCACAGCTGGACACGCCACAGCTGGACACGCCGCAGCTGGACACGCAGCTACACGAGCTGGACACCGAGCTGGACACGCACAGCTGGACACGCCGCAGCTGGACACGCCGCAGCTGGACACGCCGCAGCTGGACACGCCGCAGCTGGACACGCCGCAGCTGGACACGCCGCAGCTGGACACGCCACAGCTGGACACGCCGCAGCTGGACACGCCGGACACACAGCTGGACACGCCACAGCTGGACACGCCACAGCTGGACACGCCACAGCTGGACACGCCACAGCTGGACACGCCACAGCTGGACACGCCGCAGGACACCGAGCTGGACACCGAGCTGGACACGCCACAGCTGGACACGCCGCAGCTGGACACGCCGCAGCTGGACACGCCGCAGCTGGACACGCCGCAGCTGGACACGCCGCAGCTGGACACGCCGCAGCTGGACACGCCGCAGCTGGACACGCCGCAGCTGGACACGCCGCAGCTGGACACGCCGCAGCTGGACACGCCACAGCTGGACACGCCACAGCTGGACACGCCACAGCTGGACACGCCACAGCTGGACACGCCACAGCTGGACACGCCACAGCTGGACACGCCACAGCTGGACACGCCGAGCTGGACACCGGAGCTGGACACGCCGCAGCTGGACACGCAGCTGGACACGCCACAGCTGGACACGCCAAGCTGGACACGCCACAGCTGGACACCGAGCTGGACACGCCACAGCTGGACACGCCGCAGCTGGACACGCCGCAGCTGGACACGCCACACAGCTGGACACCGAGCTGGACACGCCAGCTGGACACGCCACAGCTGGACACGCAAGCTGGACACCACGGCACAGCTGGACACGCCACAGCTGGACACGCCACAGCTGGACACGCCACAGCTGGACACGCCACAGCTGGACACGCCAGCTGGACACGCCGAGCTGGACACGCACAGCTGGACACGCCACAGCTGGACACGCCACAGCTGGACACGCCGCAGCTGGACACGCAGCTGGACACCGAGCTGGACACGCCACAGCTGGACACGCCACAGCTGGACACGCAGCTGGACACCGCTGCACCCACAAGCTGGACACGCCGCAGCTGGACACGCCGCAGCTGGACACGCCACAGCTGGACACGCCGCAGCTGGACACAACTGGACACCGGCAGCTGGACACCGACAGCTGGACACCGGCAGCTGGACACGCCACAGCTGGACACGCCACAGCTGGACACGCCACAGCTGGACACGCCGAGCTGGACACAGCTGGACACGCAAGCTGGACACGCCGCAGCTGGACACGCCGCAGCTGACAGCTGGACACGCCGCAGCTGGACACGCCGCAGCTGGACACGCCGCAGCTGGACACGCCACACACGCAGCTGGACACGCCGCAGCTGGACACGCCGCAGCTGGACACGCCGCAGCTGGACACGCCCAGCTGGACACGCCGCAGCTGGACACGCCGCAGCTGGACACGCCACAGCTGGACACGCCACAGCTGGACACGCCACAGCTGGACACGCCACAGCTGGACACGCGCAGCTGGACACAGAGCTGGACACAGAGCTGGACACCGAGCTGGACACGCCACAGCTGGAACACGCCGCAGCTGGACACGCCACAGCTGGACACGCCGCAGCTGGACACAGCTGGACACGAAGAGCTGGACACGCCACAGCTGGACACGCCACAGCTGGACACGCCACAGCTGGACACGCCAGCTGGACACGAGCTGGACACACAGCTGGACACGCACAGCTGGACACGCCGCAGCTGGACACGCCGCAGCTGGACACGCCGCAGCTGGACACGCCGCAGCTGGAACAGCGAACAGCTGGACACGCCGCAGCTGGACACGCCGCAGCTGGACACGCCGCAGCTGGACACGCCGCAGCTGGACACGCCACAGCTGGACACGCCGCAGCTGGACACGCCGCAGCTGGACACGCCACAGCTAGACACGGCATAGCTGGACACGCCACAGCTGGACACGCCACAGCTGGACACGCCACAGCTGGACACGCCACAGCTGGACACGCCACAGCTGGACACGCCGCAGCTGGACACCGAGCTGGACACCGAGCTGGACACGCCACAGCTGGACAAGCCGCAGCTGGACACCGAGCTGGACACCGAGCTGGACACACCACAGCTGGACACGCCACAGCTGGACACCGATCTGTACACCGAGCTGGACACGTCGCAGCTGGACACGCCGCAGCTGGACACGCCACAGCTAGACACGGCATAGCTGGACACCCCGCAGCTGGACACCGAGCTGGACACGCCACAGCTGGACACGCCATAACTGGACACGCCGCAGCTGGACACGCCGCAGCTGGACACGCCGCAGCTGGACACGCCGCAGCTGGACACGCCACAGCTGGACACGCCGCAGCTGGACACAGAGCTGGACACAGAGCTGGACACCGAGCTGGACACGCCACAGCTGGACACGCCACAGCTGGACACGCCACAGCTGGACACGCCGCAGCTGGACACAGAGCTGGACACAGAGCTGGACACCGAGCTGGACACGCCACAGCTGGACACGCCGCAGCTGGACACGCCGCAGCTGGACACGCCGCAGCTGGACACGCCGCAGCTGGACACGCCGCAGCTGGACACGCCGCAGCTGGACACGTCCGCAGCTGGACACGCCGCAGCTGGACACGCCACAGCTGGACACGCCGCTGCTGGACACGCCGCAGCTGGACACGCCACAGCTAGACACGGCATAGCTGGACACGCCACAGCTGGACACGCCACAGCTGGACACGCCACAGCTGGACACGCCACAGCTGGACACGCCACAGCTGGACACGCCGCAGCTGGACACCGAGCTGGACACCGAGCTGGACACGCCACAGCTGGACAAGCCGCAGCTGGACACCGAGCTGGACACCGAGCTGGACACGCCACAGCTGGACACGCCACAGCTGGACACCGAGCTGGACACCGAGCTGGACACGTCGCAGCTGGACACGCCGCAGCTGGACACGCCACAGCTAGACACGGCATAGCTGGACACCCCGCAGCTGGACACCGAGCTGGACACGCCACAGCTGGACACGCCACAACTGGACACGCCGCAGCTGGACACGCCGCAGCTGGACACGCCGCAGCTGGACACGCCACAGCTGGACACGCCACAGCTGGACACGCCACAGCTGGACACGTCACAGCTGGACATGCCACAGCTGGACACGCCACAACTGGACACGCCTCAGCTGGACACCGAGCTGGACACGCCACAGCTGGACACGCCGCAGCTGGACACGCCACAGCTGGGCACGCCACAGCTGGACACGCCACAACTGGACACGCCGCAGCTGGACACGCCGCAGCTGGACACGCCGCAGCTGGACACGCCGCAGCTGGACACCGAGCTGGACACGCCACAACTGGACACGCCGCAGCTGGACACGCCGCAGCTGGACACGCCACAGCTGGACACGCCGCAGCTGGACACGCCGCAGCTGGACACGCCGCAGCTGGACACGCAACAGCTGGTCACGCCACAGCTGGACACGCCGCAGCTGGACACGCCGCAGCTGGACACGCCGCAGCTGGACACGCCGCAGCTCTGGACACGCCGCAGCTGGACACGCAACAGCTGGACACCGAGCTGGACACGCCGCAGCTGGACACCTAGCTGGACACGCCACAACTGGACACGCCGCAGCTGGACACGCCGCAGCTGGACACGCCGCAGCTGGACACGCCACAGCTGGACACGCCGCAGCTGGACACGCCACAGCTGGACACGCCGCAGCTGGACGCCGAGCTGAACACCGAGCTGGACACGCCACAGCTGGACATGCCACAGCTGGACACGCCGCAGCTGGACAGGCCACAGCTGGACACCGAGCTGGACACGCCACAGCTGGACACGCCACAGCTGGACATGCCACAGCTGGACACGCCGCAGCTGGACGGCATACAGACGACACACAGACGAATGCAGAGGAATGTGGCGTGCAGACATGCAAGCAATCTATAGCAGCATAGAGGCATGCAAAAGGAAAACCAACGAATACAAGGGATTCAAAGGAATACGATGGTGCACGGCGAATACGGAGAATGTAGGTGATATCCAAAGGCATGCATATTATTGTAGAGTCCCACCCAGGATAGGAACATGGGGGCATAAACGCATACAGTAACACACAGAATCATGCAGAGGCACGCATGAGGACGCTGAGGGCAAAGAGACATAAGGGAGCACCAAGTTGAATACGAATACATAGCAAGATATGCATGCTAATATAAGTGAAGGCAGGAGCATACATAAACATGCAAAGGCACACAGCAACATGCAATAAAAAAACATAGTGTGTCTATATACAATATGCAAGAAAGGAACACAGAGGACTGCAGAGTCGCATAGAGACGCATGGAGGAATGCAGGGCATGCAAAAGCATATGGAGGTACACAGAAGCATGTAGAGGAATACCAAGGAAGTCAGAAGTATACAGAGGCATGGTGGAACATACGAATCCACAGCTTCGATGTCACGTCGAGTGAAACAGGGTCATACAGCGGCATACAAAGGCATGCATAGGCATACAGAGGCATGCATGGGAATAAAGGAGCGTGCAGCGGAAGGCGGAAGCATGCGAAGGGATCTAACTGAATACGTGCCTGGATTAGGGAAATACCCGGCCTGCGGAGAGCGCAAGTGATTCACCGCTGGAGAGTTCCTCTGTGGCTGGCACGGCGAGGCATACACAGAGTGCGGCTGGCAGTGGTAGTCAGAGGCTGTAGCCAGGCTGCTGTATTCCGACAGCCACTGGAGAGATGCAATCCTGCGGCGCCGCTTCCATCGTGTTGTGTCCAATCCCAGCTCGGCGGACGGTCTTTCACAGTTTTTGCTGACGTTGCGCGGAGCGAAACGCTAAAACGAGCTCTCGCTTAAGATCTACCACTTCCGATAAAAACGTTCCAAATCTACAGAAAGTCGTATCTCGTGCGCCGAGGCAGATTTACAACCCAACGAGAAGAAGGACATTTCACTTGAGCGTGCATCTGGGTAGTTCTGCGCAGAACATCACTGCAGTCTTACTGATAGTGTCTGGTAGATGTGATTGCCGGATGACATGTACCATGTCTGCTGACTCTTCTGTCGACCATACATTACAGCACTGATATTTCCGTATGGATATTTCCAGGCGTGGCACTTTGTGCTGGGAAACCTACTTGGAAACAGCCATCAGAGATATAGCATATCACTGAGCATAACCGCGTCAGTATCCACCGGACGGGATGGCGTGACAGGAAATGTTCAGTTCCTGGCTCATAAAATGTAGTTTGTGTCATGCAGTGTCTGATAGATACTACAACGCAGGACCTTTTATCACGTTCTGGTTTGTCAACGCTGGAGATGAATCTGGACTATATAACTATCATATCATTGGTAAACTTTAAATTTACTATTTCGATCATGCATTTAAATCAACAACATCAATTCTGCAATTTTACTGCATTCATTGCACTACATGGTGATATAGCAAAAGCAATATCGTATTTAAGCGCAATAATACTGCCTAGCGTTCATTCCATTCGAAATATAAATGTCTCGTCATCTTTTTTTTTTAAGGTCCGCCACTAAGATCAGGTGACCAGGAGCCTCTTACCCAACGACTGCAAGCACCTTACGCTAACACCATAAAAGAAACAGTAAAGTCGCGGCACTCTCAGCTAAGAGATGGAAAATAAATAAATAAGCATACAAATCACTCGGTATTAAAGCAATCAAACTAATAATAAAGAATGCTGTAAGTAGTCATACCCAAAGGTGGCATATGACTGGCCCTAGATCCATCCCAATAAGAAGTTAAGGTCTAAACTATAATGTTAGTAGCTGGTTTGTAGGACAGATGGTAGTGAGCACTCCTAATTTGAAATTCATTTTTTTTACTTTGGTCCCTCCCACAACTCCATCCGCTAAGCATAGGCTTGTTGCTGGGTGGAGTGTGGGAGGAACTATGGTTGGGTGTTTTCAACTTTATATATAGTTAAGCACACACACACACACACACACACACACACACACACACACACACACACACACACACACACACTCACATGCCAGCACCCCTGCACACACATACACACACACAAACACACATACATATGCATGTGTGCTCCCCTGGTATCCAACAGATGTAGTGAATGCTCAAGTCAGTTCATATCTGCTCAAGAAGTAAGTCTTAATGTGATGTTTCAGAACAATCTTTGAAGTTGGTATCTCTGTATGCAGAAAATATTTTGCTATGATAGTATTCCAAAGCTTGGGTCCAAAACATTCAATGGTGAAGAGACGATAATTTGTGTTTGAATAGCTGTGTTGGAAGTGGTTTTGTAATCTTGTGGAGTATGGGGTATTAAGGATTCTGTGAAAAGGGGTCTAATAGAACGGGGAGCTGATTATACATGAATTTTTGCATAATAAGCAACATTTCAAGTAGTGCTATATCTTGGACTTTTAAAATTGTGTACTTCTTAAAGATAGGATGTGCACTCTGAGGGAGAAATACACCCTCAATAATACGCATCATTCTTTTCTGAAGTAAATATAATTTGTGTGTCTGATTAGAATAGTTTGTACCCCAGAGAAAACAGCAATAGTTGATATATGGGAGGATTAATGCATTATACAATTTTAGGAGGTGATTTTTACCTAGAAGATATTTTATGTTTGATATAATTCCTATGTTGCGACTTATTATGTTTGAGACAATGCTGATATGGAATGCAAATTTCAAATTTTCACCTATGTATACACCAAGATATTTGACTGGATTTTGATGCAAAATAGCAATTGCATTAAATTCAATATTGATATCAATATCTGCTTTATGATTATTATATAGCTGGTATACAGCTTTGGATTCATTTAAGGACAAAAGATTTGAATGCAGCCATTGTGAAATTTTTGGCAAGGAATTTGTGATCTTGTTATGAAGCTCTGTAGTCAGTGCTTTTAAAAAAGATGGCTGTGTCATCAGCATATAGAAATGTATCATATTCTACATGCAAATTTACGAAATCATTTATATATATTATAAAGAGTAAGGGGCCTAAAGTTGATCCTTGTGGAACACCCATTTCAATTTTTCTGAAAGCAGAGATGCTGTTGTTTATTGTGGTAGCCTGTGTTCTTCCTGATAAATATGACTGTATCATTTCGATTGCATTTCCCTTCACACCATATTTTTCCATTTTTGCACATAATATTTCTTTGTCAACAGTATCAAACGCCTTTCTCAAATCAAGGTAAATTCCAACAACATATTCATTGTTTTCAAATCCTTTAGTGGTCAGGCTATGTATTAAGAGAAGAGGCATATATGTGGACCGTTCTTTTCTGAAGCCAAATTGCTTATCAGAAAGTAGGTTGTGTAGGGTGAAATATTTCAAAAGTTGGCTGTAGATTATCTTTTCTAATATTTTTGACATATATGGAAGAATACTAATTGGTCTGTAGTTACTAAATGTTGCTGGGTCACCTTTTTTGGTGATGGGCTTTACAACCGCAATTTTGAATGGCTTGGGGAAGATCCCACTACTCAGGCATAAGTTGATGACATGGATTAAGTGTGGTAATATGGACCTATATGATTGTTTAAATATCCTAGAATTTATTCCAAACAATTCCTGACCGAACATTTTTTAAAGAAGCAATCATGGTATCTAAATTGTTTTCTGTAACTGCTAATAGCACCATTGATATATATGGGTAGGTATGCATATATTCTAAAGCATTGGTGTTGCTTTGAGGAATTTGTTCTCTCAATTTTGGTCCAATTTCTGTGAAATATTTATTGAATCCTTCAGCTATAGCTGCATCATTTTCTAGAGTGATGTCTGTATCTGTGTTCATTTTTTTCAGGGATATTACGTTTGGAAGGAGATTGTCTCAGTATCTGGTTAAGCATTTTCCAGGTCTCTTTAGGATTATTTTGATGTTTGTCAAATTCCTCCTTATAATGAAGTATTTTTTCCTGTCTAATTATTGTAATCAGTGTTTTTTTGTACCTGTGATATTTTTTCTTCCTTTCAGCAGTTCGATAGGTAAGTGTTTGATAAAATAAAATTTGCTTTTGGTTGATTGAGCATAATATTACACGTGAAATCCATGGTTTTATGGGGGATGTTTTTTTATAAGACTTGAGTATATGTAAATGTATCAATCCCACTTTTATATGCATTAATTAAACTGTTCCATGCTTTTTCAGGATCATTTTCATCAAAAATGCCTTCAAGTTCATTTGTTAGATTATTTCTCAGATTGTCCATTTTATGAAAGTCAAAGGTAGTTCTTGTTCTTTTTGCAATTATTGGTGTTTGAACTGTAAATTCTGATGTTGTAAAAATAGAGAAGTGATCAGAGAAATCAGATTTAATGATGCCAGTCTGTTTTATTTTTGATACATCATTACAGAAAATATTGTCAATTAATGTGCATGTTGTATCACATACACGAGTCCCCTTCCATATTAGAGGAAGAAACCCATGAGAGCACATAAACATGAAAAATGAGTCAGCAAAGTGGTCATTTGGAATTGAGAATAGGTCAATGTTTAGGTCTCCAATAATGTATGTAGGCATGTTCCGATGGTTTATTGTCGTTAGACACTCCTCAAATTCTGACAAGAATTGTGCATGATGACCAGGTACATGATATATCTGGCATATCAAAATAGTTCGTTTATTACTCAATTCTATTTGGAGAAAAACACCTTGAGATTCAGCAGCGATCAAATCAAATGGATAAAGCTGTTTTGCTTTTAGTGATTTCAAGCAATAGATTGCGGAGCCTCCCCAAATTTTGTGTTCCCTGCTCTTGCAGAATAGTCCATAATCTTCGTCATCTAAGTTAAATTTCCGTTCATTTTCTTTTGATAGCCAAGTTTCAGAAATACAAATAAGGCTCCATTTGTGATTCAGCTGGTTTAGGAAGATATTGGGCTCATCATATTTATTTACTATGGACCTTGCATTCAAGTGGAGAATATCTATGTTTCTTCCTAAGTCAGGACCCATTTCAGCTTGTCTACTGATATCTTCAACATCATAGAAATTACAATTCTCTCGAACGCGTTCAAAATGAGAATACGTAAGGGCAAGGTCATCTGAGATTATATTCAAGAATGGGTTAAATGTTTTATTTTCCAAGGTTGGTAGGTATTAGAACTTAGTCGTAGGGCCTATGTAGCAAGGTAGTTCAATAATTGTATTACAACAATCTACCTGTTTTCACTCTCACCAGACTCGGACGACTATATAACTAGGCCGGAGGTGCCTAGCAATTAGTGGAGAATATTAATATGATTGTTGAAGTGATACCAGCAATTTACTTCACAAAACCATTCAACTTAATATAAACATAACATAGCATAAACATTAGTGTAACGGAGGTAAGTAATGCTGTAACAAAATGGTGTCTGCTTAAAAAAAACTTGTTATGAAGGAAACCATGCATACATCACGCAAAAAAAACGCTCGGAAGCAAAGCATGGATATATTTACTTAGTGCACAATTGCTTTGTTTTCAAAAACAATTGCACGTTGCACAAGCAAAGATATTCAACTTATTTCAATGAAAATTTAATATATATCTTCTCTAAGATAATAAGTATCATCGGTTACCAAGTACAATGATTAACCAATAGTTCGTTCTCTATTTCATTCATAAATGTCTAGTGAGCGGCAGGTTTACTACACGGAGACTTATACAGCCATGCACAGAACATAGTACTAACGTGTGTTTTTTTTTGGGGGGGGGATATGTGCTGGGTGGTGGTACAAGTGGATGTGAACATCCGGATCCAAATATGTTTATTCAGATATTTACCTAGATAAAGGGCTAGGTAAATATGCATGAGTTATTTTGAGTTGGTTTGATCACCACCAAATATGAATAAGTATCCTCATCAGAATTCTGCACTGCCCTTATAGCAAGGAAGTTACAGCAACTCCTTTGCTACACCGTAGTTTTGCTACCTCATTGGTTATATCAACCCTCAACAAATGGTGTGGAACCGGGGGAGAAGGCGGAGATGTAGCGAACCCCAGCAACTTTCAACGAGCTTAACGACTTAGCTGTCTAGACTTAACTGTACCCAGCCAACTACAGTGGCAGGGACAGAGAGCGTAGCCGTACAGCGGTCACCTGACGGACTCAGCGGAAATATATTTTTCGGGCCGTTGAATGCAATGATGCAGGATCAAAACGTGGTATGACATGTAGCATTATATAAATACTCCTTGTACATGAACAGAGAAATTAATAATTAACCTACCAGGCCCGGACATGCAAAGAGTCTCCATCGTCGTTGTTATTGTTGGTTTTACGATACGTCGACTGTTGAGTCATGTAGCGTCGCCAATATCTCACGCCGATTGGTCGCGGGCGAAGAGTAGAGACATGTGAGACTCGAACCCACAATCTTTCGATTGTGAGACGGGTAACTTACCCCTAGACTACTCGTCCCCTCTCCATCGTCGTTGTCACACCAATTTCTAGTTGCATGCAGTTATCTTTCAGTTGACAGTCACCATACTTGCATACAAAGCAAAGTACGAAAATGACCCAGATTGACCAAGTACAGGTCGTGTCGTACAAGTTAACTTTTAGTTCTTCATTGGCCACAAATCGATTCGTTAGTTCCATTTCATCTGGTTGCATAGCAAAGCTAATGAACATACAGAAGATACAAAACACCTATCATCAACTGGATGTCAGCATTGTGTCATGTGCCATCGACTTGGTGTCAAATTATTGTGCCATGAACTGGCATGAACTGGGATGAACCGAATCGTCCCCAAATATATTTTTATAATGCTGTCCTCTAACCACTAGAGATAGGCCAATAAATTTCTGTGACCTTAATTAAATACTCATTGCGCACATTTTGCCATTTCTTTCAAGATTTTGGATTGCCCAGGAGCACCTTCAGGCAAGGATTTTAGGAGGCATGTTTTTTCGGTTGCTCCAGTGTCTGATATAATTCCATGCTTTCCTCTAACAGATGTGGGTAGGTTCTTGAGTCTTTCTTGACTTTCTTAGCTGTTATTTGTGATCATCTTGTGATCTTTGCAAATTTTTCATTTGTCCATGGGCGCATCTAGAGGTGAATTTCTGGAGGCATTAAGTGTGTACGCCATAGCTCCATATCACTAGAGAAAGGCTTATGAAATTTTCTGATCTGCAGTACCTATTCTTTGCACTCAGCTGGTTAATATTTTTGCATTTTGTCTTGCCCAGGGGCGGCTCCAGGGCGATTTTCGGTGGCGTGTGGAGCGGTGGTGTAGCCAAGACTTCATCCAGGGGGAGCATCAGATGAGGGGGCTCCATACCCCCCCCTCCCCATGCTTTTCCAAATATCCTCCGATTTCGGTAACTTAATTTTCCAAGGGCCATGATGTATTTATATATATGCATATGTATATATATACATGTATATATATATATATATATATATATATATATATATATATATATATATATATATATATATATATATATATATATATATATATATATATATATATATATATATATATATTAGGCAAAGATGATTAAATATGTTAGAAAACAAGGCACCCCGCGCAGGCGTGGCTGATGCCAGACCTGCAATCAAACTCCAACAGTTAGGTCATGACCAGAAAAAAACAATCAAATTAGCTGCCGACAGCATCCAAGTAAAGAACATATATTCTGGAAAATAAAAATACATTAGCATATATATAATTAAGACGTGACTTGCATTAGCTTGAGTAAAAATATGTGTGCTCATTTCCATGGGCACACTTGCTTCTTTCTGTTATCCGCTATTGGTGTTTAGGGGCGCATCGACTGCGTCGGCCATGCAGCGTCGGTTACCCGCTATGTTCAAACATGGTTTAATAGGTAGGGTGTCCATGATAAGGGTGGGGCCCACACTGTTGCTCCTGAAAACAGGACAACAATATGGGACCTGTTGCTCCTCTTCTCAGGGACCCTCTTTGGCGGCTCAGAACACGTTCCGTCGGGCCGGAGTCTCCTCTGCAAAAGCTTGGACCACCTTTATCACGCGATGACCCCTCTGTGGTTTCGGCCCCCGTTGGCCCAGGGACCCTTCATTCTGGCTCTGTGCCCCCTCCGACGGATTGGGTTTATCCTAGTGTTAAGCGTCCTCTACGTCGGCGCAGGAACCCTCCTTACCGATCCAAGACCTCTTATGTGAGGCTTGAGGCCCAACAGCTTGGGCCTCCTCCATCAGGTCAGGGGCCATTGTACGGCTCAGACACCATCAGTCGGCCCAAGGGCCCTTTCTAACGGTTCGAGGTCCTCTCCGGCAACTGGTGCCCTCCTCCGTCGTCTCAGGGGTCATGCTGCATGACCCAGGTCTTTTTCCGGCAGACCGGAGGCCCCAATTAAAACGCTTGGGCCCAGTTCATCAGATCAGCGCCCCTTTCTTCGGTTTGGGCTCCGCGGACAGACCACGTGTCCTTCATACTGGCTCGGACCCTCTCCATTTTCCTGGGGCTCTTTAAACTATCAGAAACCCCCTCCCTCTATCTAAAAGTCATTAACGTTAGCCCAGCCAAAGGCCCTCACAATTTTCCTGAGGACACTCTCCGTTGACCCGGCTCCCTCTTCATCGGCCCGGGACCCTTTCCGTCAGCCCTGGGCCGCTTTCGTCGGTCCATGGGCCCTAAACGTCGGCCCAGGGGGCCATTATGGCCCCCTGCACCGACGCATTGAGGGAACTTTGCGGGCACGTCACGGTGCATGCCTGGAGGGCTCCTTCCAGCCTTCAATGGGTGGGGGGGGGAGGGCTGCCCCCTTGGATTTTGGAGGCATGCAAATTCCATGCCTTGGTTCGATATCGACAGAGACAAAGTGCTGAAACTTGATTACCTTCCGTTCTCATAATTCCAGATTATTTCGGTTCATTCGCAACAATATGTATTGGAAAAGTTGCACCGATTTCTACCTACGAATACAAAATATACGACACATCGATCTAAGTTCTACCGCCTCTCTGCTTCACTACCTGGCACCGCGCATGATGCGTATTATTAGGACATGCACTTCCCATGATGCCTTTGAATGATCCTACAGATTTTCGAATGCATCGACTATGTTAGCTACGCATAAGGTGAGTTGCCTGCTGTGCTCACCTCAGTGCCTGGGCACGCTATTGTAAGAATATTTTCGGATGATGACAATATAGTTTTTTTCCAGATAACTGTTAGCGTCCACAGATGCCCACTTCCTATTTCTTATGCTCAATTGAGTTCTGTCAAGCTCCGAAATTTGTCACCCCCAACTTGGCACCTGGCAACGTCATTATACCACTTTTCCTGATTTGTCCGTTTAAAATGGTTTAGTAGCACTGATCGATTAATTGTTAGCTAATATAAAAGCAATCCAGCAATACATTAGGAAAATGAAACGGCCGGTCTAGAAAACACGATCCAGCTGACAATACCCCCAGCTTTGCCACCTCCCCCCCCCCCCCCCCCACCTCCCCTCACTGCGCCATTTACATGCTTCGATTTGCCGAGTGTTCATCATGTAGCTTGGGTCAAGGCGAATCGCTTCAGCCCACTCCCGAGTCTCTAGGATATATTGTTCTCAAGATGTTATAGTGGCGAGCCGCCCCTCCCCTCTCAACATATGTAGCTCCAGAAAAGCCAAATGGGAATGGCGTTAAGCTGGAAATATTGCGCACCCATTAGAAACACAGTGCCCATTAGGTAGCTAAAATTGACCAAATAGCAACTTAGTATCGTGGTATCCATATTGAGCTACATGGTGAATGTAGGCGAATCTATACGAATGGTATGACATGCAGTTGATTGATATGCAATAGAAATATCACACGTGCTGAAAAGGGATGGAATATTTTGGACACCCACTCTCTTTAGGCCCATGGTCCGAACAACTAGGAACCCAAGAACATGCGAGAAGAAAATTGTGCAACAATTACAAAATTGTATGCTTTATCATCCCACATTTAGGCTCTGTATGAACAACTATTCCACATTTGGAACTAGTAATTCTGTTACAGTGTGTAGTACCATAAACTTGGATTTGGCACATGTAGTCATTTTTTCTTCTGACAGCCGGTGACAATAGACAACCGGGGGCACAAACGCAACATTTTGATCTTAGACATCTCAAAGTCATTGAAAATATGGTTTTAGTGATAGCGGTATCTGAGCATAATACGAATGGATTCAGTGATCAATTAACAAAAATGTGCAAGCTGGAATGGAATTGGACTGGATTACCAATCATCCTTACCCGACTGGAACCTGGGGATAATTGCCACGCATCAACATTGCTGTAACCCAATAACAGGCCAGGGAAGTTTGCCACGCGGCAACATCGGCATAACCCAAGGAAGGGTCAGGACATTTTACCACCCAGCAACATTGCTGTAACCCAAAGACGAATCAGGGCATTTACCACGTGGCAACATCGACATAGCCCAAGGACGAATCGGAACATATTACCACGCGGCAATATCGGCATAGCCCAAGTTCGGATCAGGGAATTTAACCATTCGGCTACATTTCATAGATTTTAAAACTAGAATATATTTATAACATGTGGCCTTCTATGGGTAAAACGTTTCCTTGCTATTTGCTATGGCAGCATCACATTGTCCACTTATTCCCACTGAAAGAAGAATTGGCTGACCTTTCTTCCATCTCAGCAAGCCCTTCGTCACAACTTAGGAAACAAATAGGTACTGATGATACTGCTATTGATGCTGACATAGGTGCCGATATCATGCCGTGTCCTTCTCACGATGACTTCCCCGGATAGGAGCTCTTTTTACAGGGAATGTCTGCATCGTAGCAGAGCTGCTACGTCACAACTTTGTGACAAACGTGCTTTCAGCCTACTGCACGGTCGGGTGTCTCTCCGGCCCGGCAGGAACTGAGGAATCGAATCGAATGTTCGCTGGTCTTCCCAACGGAATGCTTGACACAACTTGAACATTGTATTGAATAATATCATCCCGGAAGAAAGCATGGCATGACAGCGAGCGACAGTTACAATCTTTCGATGAAGGCAGTGACACCGGTCTGCTCACCCTCGCGGTCTGCTCACACTCACTGGTCTGCTCACCCTCGCGATGACACACTGCACATATGCGCTCGCAGCGCAGCCTCCGTTTCATCTCGCTGTGACTCAAAGCCACCAGTATGAACATTCACGACTTCCCGTCCAGACACCAACCGGAAAACGAGCAGGCCCTGATGCGGAACGGCCGGGCGGACTAGGATCACATTACATGCCGATCGTCGCCGGAAAGAAAACCCGCGACCCGTCATATTCCCCGCCAACTTTATCCGCGCAACACAGCATGTACCTCTGCAACATTGCCCGCGCGCCGCACGAACTGCAGTTAGACGGGGCGCTGAGAAGCCTGCGAGTGTACATACTTCACGCCACGCTTGACCAGAGCTGCACCACCACGGATCAGATCGAGCTAGTGTCAGCGCCTACTGCACCAGCACCAGCTGCACCAGCGAACATCACCACAGCGTGATGCACCCTTCCCCCTCCCCCTCCCCTCATGAGACTAGAACTATGGCAGAGGTGGCCGCCGCCATGCCACGTCACATCGGCGGCGACACCATTACAGACACAGTATCACTCGTCACGCACGTCACGCTGCCACGTCACGCTGTCATGTCCGTGTCTCGAACATATCGTCGCTGGAGTGGGCAAAGTGTCGACAGTTGGGGAAGCTCTCGAGCGCAATCACACCCGAAGCCTGTCGCTCGAGCTTGGGCGGCGCCTGGCGACGTTTCTTTTTGATGCGCGCACACACAACGGCCACACACAACGCGAACACCATGCCCAACCCGAGCGAGCTGCCCAGGATCAGGCCGAAGTTGTTGGCGAGCGTGGAGAGTCTGGCGGACGCCTTCAGCGTCCGCACCTGCACGCAGCTGCGGTCTGGCAGGCTGGCGGCGGCTCTGGTCGCTCCGGCCTGAGCTTGCAGCCTGGCGCGGCCCTCAGCCTGCAGCCAGTCGCCCAGGCCGAGCACGCACACGCGGTAGGCGGTGTCGGCGGCCAGCCCGTCGAGCCGGTGTCGGCGGCGGCGCGGCGCCAGCAGTGACGTCACCACCGGCCGGCTGGCGTCGGCGCGCTGCGCCAGCGCCAGGTCAGAGTGGGCTGGCGGCGGCGGCGGCCGGCCCACCTGCTCGTGCAACACCCGGTAGCCGAGCACGCCGGTGGCGTTTTGCGATTGCCACGACACCACCACAGAGTGTGAATCCACCTCCTGTGGGGGAGGAAGGGGGACGTCAGTGGTGTGCCGTGTACGACTCCACCTCCTGTGGGGAGGGCAAGCGTCAGTCGTGTCCGGTGGGGTGCGCATGTCATATCTTCCAAAGTTAATATCTTCTTACAACGTTCATAACTTCCAAATTGGAAGTTAACTTCAAAAATAGGAAGTCAACTTGCAAAGCAGCTCGGATAGGAGCCATTCATATTTTCCCAAGCTCATATCTTCCAAAGTATATAACTTTCAAATTAGGTTACCTTCCAAAAAATGGAAGTCAACTTAACCTAACCCAACCTAATCTAGCGTAACCTAACCTACTTAGCCTAACCTAACCTTACCTAACCTAACCTAATCTTCCAATTTATGGAAGTTAACTTCCAATTTGGAAGCTGACTTCCAATTTGGAAGTTATGAACTTTGGAAGATGTAAACGCCTCCTTTCCGGGCTGTTTTGAATGTTAACTTGCAATTTAGAAGCTATGAACGTTGGAAGACATTAACTTTGAAAAATATGAACGCACCCCATCCGGTGTACGACCCCGGTGGCTGGTGTGGGTCGTGTGGGACGGGGATAAAGGGTCGGGGTTATTGCCCTTGAAGGTGTAAATATAGTGTGTAAGTAGTGCTAGACATAGCAAGGCTGTAATTTATGCTGGTGAAAGATACAGACGATGTGTCTAAATGCAAAGCGGATTATTGTTAGAGTGTATATAAACTCTGCCCTCATCCATGGCCAGTCTGGGCTCAAAAACATACAGCGTTGATGAATATACAAGCTAAGTCTCAGTCAATATATTATGCAACATTGCTTCAGACATTCAGACAAGGTCATCGCCCTGAGAAAGGGGGTGCACAGTCAACAGCAACATAATGAAGCAGAGTAAAAGAGTGAAATATAGTCAGCGGCACATACAAACTCCATTTCAACAGCAACCGAGAGATCGTCCAAAACCTTGACGCCTTCGCTACCCCTTTGATGAATTGCAGTTTACACATATGGTGCCAGCCACAAAATGTATGTAGTATAGCCATGAACGTATCAACCATGGGTGCATTGGCCGGTGGGTGTAGTACACAAATTTCAAATGTACTCCGTATATGTATTGAACTAGGCAGCTCCTTCAGGAGTAGCCCTACTACAACGAATGGGCTTTGCGGAAGAGGACTGACCTTATGGCGTCCTCACCAGCTGATATTCTGAGGCGAGGGATGTTGGCGATATTCCATGGTGGGCTTTACCTCTCAGCACCTGTTACCTAAGGTGTTGATAATGATGGCATATATTGCTTGGTGAAACTTTGTGGTAGTTAACTTACAACAGCACCTTTATAAAGATGCACTTTCTTTCAGGCGGTCCTAGATGGAGACTTGTTGCATCCCAACGTATGGAAGTACTGTCCGACACGTGACTAAGTTGCCAACCATATCCCTGCCGGCTGCGGTGTCCGGCTGTCCTGTCCGGCACGTGACTAAGTTGCCAACCATACCCCTGCCGGCTGCGGTGTCCGGCTGTCCTGTCCGGCACGTGACTAAGTTGCCAACCATACCCCTGCCGGCTGCGGTGTCCCCGGCTGTCCTGTCTGGCACGTGACTAAGTTGCCAACCATACCCCTGCCGGCTGCGGTGTCCGGCTGTCCTGTCCGGCACGTAACTAAGTTGCCAACCATACCCCTTGCCGGCTGCGGTGGCATAACGTAGCAGACGATAACACGGGAGCTGTTAGCGTAAGCCGACTCAGGTCCGTGTATGTGGCTTTAGCGCGTCGGATGCCACGTAAGCACACTTCCATAAACAACTGGAACATGTGGTTCTGAGCACTGGTCGATTCCTCGACAGATCCGGTCACATGACAAGCCACAGACCTGCGCGTAGATACAACCAAGGTGACCATCTCCTACTGACAGCCGCTGTTCACTAGCATCAAGCATGTACTGGAGATAGTCTGGTAGGCTGTCGGCGAAGTCTCCCCCCCACCTATACCTTGAAGCCCATGGCATGAACAAGTCGTGCAAGATAAAGCCTACCGTGAAACAAAGAAATTAGATGAATACGACAGAAAAACACAAAAGTAAAAAGTGACCTCAGGTTCATTCACTATGCTAAATGAACATGCATACTGGAAAAACGTACTTCTGCGCATAACTTTGTGACTACTTAATTTCTTTTGTACAAAATTGGAACATATGTAGCGCCAAATTGTGTCCTCTAATCCAGTTCGGCGTTTTATGTCAACATCAGAGCAGGTCATTGGGATGTGACCTGCAACGTACCGGATTGCACGTATCCCAAACGCTCGGGACGCATAGAGAGGTAAACTGGTTCAATCAGGGCAATTTGGTACGTTGATTTCGTTTCTGATGTGATTACGGTAGAGCAACTTGATCCCATTTGTTTTTGGACAAGTTTCGAAACAGAACATTTAATCATAGTTCTCCAAAACATTTGGGTTCACTTCGTTGAAGTCATTTGCCTAAGAACAGTCCGTTCGAAATTGTCAGCTTGAAAAATTCACCACATATTTCCAAGGACTTGGCCTTGACCTGATCGGTCACCTTGACCTTTACGCGTGTCAGTATGCTATGCTAGGTATCAATGTTGCATATTATCGATATTGAAAGACGAAATCCCATGTATTTCATGGGCCGAGTCCAAGAAGTATGGTGAGCAGGTGACTGGCTGCACCAACACATTGACCTGTTTGACATAATCTGGAAGGTCAACTAAAAGGTGAAGATTAAAATATTCCAAATGACTCTGGAAGTTCAAGGATGGAGCTACAAGATGTCGCTTACACCTAGCTTAGAACAAAAGTAGTTGGGTGTCAAGTTGAGTCTCCGGGCCCCTAGTTGCACTGCAAAGTGTGGAAATTTATGTGGCTGTGGGAGGGTACATAAATAGTAAGAGCTGCCACACCAATAATACCTCCACCGTGTGGTGCACTGTGAACGGCCACCGGGTCGAGGCATGGACGGCACGCTAAGCTCTCGGTCAAAACTTTGTCTTTCAATTGGAGCTCACGGATCGGGTGGTGTGACCACGCAAAAAGCTCTCCTTAGCCTGGTCCATAAAGCCACACCCACCATGAATTCGGACTAAATTTCTTTCTTTTTAAATGCGAAAAAAATAACAGTAGCAGAGTAATGTTATTAAAAAGACTGAAGTGAGGTTGTACTTTGCTTCCACACGTACCAAGGTTCTAAATTTAACTTAGCAATACTGCCAATAAGATAAGGAGTCCGGGGATAGGATGATCGTCTCCCAACCGAAAGGTTGTGGGTTCGAGTCCCACTTATCCGATTCCTATATTCTAGTTAATTAGTTAGTGCTGCATGCCAGTGAGGTGTGTAAATTACCCTGAAGTCGGCATCCGAAAGAAAGCGAAAAAGCTGTCCCGAAGTTACCGCACGCGAGTGGTCACCCAAGAGATCGTGGAGTGACAGTGACCGCACGACTCCAAAAAGGCGTCTGCGATCATCGGCGAGCAGAGAGCATGAAACCAAAACGTCACGCACTGACAGCGGTGCGTGACATCGAGGGCAGTTTGGCCTGTCCTCTCCACTGAGCAGATGGTGGTGTATTGCGTGAGTGTGCCCAAGCCGAAGGCGGCATAGGACGACCTCGTCTCTCCTTGTCCTGCGGTAGGACGAGGTCCACTCTCCTAGACGTGGTTTAATCGTGTGTAGTTTGTTGTCCTGCAGTGTTCCAGATATTCTGCCTTTTTTCCATAACAAAAGCCGTGATTGAACGGTGATATTCCCTCGCGGGGAGCGGCATAGACCGGCGGTATGGGGCTTGGGCTGCACGTTACGCGACGTGGTTGAATATCTCTTCACCTACTGCTATTTCGCCTGCGTGCCATTTCGCACACAGACAATTCGCACTCGGACACTTCGCCTGCATCATTTCACACACGACGTTTTACCTGAGTGTCATTTTGCACCCAACCATTTCACCACAAACACCACACCCAGCCTGCTCACACCATGTCTGCCTGCTCACACCACACCCAGCCTGCTCACACCACGTCTGCCTGCTCACACCACACCCAGCCTGCTCACACCACGTCTGCCTGCTCACACCACACCCAGCCTGCTCACACCACGTCTGCCTGCTCACACCACGTCGTTTCGCCGCAACGTTTTTGAACAGTCCGCCTACTGCCTTTTCGACCATGTCCATTTCACGTACGTATCCTTGCCATACATTCAGCTGTCATTCATTGAATATTTATTACTTCACATATTATCGATCGGGTCGGTCAATGGAGGTTTGACATCAAATTTTTGCGTGGACCCGAAATGGGAATACTCGCAGAAGCTTCGCATGTTTATATTTAAATTGTGTTCCACCGAAGGTAAGAATAATAAAATGTATCGGACGTCCTACTGGTCTAGAATTTTCTGAACCCGTTGGTTGACTTCTAAGTAGACTTCTTGTCTAGACTTGTGAGCATTAGCATGCTCCCTTCCTGCAATTGGCTTATCATGGCTCCAGTATCCGGCTGTTTTTCTGGAATACTTGCAATGAAGAGATAGAAGATTGCGTGATTTACTTTCCTGTAATTGATGATGCGAAACAGTAATACTACCCTTCTGTGGCGTTGCTCATGCGCGAATTTCTGTTCCGAGCTGCTTCTACTTGGTTCCAAAAAGCTTGTGACGAGGGAGTGGGGTGATACCTACGCCTCCGAGCTCGAATACCCCGCGAGCAAGTTCGGTCAAAATACTAAATGCTGGCTTCAGGTCGTGAAGGGTAGTTTCGTACAGTGATTGGTAGTCCTGGTTGATATTTTGGAGAGAGACGAAGGCAAATGGAAGAAACATAGGGGTGAAGTCTCTAATTTATCTGCTATGTGGGTCCGAATACGCCACCTGTAAGCCTATACTTTGTATTTTGTGCCAAACAGACTCAGCTAAATTGAAGAGACCAAGTCGCAGATCGGCTGGGGGAAAGATCACTCGCATCATATTCGCTATCTCGAAACCACAAATAATAGTTGTTGATGCAGGTTCTCCCAGCAGTGCATGCTGTCATTTGAGTTTAATTTTACTTTATACCATTACATATTAATTTTGTTCCTTGTAGGCGAAAGGTACATAAACCAATGGCAGCGGTGTGTCTAGGAACACCTTCGCATGCGGCATACAATTGGGTGTATAAATTTGGAGCCACCAGTATCTTGAAGTGTCCAATTTCTTCTTTTTGGTGTGGGGTGGGGGGGGTGAGGCTATAGGACAAAATGATGCGATTGTTTTCTTCTGTTTTGTCCTGCACATCTGTAAAAGAGTCAACCACTATGATGTTTGTTCCAGCAATCTACTGCTAAATTATTCTGGAATTTCGCCAAGTTCGTGCAATGATTTTGGTGCAGTGGTCAACTTTTTATACCCTTCCTCTGCTAGCGCTTCTCTTATAGCCTCTTGCTCCGGCGATGTGCCTCAACACCCTTGTTAATTGAAATTATACTGTCTCTAGTAATCTCTGCAGGCGGCCGTTACGGGTGTTCTTCGCTTCATCACATGGATTATTTGATTCAATTTCACCTCCTTCTGCTTTGTGCATGATTCACATGCACAAAGATGCACAAAGATGTGTTCCTGATATGCTATCTTTTGTCCGCTCCGATTTGTAGGAAAAACGAGGTTACTCAATCACTCTCCAAACTAAAAACTAAAACTTCTTTTCAAAACACTGAAAAATAAAAACTAAACTCGGATGATATTGTACTGAAGTCTCAATTCGAACTTCACCAGATATAGTACACTTTAAACTTTAATATAAATCCATGTAGACACGTGCCGTTTTCCATAAATAATCCTAGAATGGAGATGAAGTGCGTTGTAGAGAAGACGAGACAGATGTGAAATGACTGGAAACATTTTGGCGAGTGTAAAGAGCCAGAGGTGACAAGGCAGTATACAAAATGAAGGGTGTTAATTGTCCAGAGGTGAAATGTTAGTAGACTAAATATCCTATGCGTGAAGGTTCGTGTGTGAGGTGAATCCCCACCCGGCAGTCGAAGCATCGTAAAGCCTAACAACCAGCCAAAAACGAACGACACTGACAAGATCACTACGAAGGGAACCTCAGAGCTTGAAACCGTCCGTTTGTCATCATTGAAAATATTCCCTTCAGTGCATCCTTAAACACTGGCAAGACCTGTGTATC
The DNA here is from genome assembly GCA_034440615.1 of Ashinkailepas kermadecensis. NCBI lineage: Eukaryota > Metazoa > Arthropoda > Thecostraca > Neolepadidae > Ashinkailepas > Ashinkailepas kermadecensis. The sequence continues at coordinate 124,144 of JAOTOM010003804.1, read as the reverse complement.
AACACTGTCAAAACCGCTCCGAGGAAAACGGTGCAGGGTTCAAGTGCCCAGTCACGCCTAAGCGCCCGACGAGGCGCCAGACCGTGCGCCATACTGCACGCCACACTGCGCGCCAGATTGTGCTCCAGTCAGTACCAGGCTGTCCCCCTCTCGCCGTCCGATATGCATACGAGGCCACTGATGGGCCTCGTGTGCATATCGCACACTGATGGGCCTCTAGCCGGCCGGCATAAGCATCTGGCCGATTTCAATCGGCCAGATCCCACAAGCTTTACAAGCAACAATCGCTGACATCGTATTCATTTCTTCAGCACTACTTAGCGTACTTGGCCGGTGTTACTTACTTACTTACTTACTTACTTACTTACTTACTTACTTACTTCTTTACTTACTTACTTACTTACAGCACTACTTATTTACTTGGCCGGTGTTAGAGTGATCACGATCACTCTAACACCGGCCCGACCTGTTGGCTATTGTTGATACAGAGCATAGCATGCTAAGTAATGCTGAATATGTGAATACGATGTCAGCGATTGTTGCTTGTAAACTTTATGGGATCTGGCCGATTGAAACCGACAAAATGTTATCGTGCGGACTTTGTAGTAATTTAGTAGTATTATTATATACGCGGCGAATAGGTGCTGATAAGCTCCATGGTGATCCTTCATAGTGTTCTGGTAGTGCTCCTTTAATCTATGGATGGTTGATTGAACACAACAAAATCCCATCGCCTTCCTTGGTAGTGTTCTGGTAATGATATTATAATATATGTGTGGCGCATAGCTGATGGTAAATTAATGCAACGAGGTTGCCAAAAAGCGTGGATGGATCTGCCACGATATCGGAATATTCCTGCCCATATTTGAGGTAAGCATGTAGCTAAGGTGACCATCCCGCTGAGGAGCATGGTCTGGTGGTATAAGGTATCAAGAAAGGAGATGCGATTTCTCGAATGCATTACTATCACCTACGGTCATTTCTTGGTCAATACAATGCAACAAACAACACACTTGCTCCTCAATTTGGTCAAGTGTCCTAGTTATTGTATTTTCAGCTACTTTTATCTCCGAATCGTCGAACATTGATGCATATTGTTGAATGGCAGACAGCTCAAAATTAGCGTAGGATGGCATTGAATTACATTAGCTTTTTGATGTGCAATCCTGTTTTCATCTTAAGGTTAAAAAGCTAATACAATGAAAGGCCACCCTACGTTTATTGATGCATATCTTGCCTTCTCCCAGAAGCACCCAGGATTAAGCGACACGTAGTGTACACCAGACCACAACCCTGCCACGCACCTGTATCTTCAGCTTGTGCACCAGCGGGTAGGGGCAGAAGAAGGCGGATGACCTATGCACGAGCTGCTGACCCCTCAGGCTGTCTGGTGACCCGCAGGTCACGTTGGTGTCAGTCAGCAGGTGTGAGTGATCCTGAAGCCAGGCCCACATGTCGCGCAACTCGCAGCTACAGTGCAGCGGGTTACCTGCCGGTGGAGACCACATCTAATTACATCTGGTTGCATCCGACCACATCCGCACACAACTGGTGAGATCTGATCGCATATGGTTACATCTGATCACGTCTGGTCACGTTTGGCAACACCCGGTCACGTCCGGTCACATATGGCCCACAGCCGGTCACATATGGCCCACAGCCGGTCACATATGGCCCACAGCCGGTCACATATGGCCCACAGCCGGTCACATATGGCCCACAGCCGGTCACATATGGCCCACAGCCGGTCACATATGTCCATGTATGGTTACATCCGGTCACATCTCGTCACGTTCGGCCATATGTCCGTGCAGAGGTGGCACTGGATGCATTGCATGGGTGTTGCCGCACTTAAAAACTAATCATGCCATGTGCATAATTGATTATTTCACCAGTTCAGGGGATAATATCAGGATTAGCATCGCAACATCACACACAACATGCAACCTTCGATTCTTCTGGAGTGGCATTGGCAAGAAAGTATATATACAAAGGGTACACACAATACATCGCATACGTTATAGCAATTTCGTTAGGCGTCATGAGCGGACATAATACCGGTGGCGCCGCTCTGGTGGTGGGTTTGTGAAGGAACACCGCCAGAGTGGGTTTGCTATTATTAATGCTATTTTCTAGTTTCCAAAGGAGGTGCAGGTAATTTCCAATGGCCAAATTTAAACAACATTGAAACAAGCTTTCTTATGATGTGTAGTGTATGTGTGAGTGAGTTTTTCCAGCCTGCCACCGTCAGGTGATATCGGATGTTTACGGCTTCATGGATGAGTTGAGTTGGTGGTCCGGACAGTGCCGTAAGGGATGTAGAGTGGGGGTAATGTTGGGTCATCGCCGTTGGTTTGAACATTGCAAGAACACATACGAGTATACACTGCTTTGGGCCTTTTTTTAGTGCTTGTTTTGTTTCATTTGTTTTTTTGTTTGTTTTTTGTTCTTGTTTTTTTTCTGGTTTTGGCCTTTTAGTTTGTTTTTTCCTCTTTCTTTCAGTTTTTTTCCGTTTTTTTCTTTTTTGTATCTTTTACACATCATGGGTAGAGTAGGGAGAGTCTAGGTGAGAGGAGTTGTTAGGATGTTGTTCAGTGTCGAGAGGTTTTGGCGCGAGTGTGTGGTTTCTTGTTGGTAGAGGTGGTGTTTGTTTTGTTGTTTGTTCGTTTGGTAGGTGCATGGGTAGTTACAGTGATGTAGTCTCAGCTGTTGTTGTCGTCTGAATCTGTGAGTGTCTCTAATTCAAAGCGTAGGTTTTTTCGTACTGCGTAAGGTGTTAGTGATGGTTGTGATTGGCCTGGTTCTGGTGATGGGTTGCGTGTTCCACGTTGTGGTACTGGGGGTGGTGCCTGTGTTGGGTAGTTGGGTGGGTCGTGTCGGGGTTTGTTTTGTTTTGGTGCTTTGGGTTGCGGCCTGATAATGATTGCTGGGCCAGTCTGTGTTTCTTTGGTAGGTAGTGTATATGATGTGTAATTCGTTTTATTATTAAATCATTTCACCCTGTCACCTCGTTATGCGTCAAGCGCGGGCATAAGCCGCCGGCCGTCGGGCGGCGAAACTAGCGCCGCTAATCTGCCGGCGGGAGAAAATATAGGCAGAGCGGCCCGACATTGTCATAAATTCAACAATACCAAGAAACCATGCCATAAATGTAAAAAAGTCGCAGCACCGCGTGGTAATGCCATTAATTCGGCGAACGTTAAGCTTAGTTGTGATCATTTGTTGAAATATTAGCGTCGGGATTTGGAACCCAAAAATAATGCCGTCATTGATCATTCACGAATTTGAAATTATTTACCGCGATATCAAGAAAACGGGTCACGAATCTCAAAACGTCGCAGCATTGCCTTGTAATATCATGAATTCGGCGACCATTAAGCTCAGTTTCGGTCAGGTTGTTGAAAAATTCGGTTCAGGATTTGGACCCCCAAAACGATGCCGTCATTGATCATCCACGAAATGTTTGCCCAAATCAAGAACGGGCCACATCAAAGACGCACACGCGTCAAATGCAATTGGCAACGTTACTTGGCATCGTCTTGTTCAAAAATTCCTTGAGATTGGACCCCAAAAAACATGATCCATCCACGAATTGAATCGTTTGCCGCGATATCAGCAAACGGGCGATGAATCTCAAAAGTCGCAGCACCGCCTTATAATGTCAAATTCGGCGAACATTAACTCAGTTGCGCAGGTGTAAAAATTCGTTCGATTGGACCCAAAAACGATGCCGTCATTGATGCGATTTGCAACATCAATGAATTGACGACGTGCTACTTTGAACCCAAAATGCCGACACCAATTTTCGCGCAAGGACATCCGAAATACGATACATGTGAAGAAAAACATCTAAAATTGATTACCCCAGTAAGGCACTTTTACAAAAACGTATCAACCTGATCTTATAATCGATAACTAGCGACCCTGGCGGCGGTCCTATTCGTGGGTTCCGCATCCACTAATTTATATTTTTTGCCGCAATATCAGATAAACGGGCCAGGGCTTTTAAAAAGTCGCAGCACTGTGCTATAATCCTATGAATTCGTCGAGCGTTAAGCTCAGTTGCGATCATGAAAAATTATGTTCAGGATTTGACCCCCAAAAATAAGGCCATCATTGATCTATGCACGAATTTTTTATTGTTTATCGCATTATCAACACCATAGACGATGAATGTCCACAAATCGAAGAACAACGCTCTAATGTAACTTTGGCGTTGAGGACCATTAACATGCAGGGTATAGTTCCGCGCCCCGCCATATTATGAATGACGGGTGGTCGGGACGAGCCGCGGGTCGCAGGTGTCGCCGCCGCGCCGGCGGCCCGCCGTCTATGGTGGAAAATAGTTCCAGAAGACAATACGCAAAGTAACAATATGCGCAATATATCACTGTAAGTGGCAATGAAATTGACGTCTGAAGGCAAGCTAGCTTTCATAAATGCACAACGCGTCATATTTTATGGAGACAAGGTCTCATAAATTGTAACTATATTCTTCGCGCACACACTAATGAGCATCCGGGCGCGCTTGTCGCGGGCGCATATTTAAGAGTTATTGAATGGCATCAGGAACCTACCTGTTTTCTTTCTTTACTGGAGATTCCCCGATGTCCGCATTAACATTGCGTCTGACGTCTAACGTTACCCTCAAATTGAAATGGGAGCAATTGGCCACTCAACATCTTGTAGTAAAACGCGTCATACATCTTCTGTGTGATGCGCTGACAATTTCCAACGTGCTGAACTAAACGAAAATTGAACGCACTACATTTTGATGATTCTAGGACAAATGTACGTAAGGACAAATATACGTATGGTAGATGTACGTAAGCAAATGTACGTAAGCAAATGTGCGTAAGCGCAGATGTACGTATAGCAATTGTACGTGAGCGCAAATGTACGTATGGCTAATGTACGTAAGCGCAAATGTACGTATGGCAAATGTGTAGCGCAAATGTAGTAGCGCAAATGTACGCAAATGTACGTAAGCGCAAATGTACGTAAGCGCAAATGTACGTAAAAATACGTAAGCGCAAATGTACGTAAGCGCAAATGTACGTATGCGCAAATGTACGTAAGCGCAAATGTACGTAATGCGTAAAAAGTACGTATGCGCAAATGTACGTAAGCGCAAATGTACGTATGCGCAAAAGTACGTAAGCGCAATGTACGAAATGTACGTAGCAAATGTACGTATGCCAAACGTACCAATTACAAGCCAAATGTACATAGTGCATGTACGTATGCGCAAATGTACGTATGTGCAATTGTACGTATGCGCAAAGGTATGTACATTTACGCATTCGTACCTTTGCGTTTACGTACATTTGGTTAGGTGCATATGCCATACGTACAATTGTGCTTACATACATTCGCCTACGTATCTTTGTCATACGCACATTTGCTCTTACGTATATCTGTCATCAGTACATTTGCCATATGTACATTTGCGCTTTAGTATATATGAGCTTACGTACATCTGCCATACGTACTTTTGCGCTTGCGTCCATATCTGCATACATACATTTTCGCTGATATTCTTTTGCGCTTACGGACATTTGCAATTACGTACATTTACGCATACGTATGTTTGCGCCTACGTACATTTGCGCTTACGTACATTTGCGCTTACGTACATTTGCGCCTACGTACATTTGCACATACGTACATTTGCGCCTACGTACTTTTGCGCTTACGTACATTTGCGCATTCGTACATTTGCGCATACGTACATTTCCGCTTTCGTACTTTTGTGCTTACGTACATTTGCGCTTACGTACATTTACGCATACGTACATTTACGCTTACCTACATTTGCGCTTATGTATATTTGTACATACGTACTTTTGCGCTTACGTACATTTGCGCTTACGTACAATTGCGATTACGTACATTTGCGCATACGTACATTTGCGCTTACGTACATTTGCCATACGTACATTTGCGCTTACGTACATTAGCCATACGTACATCTGTGCTTACGTACAATTGCCATACGTACAATTGCCATACGTACATCTGCGCTTACGTACATTTGCTTACGTACATTTACGTACGTACATCTGCTCTACGTACATTTATTTTACGTACATTTGTCCGGTTACTCATTTTGATATCATCTCGAATAACTTCCATGAAGGTTTAACCCATGTCATCTTTGCACTGAATTCCAGGACTTGGGTCTCGAATTATCGCATCGTATTCCTTTTATATTGTACATTAGATGTTCTACATTAGCGAATTAATTTCCAATGGTCTCAAATAAACCGACATAAAATCAGCTGCCTTCGGATGCCATACTCGACTTCTTTTATATATATATCTAACCATGTCATTTTTGCAGTCAATTCCAGGATTTGTGACTAGAATTATCGCATTGTATTCCTTTAAATTGTATATCAGATGTTCTACATTATCGAATTAATTTCAAATGGTCTCAAATAAACCGACATAAAATCAGCTGCCTTCGGATTCCATACTCGACTACTTTTATAAATATCTAACCCTGTCATTTTTCATGTTTTGACATGAAGCTGTCAGGCATTGCTGAGGTTCTGGCATGCCTCGATGCACGTCAAGCACCGCCAGTTGCTGCCCAGAGGATCCGAAGGACGGCCGAACGGCGACACGTCATTAATAAAGTTGCAGCCTTGATCAATACCAAGCAACATCGGCTCTATCACGCCACAATTGTGTAGGATAAATTCACGGTTGTGATGCATTCTTTCCATTCAACGCCCACAGGCGTAATGTTCTTATACAATATCCATGAAACCTGTCGGCCTCAACTCCAATGGTGGCGGAAATTATGCCAGGCACATCGTCTATCGTTGCAAAGACGAAAATATGCCTGTAACTTTAGCATTGCGGCCCATTAACGTTCAGGGAATGGTTCCGCGCCCCACCATACCATGAATAGCGTGGCGATCAGCGGCGGACCGCGGTGCCGCGGGCTGCGCCGCCGGCGGCCCGCCCGCTCGGGGGGATGAAAGTCAAGAAAATAGTTCCAGAAGAACATACGAAAGGTAACAATATGCGCAATATATCACTGTAAGTGGCGATAAAATTGACGTCTGAAGGCAAGCTAACTTTAATGTATGCACTTCGCATTATATTTTATGAAAACAAAGTCTCATAAATTTTAACTATATTCTTCGTGCACACACTAGTGAACATCCGGACGCGCTTGTCGCGGGCGCATATTTCGGAGTTATTGAATGGCATCAGGAACCTGCCAGTTTTCTTTCTTTACTGGACATCCCCGGATGTCCGCATTAGCATTGCGTCTGACGCCTGACGTTATCTATGCAAGCCAGATGCAGGCAGAAAGGGACCAAATGGCCTCGATTAGATTCACACTATTGATGGAGCATCAGCCTTGGAGTGGCATTCCTCCAAACTAGGTGGCGTATTTCACCAATGGTCTGGCCGTTCGAGTCCGAGTAATCAATCAATCTCGGAATTGAGCGATGCCGGGAGCCATCTGCCGGCCTGCGAGTGGTTGCCGGAGGTGCTGCTCCGGGCGGGATCCGGCTGATCGGCGCTGAGCCGGGCCCGTCTGATGGACGCCCTGCCCTGTCGGCCGGCCCGCTTCACACTCTCCAGTGTCAACAGCCGACCGTCGGGCCGGCTGGCGACGCTCAGGCCGCATCAGCTGTGTGACGTCACAGCCGGCCCGCCCGCCAGCCGTCAGCCGCTGTGTGTCGTCACAGCCGGCCCGCCCGCCAGCCGCTGTGTGTTGTCACAGCCCGCCCGCCAGCCGTCAGCCGCTGTGTGACGTCACAGTCGGCCCGTCCGCCAGCGGCTCGGTGCTTCCGGTGCCGGCCCGTCCCAGACTGCGTGACGTCACGGCGCAGATGAGTAACGGGCGTCGACGAAGCGTGTGCGCCTCTGCTGTTGTTTTGGTATACTGTCGTTAGCGTCGAGAGTGTGGCGACCGGGACATTTTCCTCGCGAAGCTTGCCGATTCATTGTCCCGCTTCTTGTTGTGAACAACTGTTGGCCCCCATTGCCAGCAGTAGGGAGTAGCCAGCAGTAGGCAGTAGCCAGCAGTAGGCAGTAGCCAGCAGTAGGCAGTAGCCAGCAGTAGGCAGTAGCCAGCAGTAGGCAGTAGGCAATCATCAGCAGTAGGCAGTAGGCAATCATCAACAGTAGGCAGTATCCAGCAGTAGGAATTGGCAATCATCAACAGTAGGCAGTAGGCAATCATCAACAGTAGGCAGTAGCCAGAAATAGACAGTTGCCAGCAGTAGGCAGTAGGCAGCCACCAGCAGTAGGCATTAAGCAATCATCAACAATAGGCAGTAGGCAATCATCAACAGTAGGCAGTAGCCAGCAGTAGGCAGTTGCTAGCAGTAGGCAGTAGCCAGCAGTAGGCAGCCACCAGCAGTAGTCAGTAGGCAGCCACCACCAATAGGCAGTAGGTAATAATCAACGGTAGGCAGTAGGCAGTCGCCAGCAGTAGGCAGTGACCGTCACCGGAAACACCAAGCACCTGCGTACATCTGCGGCAGTCGACCTCTGAGGCGCACACAGGCGGAAGACTGCACCAACAAATGTCATGCACCACCTACCGCTGTAGCTCGGCTGAAACACGTAGCTCATGGCACCACTATGACGGACACCCTGCTGCCTGCCCCAATCTCCAGGCAGGGATGGTGTAGATTCACTGCAGCGAACCCAGGGGCTACTATACAGGAAACCCCGGGGCTAATAGAATGGTCTGTTGGAGTCGAGAGCCATTGATTCCTGAGCCACGCACCTGTTGTGACCCGTTGCCCACGATGCGGATCGCCGCTCTCAACTGATACACGCCCAGGTTATCTCGGACGTCGCAGATAATCTCGAGGTAGAGCAGCCGACCAATCAACCATGCCGGGTGGAATATGCGTTCGAACCCCGTGGTTCGTTGCTTATTTCTAACAGCACGTCCTTCTGACACCTAGGTGGAGATGAATTCGGCTCTCTGTGCATTTTGGCGCATTGACATCACACTAAGCTCCGGATGCATGTCGTGCCCTGAACTGGATTTGCACGACTGGATGGTAGGTTCAGGGTATATACACCCAAGTTTGATTACAATGGACCTGGACCATATAACACCACCCCGACTATGCTTGGCTTTAGCAGTTTTGCTCCGAATGACAGCATACTGTAACCACACTCTGGAGGAAATTAATTGCATTTGCCCGGGCTGGCTTTGGTTTCATGATAATTGATTGTGTTAGACCAATGACAGATCGTCCTTCTCAATAATACTGGCGAGAACTTGGGATTGTCACTAAGATCAGAACGTGGATTCCCGATAGTTCGTACTTGGTTTAGCTTCCCTGCCCATTACTATAAACATTTATGGAAATGTGACAGCATGAATTGAGCATGCATCAGCTTGATTCCTTTCTCATATGCTGCGCATGAAATCCTCGTCGTGTTCGGTAACTATGACGACGAGTGCGACGCTGACCCTCTGACGGCGTCTAACAGGCTGATTTCAGAGCACACTGTGTTACCTTTAACCCACCCCGGAACACGATAATCATGTTAGCATTAATTTGACGTGAAACTTAAAGTGATAAATTGCGTCATGGACAACGAAGGAGAGATGTAATAAACGTCGGTGAAGATGAATGCTCGCCATTTTCAGCTTGTGTTTCGTGACGGCTGAGTGTATCCGAGGGTGCTGGGAAGCTGACAACTTCAGGCCACATACGATTGAAGCGATGGGAATTTTGCTATTTATCTTAGCAGCGTTGATTTTCACGTTCTGAGGTGGAATTAAGTACGTAATGTCAAGCATAAGTCAAGTTATTGCCTGTGGTTTTGTTCAAGTAGCATTGGTGTGAAGCACACTAAGCCCACAATACGAGTATGAGAGGTATGAGAACTGTTGGCATTGCTGGTGCTGGTCATACATTATCATTCACAACAGACAAGATAACATGAGCATATTCTGATGTCTTGGAATATCTATAACTAATGTCTTTGTTTCTACTCATGGACACTTTACATGTTAAGAGCTTTCGCGAAGTTTGTTCTGAATAACACCTCTAGTAGAATGCGTTTAATATAGGACAAGCTTAGAAGATCAGCTTTAGCTGATTTCCAATCAGTAGTTTTACGGAACGTTTGGTCTGAGGTGTCATTTTCTGATAGTCGACATCACCTTCCCACCGTGCTAAGACAGGCTTGAGCAGCACATATCGGCATCTGGCATCACCTGGCAGCACCTGTTTGCCGTGCCAATACAGGCCTGAACAGCACATATCAGCACCAGGCAGCACCTTTCTGCCGTGCCAATACAGGCTTGAGCAACACATGTCAGTATCTGGCATCACCCGGCAGCACCTGCTGACAATCACTGAGCAGGCCTCACACCTGCTGTCATATCCTGTCCAGTTGTCCAGTTCCAAAAGCTTCTAGGTCTGGCAGCTTGTGGTAGGACAATCCCGTGGTTCTCCTAAATAACTGAGCGATATAGACGTGTTTTGATAACAGAAGGAGTGTTCTAAGCGCGTCACAACTCGCTACTAAGGAGGTGATTATGCTCTACTGTACCGGTAAACAGGCGCAAAATATTCCATGAAATGGACCAGCCTGCTGATACACGTAGCTCAAATTCAGATATCACCTGAAGCTGTCCGACTAAACATATCGCATAAAAGGTGTCATCGGAAAAACTTCGTGAACTGAGCCAGGTTTCAAGACAATTCAAGACATTTCAACCCTAAGACATGTAAATATAAGAATCTTAAATTAAGCAGTCTCATGAGGCTCAAGATCTGTTAGTTTCAACTGTCCTACTTTTGCGAAAATTCATAGATCTTGCCTACAGACAGTAGCGTACCGAAGGGGGAGCAAGGGGGGCAGTTCCCCCTGAGAGGTTGTGGGACCTCCAAGAATCGCGCCGGTGTTCGGAAAAATTGCACCGGGCGCCCTAAAAATCCCGCTCTGATCCCAAAAAATCGCACTGGGGGCAAAAAAGTCGCGCATGGGCCCTTGACAATTACGTCCGGGCCCACAAAAATCGCGCCAAGGCCCATGAAAATAACGTTGGGCCCAACATCGTTCCGGGTCCCTAAAATGACGCTGGGAGCGCCAAAAAGTTGGATCATAGCCCCTGAAAATACCGCTGGGCCATTAAAAAAAGTCGAACCGGGGCCCTTCAAAATCACGCTGGTGGCCTCAAAAGTTCGCGCCTTGGTCCCTAAAAATTACGCTGTAGTTAAAAAAAGTCCTGTCGGATTCTTGGAATTCACGACGGGGCGATCGAGGTGGGGTACCAAAAGGTCGAGCCGAGGTCGAGCCGGGGTACCAAAAATCACGCTGAGCGTGGGGCATCAGAAATAGCGCCAGGGACCCCCAAAATCGCGCTAGGGTCTCGACAGCTCGTATCGAGGCCCAAAAACTCTCGTCGGGACCACCCAAAAATTGAAACCGAGGAAACGAAAAAACAATCTGGAAATGGGAAATCACTCTGGAGCCACCCCCCCCCCCCCCAAAAAAAAAAAAACGCGACGAAAGCTCCCAAGTCATGTTGGAGACGCGAAAACATGTCGAGGCCGCTAAAACTCGCACTAGGGATCCCAACAAATGTCGCTGGTGCCCAGCATATCACACTGAGACAAAAAAAAGTCGCGCCGCAGTCCTTGGAAATCACACTTTGGGCCTATAAGGTCGCGCCAGTGACCCAAAAGCCGCAGCTGGCTCCTCTAAAATCCATTCTTACTCGGAATTTCACTCTGCGACCTAAAAAATCGCGTCAAGGACAAAAAAACGCGTCGGGCCACGGAAAAGGAAAAGTGTCGGGGAGCCGTTAAATAATTGCACCGGGAGCCCGAAGAATCGCATCGGGGAAAAAATATATCGCAGGGGGTTTGCAAAAAATAGAACTCGACGCCCCCAAAAATCAAAACGGGATTCAATCGAATCGACCAGGGCACTAGAGAATTCAGAACAGGACCCGAAAGAACATTATTCGAAGGGCCATTCCATTCAGAAGGGTGCCATCGGCTTTAAAAAAAACTCGTTGAGCAGCCGCAGTGGCGTACCAAAGGCGCAAATGTCCCCTCCCTCCTGAAGGGGTGGGCACCCATGAATCGCGGCTGGGTCCCCAAAAATCGCACTGGAGTCCCGTAAATTCGCGTCGGGGCCCCCAGAATTCGCGTATAGAGCTCGAAATGAATACAGCAGACACCAGCAATCCTGCGCCGGGACCGAAAATTTGCGTCGGAGCCGGCCAAAATCACGCTGAGGCCCATCTAAGCACAACGCGCTCCGCGAACTCGCGCTGAGCTTCCAAAATATCTCGCCCGGGATAAAATATATCTGTCGGTAATGTAAAAAAAATCGGATTGGGGCATTACGAATTCCCGTCGGGCCCCAAAAATTTTGCGTTGGAGACCCCAAAATAAGCACAGCGTGGCCACAAAAAAATCGCATCGGGTCCCGACAAAAATCCCTTCAATATAATGAGGGATTCCGAAAAAGAAATGTCCGAGCCAGGGAAATCGCTCCGGAGTCCCAAACATAGCACCAAATGCCTTAAAAAATTGCGTACGGCCCCGAAAAAAGCGTATCGGAGCTTGAAAAATCGCGGCGGGAACGAAAAATATGTTGCTTGGAGCCCGAAAAATAACGCGTCGCGTCGAGCCCAGAAAACTGGCGTCAGATCCCCAACCGGAACCACGCGCCTGAGCCCGAAAAGTCGCGCCGGAACCCCGAGAAATCGCACCGGAGCCACCAAAATCGTATTGGGGACCCACAAATGTGCGTCAATAGTCCTGTATAAGCAGAGCGGGGCCCTCAGAGCACAACGGGAGGCTGACAATCTACCGGGCCCTCCAAAGCACTCCAAGTCTCGCAAGAAGCGGCAGGACCCGCCCCGACTCGGTGGGGTGGGGGGGGGGGGGGTCATTTTACCCCGTACTATCCGCGGAAAACCTTAGGAGGGATTGCCCTGCTAAGGTTTTCCGCGGATAGTACAAAACCGGCGCGTAGCAGCTGCGCTGAAATTTGGCACCCCCTTTCCCGTATCAATTTGGCATGCTGTGTAACAATTTTGAGGTCAGGTCATCTACGGTCAACGAGTTAGTCAAGATCAAGAGAGGTCACCTCCAAAAAAGTTCAACCAGTTGTCACACTTTAACGGTTAGGCCGGATTCCCCTCTTCAAGATCTTGGCCCTCAATCACGCAAGGAGGCCATTGTGTGGTTTCGTCCGTCATCGTCTCAGGGGCCAAGATCATACAGGCTCTTGGCCTTCTCTCATGGCCCGGCGTCCTCCAACGGCTAGTGGTCCTCTCCGTCGGCGCAGGGGCTCTTCTTAGCGATCCAGTGTCTTCTCTGTCAGACCAGAGGCTCTGTTTCAACACCTTGGATCCTTTCCATCATGTCAGGGGCCTTTGTACGGTCTGGGCCCCATCCGTCGGACGAATGACCCTTTCTGACGACTCGAGGTCCTCTCCGGCAATTAGTGCCCTCCTTCGTCGTCACAGGCGTCCTCTTTCATGACCCAGGGCCTTTTCCGGCAGGCCGAAGGCCCTTTTTCAAATGCTTGGCCCTGTACATCAGGTCAGGAGCCCTGTCTTCTGCTTGGTCTCCGCCGACAGCCCAGGGCCCTTCATATTTCCTCGGGGCCCTCTTCCGTCAGCTCAGGGGCCCTTCCAATTATCCGGGCCCCCTCGTTGATCTAGAAGCCCTTCACGTTAGCCCAGCCAAGGGCCTCAATATTTTCCTGACGGCACTCTCCGTTGACTCGGGGCCCTCTACATCGGCCTGAGACCCTTTCCCTCCCCTCAACCATGCTTCAATCCAACCTATAACTCTTCCAACAATCCCATGTTGCTGTAGTTGATGAATTAGCCTCCCATGTGAAACTTTATCAAAAGCTTTGCTAAAGTCCAAGTACACAACATCCATCCTGCTTTGATTGTCTACTTCTTTAGTAACATTCTCCATGAACTCCAAAAGTTAGTTAAACAAGACCTTCGAGATAGAAATCCATGTTGAGTATCCCTTAAAAGGTTGTGCCTATCAAGATGAATCTGAACATTCTGTTTAACCAGATTTTCTAGTACCTTGCAAACTATTGAGGTCAAACTGACTGACCCGTAGTTCCCTAAACACTTCATACTTCCATTTTTGAAAATTGGTACTACACTTGCATGTCTCCAATCTTCAGGCACTTCAGAATATTCCATAGACCGCCTGAAAATTATACCTAGGGGAACTGCTAAAGCTTTAGCACACTCTACTAAGACCCTAGAATATATATCATCTTTATATATATATATTATCATCATCATAGCCATATCAGATAACAAAACACTAGATTTTGAGGGAATTGGTTGGAAACGTCAGAGGCGAAAAAAGCCAACGACACGCCGACGCACGTCGGTGACAGCTAAAGGGACACGGAAGACTAATGAGACAGCCAAAGGCTGACATGTCTTTTTCTTTCCAAGCTTGAAAACACTTTTCTTTTTTAAATCAATCGTATCAGTCCATTTCTGGGCTAGTTTACATTAGAAGATGGCATATTTTATATAGTGGTAGCGTCCTTATGAGACAGCTGCTGGCTGAAAAAAAATATGCGGTACAAGTGGCGGCCAATGCTAAATTCTCATAGACGTCGGCGGTATGCCGGTGAGACAGCAAGTGAGCTGTCTCATGCGGGACATTTGTGGCGCGTTGAATCTTATTGAATGACCTAGCTGAACGAAGTAGAATCGGGTCCTGGGAAATGACATCATGGAAGTTAAGGGCATCTGCTTGCCCTTAATTAGCGCAATAATTCGTGAAACAAAAAAGCAAATAAACACGAAGACAATTTTTATCACGCAACTTCCAACAGATATCAAAAACATTACCACTGTCTTTCATGGATCCGCGGGTACATATATAGTTTTCTGTGATGTCATTTGGAGAACAAATTATACCTGGTGGTTTGAATGGTTTCCCCTTGAATGGTAGGAAATTGAATATCCTTGAATGGTATGAAATAGCCTTGGGTTTTCCATGATCTTTGTCCACCGGTTGGTACGTTCATCAAGTCCTCTGTGGGAATAAAGACAATTCTGCGTTCTTTTTGCCCTTGAGGAACAACAAGTTGAAGCACGGAGGGCAGCTCTTGCGCGTTAAGAATATGTCCTTCGGTGCTGGAGGAAAGTGGGAACGATGGTGCAGACCGGTGCCCAATGATGTAAACGCATCACCAGGAGCAGGTAATTAATGTTTTTTTGTGGTGATCCACTGGACAATTCCATGCAAGCAAGGAATTTATTTTCTTGTGCTGGCTATGCCTGCTGACCAGGTTTACGTACCTAGGTAGGTAGGTAAGTGCCTACCTACCACAGGGTTCTGTCTATGCTTTGTAATCCTAAATGTGGACAAGAATTTGTGGAGGAATACAACATGGAGAGGGTGCTTTTCTTTCAGCCTGCGACATCTGAATCTCTGCTTGTGCTATCCAGTGAGTCTTGAGCATTTTATTGCAGAGCTGTTAATTGTCGAACAATACCATTCAACCCCCAGATAAGAAGGATGAGATAATAATTTGCTGGAGAGGATGATGTTCTGGGTGCCAAAAATCTAGCAACAATCAATTTTTCATATTGTACCATGTCCACATTCCTAATATACAAATTAGGTTCGACTTCTGGCAGCAGGCTGACTTTATTTGATGTGGATTTAATACATCTAGTTGTGCCACTGAAATTTTCAATGATGTAATGTCAATAGGTATTACCATTCCAATTATGTCTATTCCTACTAAATCATAATCTTTGTGTCTTGCTGTAACCACAAAAGGTATTATGTATTGTTATCACATCCTTCACAACTGCATCATTGTTATTTGTGGCCATTTGGAATTCAGCAAAATTTGGCCATCCATGACACCTAGACAAATTTGTTGGCAAGTTTAGATCAACTCGTATTCATGCTGTTACCCTAAAGCCAGCCAAGACAACATGGTACATTTGTGCTTGGAAGGTGTTTTTTTTTAATTCTTGGACCTTATTTTTTTCAGTGCAATAGTGGTGAAGGTGACCAAGATGATGGGACCATCCATTTTCTGTGCAAATGCTTGTTTTTCAGTTTGGAAGCAAAATAACACTAAAAAGAAGCCTTGAGTCAGGTAACAGTAAAAAAGTGAATGCTTGAAAAATATAAATAACAATTAAACATAACCTGACCTCCCTTTGAATACAAAAATCAAGGAAGGAAACTGGAAAATTTCCAACAATATGTTTTCTTCAAATTATCCAACTTATAAAAACTTAACACAACCTAATGAAACCTAACATAATATGCTTTGAAAGAAAAACAGTTTCCAATTTTGTTTTGAGAATTTTGTTGATTTTTTTTAACACTTCCAGCTTATGAAACCAAAACTAACCTAAGCAAACTAGTATTATTGCAGTTTAAGGTAATCACAAGACAAGTTTTGCACACATTCTACTTCATAAAACATACAAAGTGGTTAGTTTTCGTTAAGTTAGGTTAGGTTAGGCCTTTGTTGTAAGTTATGCTTTTTTGGAAAAATGGGCAATTAAAAAAATGTTGAAGTATTCTTTGTTCAAAAACAGTTTAGGCTGGGTTAGGTTAGATTGGGTTAGGTTTTTTGCTTTTCAATTTTTTTAAAGAAAAGAATTGTTTGCAAATTATCCATTTTTAACAGATAATTTGTATTGCATGGAAAGTTAGGCTAGGTTAGGTTATGTTACCTATTTTTTCTTGGTTTTGAATGTTACTTTGTATGCTATATTACAACAACTTTGTATGCTACTTACTTACAACTTTGCATGCTATACTTTGTATGCTATTGCCGCCTCCAGCGGCGGCCCCCCCCCCCCCAAAAAAAAAAAATATTTTGTGGCTTTGATGGTGACAAAACTCACGATTCGAAACATAAAAAGTGCTACTCTCCAATTTCTAGCTGAAATATGTATCAACTGCAATGAGGATCAAACATGCTTTTTCAACACGGCGAAGCAAGCGTGTGAGGAACTTGTTTTATTAACCATATATGCAAAATAATTTGAGACAGCTCACAGGTTCGTCGGTGACAGTTTCGGCATTTTTTACCCCTGGGAAACGTATAGCCTGGCATGAAGTGATGCTGTTGGGGCACGCTTTCCCGTCTATATGTGTGCTACTTTCCATCAGAGGAGACATTCCCAGTAACCCCCTGGTGTCAGTCTCTGGGGGGACGAGTCTTCATGTCTCGTGCCGCACGTATATGAGCCGATTCGCTTTCCCATTCGAAAAAATGGCTACCGAGCGGTGCCGTCGGACGCAGATGAGCCGACTTGCTTTAAAACCTAACATAGCGTAAAACGATTACCCAGTGGTGCCATCGGATGTAGACGTGCCGATTTGCTTTGCAATTCCTATCGTAAACGGCTACCCAGAGGTACAGCAGACGTAGATGAGCCGGATTGCAAAACACCGTACTAACCTTAATGACAACCAAGCATGAAAGCATGCTCCTTCTGACCCACCACTAATAACTAGCACGCGGCAGCCGGTGTAATAGGCGATGTGGACAATTACCTCCTTGTTCACACGGCAAAGACCCCTCGGTGCTCTTCGACAAGATTAGGCTAATGCGGGCACCCTGGCAGAATCAACTTTCTCGTGACCCCTCCCCCAACTACAAACTGCCCTGCAGAGGAATAAAGTACAACTAACAACATTAAACATCCTGGAGATGTCCCCCGCCCAGCCTCCGTCTTCAGCATCTGAACGTCACATACACTATAACGTAAGACTCCCTTAACGTAAATGTACACTTGCCTTAGATTTGCTTGCAAAATACGCTCGTTTTAAAGGAGGCGCAAATGACCTTTATGGTCCGGTACGCCTTTAAACATAACTCCCCTCGCCCTTATACGGTATCAGTTAACATGGAGAAAAAATCATATTTCCGTCCATCATAATCTCCCCTCCCCCTCTCCCCCTCTCTCTCCTCTCTCCCCCTCTCTCTCCTCTCTCTCTCTCTCTCTCTCTCTCTCTCTCTCTCGTTAGATATATATATATATATATATATATATATATATATATATATATATATATATATATCTCTCTCTCTCTCTCTCTCTCTCTCTCTCTCTCTCTCTCTCTCCCGCCCCCTGTGGTAGTGTTTGTCCAGATGTATCACGGCCATAGCCGCGCCCCTCGTCGTTGTCTTGGTCTGCATCGGCCGCAGGAAAACAGACCACTTGCGATCCCCACCCCGCAGCGCGGCCGGTCGGCCGGAAGAGCGCCACCGTACCAAGCGTCTCCCTCTCGTCTTTCTCCATCTCTCTCTCATCATTCTCAAGTCTCTCTCTCTCTCTCTCCTATCTCAAAATCTCAATTCATCTCCCCCAATCAATCGCCCCCTGTGGTAGTGTTTGTCCAGATGTATCACGGACATAGCCGCGCCCCTCGTCGTTGTCTTGGTCTGCATCGGCCGCAGGAAACAGACCACTTGCGATCCCCACCCCGCAGCGCGGCCGGTCGGCCGGAAGAGCGCCACCGTACCAAGCGTCTCGCGCTGGCTCAGATGGGCTTGCGTGTCGTGGTTCGCCATTTCGGCCGACCGCAATCAATGGTGTTGGGCGCTGTCTGTCTCACCCCCTCCCTCCACCATCAGTTGTACACGTCTGGGTGGAATAAACGCTAACGCCCGACGCGTGGCCGCTGATGCGCCCAACGCGTGAACTGTGTGTGGATGTGCTGTTGACCCATGTTGATCTGGAAGGGCTCAGGATGGCCGCTGATGCGCCCAACGCGTCAACTGTGTGTGGATGTGCTGTTGACCCATGTTGATCTGGAAGGGCTCAGGATGGCCGCTGATGCGCCCAACGCGTCAACTGTGTGTGGATGTGCTGTTGACCCATGTTAATCTGGAAGGGCTCAGGATGCCAGATTGGGATGGCGGCAGATCCGGTGATTTTTGGTGCGACGTTTGAAGCGGTGCAATGATGGGTGGAGTTGCAGGAATTCAGAGATGTAAGCTGGTGTAGGGAATGGGGAAGTGATAATTGAAAGATAATAAGGCACATCAGATTGCTTAACTCAGGGACGTAAACGCCTACGGGACGAATTGAACTAGTCCTACCCACCTTTTCGGTCACTCACAGTGCCCCGACGCTGGTATGTTACATAGGTAAAATACACCCTTCAGTGCACCTGTGTTGCCCCGAAAGGTACGTTACGTACGTATGAGTGCGCCCAATATACGCTATTAGGGTGAACTAAAAATGTCATAGGGCGCCCTTAGAACGCTTTTGTTTGATCATAAAATGGTCCTATGGGCGTCGTCCTCGGGGAGGCCCAAAAACGGTCTACGGACGCCACTCAGGTGCTCTAAGGGCGCCTTTAGGACGGGAGTGCAACGAGTTGTGAACGTCTTTGAGGTGCCCAAAGGACGTCATGGACGCTTTACAGGTGTCTTCAGGACTCCCCAAATCGTTCTAAGGGCTTTGTGCGTTCTCACCACCATTCTGAAAATTATCGATGGTACCGTGAGGCTTATGCAACGTTTCAGGCAGAGGTCGAAAATCTAACGTAACCTACCCTACACTAACCTAACCTAGCCTAACCTAGTCTACCTTATGCTCGTCTCACAATCGAAAGGTTGTGGGTTCGAGTCTCACCTGTCGCTACTCTTCGCCCGCGACCAATCGGCGTGAGAGATTGGCGACGCTATATGACTCAACGGTCGACGTGTCGTAAAACCAATAACCAACCAACCTAGTCTACCTTATACTAACCTAGCCTAGCCTACCCTAGCCTACCCTATGCTATGCTAACCTATTTGCTCCGAGCCATGGGAGGCAGAGAGGTGGGTACTACTACTAAAGCAGGGAGCTACTGATATCAGTAGAAATATATCAGAGATGATAACTGGAACAAAAGGGAACCTTTTCAGTGATATGCGGAGAAAATAACTATTTATGAAAGACCACAGGCAATCGACATTTCTAAAGTCAAATTCAGGTTTATTAATTTTACTAGCTTCTAGGCCTCAGACAGCCGGTCTAGTCCACCAGGTTCAAGGTAGCCTCCGCCAGTAGCCTTGAGGTCTGAGATAGCCTATATGTAGCCGGCGAGGTCTGAGTCAGTGGGCAGGGTCCGGGGTAGGCCATCAGCATTATCATACTATTGGTGATACGATACCATAAATATATTCAGATGGACCTTCCCAAGCATGTGACGCCTTCACAGACATGTGACAGTATGGAACCTTCACAGACACGTGACAGTATTGGGCCTTCACAAACACATGATGGTATGAGACCTTCACAGACACGTGACGGTATGGGGCTTTCATAGACACATGACGGTATTGGGTCTTCACAAACACATGGCGGTGTGTGGCACTCACAGACACGTAACGGTATGTGGCATTCACAGACACGTGACGGTATCGGGCCTTCACAGACATGTGACGGTATCGGGCCTTCACAGACATGTGACGGTATCGGGCCTTCACAGACACGTGACGGTATCGGGCCTTCACAGACATGTGACGGTATTGGGCCTTCACAGACACGTGACGGTATCGCGCCTTCACATACATGTGACGGTATCGAGCCTTCACAGACACGTGACGGTATCGGGCCTTCACAGACACGTGACGGTATGTGGCCTTCACAGACACGTGACGGTATTGGGCCTTCAGAGACACGTGACGGTATCGGGCCTTCACAGACACGTGACGGTATGTGGCCTTCACAGACACGTGACGGTATTGTGCCTTCACATACACGTGACGGTATGTGGCCTTCACAGCCCATGTGACGGTATTGGGCCTTCACAGACACGTGACGGTATCGCGCCTTCACATACATGTGACGGTATCGAGCCTTCACAGACACGTGGCGGTATCGGGCCTTCACAGACACGTGACGGTATGTGGCCTTCACAGACACGTGACGGTATTGGGCCTTCAGAGACACGTGACGGTATTGTGCCTTCACATACACGTGACGGTATGTGGCCTTCACAGCCCATGTGACGGTATCGGGCCTTCACAGACATGTGACGGTATCGGGCCTTCACAGACATGTGACGGTATGTGGCCTTCACAGACACGTGACGGTATGTGGCATTCACAGACACGTGATGGTATCGGGCCTTCACAGACACGTGACAGTATGTGGCCTTCACAGATACGTGACGGTATGTGGCCTTCACAGACATGTGACGGTATGTGTCCTTCACAGACACGTGACGGTATGTGGGCTTCACAGACACGTGACGGTATGTGGCCTTCATAGACACGTGACGGTATTGGGACTTCACATACATGTGACGGTATGTGGCCTTCACAGACACTTCACGGCGATGACCGGTCGGGCCGGGTCATTGCGCGGCCTGCCGACTGAGTGACAGCTGAGTTAGAGTGACAGTATCTCGGCAGTAACACTGACGCTCGTTGCCGGCTCAACGTCCAATCCACGGCGCTATCAGCTCGTGAGCTCCGCCGGACAGTGGTACTCCGCCGGGCAGTGGTACTCCGCCGGACAGTGGCACTCTGGGAGAGGTACCGCTCTCCTTCTAAGCGGTGGTGCTCTCTACCTGGATGATGGCACTCTCCCTGACAGGCGAGCTCCGCTGGGCGGATCCACCTTTCCGGATGGGGAACTTCCCCGAGCGGTCGTGCTCAAGCCTGTTACCGAGACAAAACCACCCGCGATCAGGGAATTTGGTAGTATCCTACACACCTGTATCATCCCGCGCCAACGCATAGGCAATCTGAATGCATGGCTGAGAGCTGGCCCGGCTCGGATCTCAACCAATTATAGCTGGCACGGCTCGGATCTCAACCGATTATAGCTGGCACGGCCCGGAATCCAACCAAGCTGCGCAAGCCTGGTCGCAATAATCGCTGTCTACTAGCTGGTAATCGTTCAAAGGTTAAAATGTTAGGGTTTCTGTTAAATGTCAAACAATCGAAGTGATTAAGCCACCAGTCGATAGTATTACAGGTTCACAGTCTGACGTAGCTTGACGAAGTTATGCTCTCATGTTGCAGTCTTAATTGGCATACATTTATTTTATGATCACAGATGACGCTCTAGATCAGGTCAAATGAAAATGTCTTGGCATTTTGAGGTGAATGTCACCGATGCACATTAAGATCAGGTCAGCAATATTAACTTGCTAGTGATATAATGGGTTGATTATATTTTACCTCGGCCATCATCAAAAGAAGAGCCGAAGTCATAATTTAGGTTAGTCAATCTCAATTTTGTTTGCACTGGATTACACAGCACATAGTCACGGTCAGCTTCGTACCGAAACTCTATTTTCACTTACAAGAACGGATTGTAGCACGAAACCTTCACATCCCTTGTAGCCCGTTTCTAATACAGAGTGCGTCAGCGTGCAGATTGTGACAATAGGTTCAGAAATTAAAATCTGACTTCTTTTTAGAAATGGTAATGGATCTAGGGATTGATTCTGGATCATGTTATAACCACTTTTATCAAGGTCAATATATTCCACTCATCTTCTAGATACTATGTACCGACCATCCATGTAAAGATCCATTCCAGATTCCTACTATCCACACTCATTGATTCCATTGGCAACATACAATTGCGTTCTTGCCTTTAATGACAGAATAACAGGTCACAAGTATCTCATATGTGTTCCACCTGAGTTTAGCTGTGTTGGGTCCGTAATGCACCTAATGAGTTTCCGACCTAATTTGGATTGGTGCTTTTTCATTCTGTTAAGTCAATAAGTCATTATATTCATCCAATACCAGCTATGTAGGCAGGTCCAAGACGTCATACGAACATCAGGCTTACATTTTAAGTCCCGTGGCAAAACTAATATACGCCGAAAAATGCGCTGATTATGTCTACACTGGAGCCACCTCCACGTCCGGCTTGCTAGCCGACATGTGCCATGTGTCAGTCGGGCTTCAAGAACCAGCACACCACCAGAAATGTCGTGCACCCCATCAAGGTGCACCTGTTCAATCAAATTTACACCGGTGAGGAAAAACGCAGATTGCGACTTCGCTTCAACGAGTACCAACAAAATTACCATTTGGCAAAGCATTTGGTGACCACGCCAAGCAGTACCAGCTCAGTACGCTTCTGGCTGGACACTTGCACATTGCCATTGCGCACAGATGTCGAGACGGAGCCGACAGGAAGACAACGGAAGCGCTACTGATAGGAGAACACCCGTTAACAAACAACACACAAGGCGCCTGGCCGACTGCTGGCCTGCTGCAACATCTGGCGGACAGTCGGAAAATTAACGATACGTGGAGCGTGACCGATTAGCGTTTTTTTGGCGCGCGCGTTTTGCGCGAGTCTTTCGAACGTCAGCCGTTTGCTGACCACCTCTTCTAACTATAATCCGACCCGAAGATGGCGAGTACCGAAAATGTGTCGAAGTCTTCTCCCTCATTTATTCTACATGTTCGTCTGCATCTGCCGGTCTGGCATAATCTACTCCTTCTTCATCAAGGATAGTCATCGGTTCCTTTACCTGTTTAGACCTAGCGGCCATATAAACTCATGTTGGACAATTCGTTTGATTAATCAGATGCTGATCCGATTGCCGAAGGGCGCCGATAGCAACGAGACGCTGTTTTATTCGATGCTGAATTAGCCTCCACAGCACACCAGGGTACGGCTCACGTTGTGGGTTAGGTTGTGATGGTCGCCGGATGGTTCGGCTCACGTTGTGGGTTAGGTTGTGATGGTCGCCGGATTGTACGGCTCACGTTGTGGGTTAGGTTGTAATGGTCGCCGGATGGTTGGCTCACGTTGTGGGTTAGGTTGTGATGGTCGCCGGATTGTACGGCTCACGTTGTGGGTTAGGTTGTGATGGTCGCCGGATGGTTTGATTCATGTTGCATGTGATTCAGGCATGTGATGGTTGCAGGAGCGGATAATGCAGTTCCTGTCGGCGGTTGGGTGTGGCGTCGAGTTGTGCCGCGACGGCGCGGCACAACACCGCGACGGCGCGGCACAACACCGCGACGGCGCGGCACAGCACCGCGACGGCGCGGCACAACACCGCGACGGCGCGGCACAGCACCGCGACGGCGCGGCACAGTACCGCGACGGCGCGGCACAGCACCGCGACGGCGCGGCACAGCACCGCACGGCGCGGCACAGCACCGCGACGGCGCGGCACAGCACCGCGACGGCGCGGCACAGCACCGCGACGGCGCGGCACAGCACCGCGACGGCGCGGCACAGTACCGCGACGGCGCGGCACAGTACCGCGACGGCGCGGCACAGTACCGCGACGGCGCGGCACAGTACCGCGACGGCGCGGCACAGCACCGCGACGGTGCGGCACAGTACCGCGACGGCGCGGCACAGTACCGCGACGGCGCGGCACAGCACCGCGACGGCGCGGCACAACACCGCGACGGCGCGGCAGAACACCGCGACGGCGCGGCACAACACCGCGACGGCGCGGCACAACACCGCGACGGCGCGGCACAACACCGCGACGGCGCGGCACAACACCGCGACGGCGCGGCAGAACACCGCGACGGCTCGGCACAACACCGCGACGGCGGCCTCCAGGCGCATCGGTGCTAACGAGCTGCAGTTCTTAACTGTTCGCCGCGTGTATGGATCAGAAACAGGACAACAACTTTCCTCGTTAGCTGCTGCACAAACTTCCTCGCGGGCGAGTTGAGCCACCGAAGTGATTACAGCTTGGCAGATAATGCATTCCCGAAATGTGACTTCCAGCACCTGTTTGTGTTGGTCAGGCCGGGAAAACCAACGTTTGTGCTGATCAGACAAAGCAAACCGACGTGTCCGTTGCCAGCTGGCGATTTCCAGCCAGACGGAGAGCATACCCGGCACAAATGTGTGCTGTCAGGCAGGAGCAGAAAATACTCACAGCAACGTGTTCTCTATTGAATGTGTAGCTGGCCGTCCCACAACTAATCGACAGGAGCATAATACCCAATATTGTGTATTCTGACTATATAATAATTAAATAATTAAATGGGATTGCCTGATGCAACAAATCATATGGGTTGCTCGATGCACCGAATCCAGCTGTGCACTATTTTTTAGAAAGACCGAAGCAACGGCCGTGGAGTTATGCCGTTGACTATTTTTGAGAAGTCACATAACACGGGGGTCTTTGGGTGCCTGTTGACCAATAAATAATAATCCAAGTGGTGCAGCACTCTGTATCGTTGAACTCACAATGGTCCACTGCATCTTTTGGATATTTTGGAATTCTCGCTTACGGGCTCTTTGAAATCGTGACTTCGTGACATCAGGTCGCATGACCTGCTTTAACCTTCGGGACAATCACAATGCTATTTGATAAAAAAATGTAGAAATCAAGTATGACATTTTATCTTTCGAAACAGTAAATTACAAGAACAGGTTTTTCCTCTAAAACTCAACCTACTGCTATAAATTAGGCACACATCGTCGCTTTTTGCGCCAGTATATAGTCGTCTGCTTTAAAGTGTGTAGCACAGTGTGTTCCTGCAATACAAGTTTTTTTTGACGTTCGTGACATGTGGTTGGATCAGAAGGTTGGTCATCTGATCCTGAGTGTTGTCTTTTGTACTAGTGATCTAACTCGCTGTGAGATAAAAGGTGAAAAACAAATGACAAATTGTCTTCGGATTGCGGCAGGTAAATGATTTATGAGCTATGCCATGTGAAAAACTACACGAATAGCCATGTATCCACAATATAGCAACAACATGCTATAAGCTGAGAAACCATTCGCACAACCCACGTATCGCATCGCGAAAACAAAATTCTGCGAAGGTGATGGGCATCAGGACGGGCACTAGCAACGCGTGATAGCCGCGTTACGGTGCTCACCGGGCGATGTGGGTGTGGCACACGAAACATTGCGCCTTGGCAGGAAGCAGTGGTACGCACTCGGTGTGCGTGTGAGCTTATCCACCAAAAAAAACTACTCATATCCGCTCTCGGCCTTCCCGATCCCAATCAAATACCATGATCTTCTCGATCAAGCTGCATGTGGCACGGAAAACTGTGACTGCATGAGCACAAATGTGAGGATTTCCCTGATGAGGAGCGGGTGATGAACTTTCCGAAGATTATCTTCGCAGGAAAATCAGGAGAAGCGAATGATGAAGAAAGTGATCCGGCCCCAGGTGATGACATGGATGATGACATAGGTACAAACAATGGATGATCACGGATCGCTGTAAACTCTTGGAAACAGTACAGACAAAGGACTAACACATGCCACTTCTGAGCCAGCAAATGGGGCTGTTTACACACTACTTTGTGGCTGACAAACAAGGTCAGCACTTAACCTCCGCAAATGCTGCTGCTGCCAAACATGGTGAAGCAATTGTCTCAGGCAATTTCGCTTGAAATTAGTGATTTGTGGTGCAGCATGCAGGCCTATACTTCCACTGGTTTAGTTAGTTAGTTATTTGAGTTTAGGGGCCGAATCGTCCCAGTGTGCAGTGCACTCGTTTGTAATGTACTGGTGTGAAGAGCGCATACATACTGTGCCATGAGAGCTACTGCTGTATCTCTGATGGCACAGTATCCATCCTCACATCAGCACACTACAAACGGGTGCACTGGGCACAAAGCACAGCACCGCCATGGTGAATGCGTTAATGCAACGGCTTATCCGAAAAATTATAACCGAGGTACCTGTCTTCAGGAAGATTCTTATTTCACAGGCCCCAGTGCCGCAATAAAATGAGTATAACTCCGTCAATGTGTGCCACCATCCGGCTGACATTTGGCTTCCATATGAGCTGCTTTTGTGCCACGTTGCATGCTTTTGTGCCGGTGCCACGTTGCCTGCGCCGGCACCGGGGGCACAGCCAAGCGCGACGCGGCTCAAGAGAGCCGGAAGTACATGCTGCACATATTGACAGCGGACGACGTGTTTGAGTATCTGTCGCACAAGCTAGTTAGCCGTATTAAGTTCATGTTCGTGTCAAAGCAAGAAGTAATGAACGTCACGACCCACCTCGCCGAGCGACTCTCGAGAGCTATCGCAGTGAAGTGAAAACATGGATACAACAAATTCGTACCGGTGACTCACACCATCGTGATGGTTCATCAGTTGTCCACCGATGCGGGGCGTGTGGCAGGGGTAGCTCGCTGAAGTGAGACGTGGCAGGGGTAGCTCGGTGAAGTGAGATGAAATAAGAAATGAAATGAAGTGAGATGGAATAATCTGCAAATGTGCTGATCATTGCATTATTGCATTGCATCACTACATTGTATTGTATTGAACTACATTAAGCTACATTATTGCATTGTATTGTATTGTATTTTTTGCTATGTCATTGTATTTCACCGACATAACGGTTCATGATATAATTCGATTCATTTCGGGAGCAACACGTGTTAATGGATGCTTCCGCGGCTTTTGATTCATCCGGTCCTAGGTGAGTGCGTGTACTCGGTTGATGGTGTTCATCTTTTCATTCACAGAACGTATGGTTTTGAAACGGCAGCTGGTTGGTAATGCAGTGGTTGATGGCTTTACAAACACCTTCAGTGTTGTCGGTGAAATATAATAATATACCGTGACTTGAATGACATGAACACAGAAATACATGTATTCTGCATAAAGTGGAAGCATTTGTATTCATTTACTCCTGATCAGTGACGGATCAATGATTTTGCCAAGAGTGGAAAATATAATTTTGAGAGATGGCCATTTCTCCAGAGGATGTCTCTTGGCCAATACAATTTTCTGGGGGCGCCCTCCGACTTTCCGGAGGGGTGCACTTTTTATTCGAGGGGCGACTTTCCTCTGAAAAATTGGAGGGATAGGTGGGTTCCAACCTCCCAGATGACATCTTCTCCAGTTGGAGGGGCGCCTTTTGGATCCTAGGGGAGGGGGACGATCACCATCTGCTCCTGACAGATGAATCGTCGATTTTTAAGTCATGAACTTTCAAAAGCAAAATGAGTTGTGACTGATAGAAAATTCAGCGTATGGCATGTCACCTTAGGTCACCAGACCACTTTTCCAAACTGAACATCAACAAAAAAAGCAAGTTGCCTAAGTACTCAATCGAACATAGCAGAATAAAAAGGTTTTGGTGCACGCAATTCTATTTTCCAGGTTACAGGCTATCTTTAGTGTCTTTCAAGTCGGTGCAAAAGTGACCTTGCATAGCGAACTTAAAGCAACAATTACGAGTATTTGAAGAAACGCCATCAGTTCGGCATTGTTAATTTTGGAGGATAAGTCACACTTCTTCATTTCTGCACTTCTAAGCATAGCATTGTAGCTGTCCCGGAAGTAAAATTAGACGGTAAAAAGCACTTGCGTGATTCTGAAAGCGCGTGGACAAAAATGTTAAAACATGCAAAAGATGTAGCGGATCACGGTCAGTTCCGTGGTACATAGTTCTTACAATTTGGGATACTCTACATTGAGTTACAGGCTCCCAAGACACTTCTGTTAGGTGAACTCTCAGCAATGCCCGTGGCTATAGCTTCAAAACCGTTGGTTTGATCTTTATAAGAATTGGACAGCTTGATTCGGAGGTCGACACAATCACATGGAAGCATATCCATTGAAATATTAAACATACGGTGTTAGTTTGGCTCTTGCACTTGTGCACAGAATGCGTGGAATGAGTCCCCTACCACAATTCGGAGATATTTTGCAATTTCCTTTTAACCTTTGAACTCACAACAAGCTAGAACGCTCGTGAAACACACTTAGAATCAGATGACCTTCTTCTCATCCCATCACTTGTCGTCGAACGTCAAAAGGCTTGTATTCCAGCAATGTACCGTTTGATAAGCATATTAAAACTCGTCACGATAAAGTAGAGCAAAGGCAACATGCATGCGCCTGATTTAGAACACATATGTAAAGTTTTAGGGGAAAACCTGTTTTAATTTTCTTGTTTTGAAAGATAAAACGTCGAACTTGATCGTTGTATTTTTTCCAGTTGCGTTGTGATATTTCCGAAGGTTAAGGTTGGTCACGTGATAAATTATATAAATATTTTCATCGAAATATGAAGTAGAGGAAGTAATTTTGGCCCAATCGCGACTTGATTTGTCGTGGAATGGATCAGCTACCCAGCGTAGCTGACATGCATATAGATATATATATATATATATATATATATATATATATATATATATATATATATATATATATATTATATAGCATATATATATCTACGTATTTATAGGTGTATATATATATATATATATATATATATATATATATATATATATATATATATATACACATAGAACTGCCACTGTGACCGCCAGGCTGTAGGGCGAGTTTCGGCGGTCCGTGATGGGATTCGCCACTTTATTGTGAGGTCATCAGCCTATGACGGCTCACCAGCACGGCTGCCAAGTCGAGCCGACTCGTATGTCGAAGATCTTCGATTTCGACTATCTGCGACGCCATCATGTCGGCTCCCGCTATCAATGGTTCCACTTACTTAGCTCCGGTTACCGAGTTGGCCTCGGTAAAAATTGATAGAGGCCGATAAGTTAGGCGATGAAAGGGCAAAAACCTGGCGGGCGACCATTAGCGGGAGGGCGGACTTCCGGTCGACGGCTGATGTATCCAGCTGCTTGCCGAAGAAGCCCCTGAGCTGCTTCCGAACTGGCGTACCGGTGGCCAACGAACTTGATGGACACGGCGTTAGCCAGTCCGGCCCCGCCCACCCATGGACGGATACAGCCAGACTCCGCCCACTCAGACCCTGCCCACCCATGAGCCCAGACAGTCCGCCCCGCCCACCCGAGTCCAGACAGTTAGCCCCTCCCACCCATGGGCCCAGTCAGTCCGCCCCGCCCAGCCATGAGTTCAGCCAGTCCGCCCCGCCCAGCCATGAGCTCAGTCAGAGTCAGTCCGCCCCGCCCAGCCATGGGCCCAGTCTATCCGCCCCGCCCAGCCATGAGCTCAGTCAGTCCGCCCCGCCCAGCCATGAGCTCAGCCAGTCCTCTCCGCCCAGCCATGAGCTCAGCCAGTCCTCCCCGCCCAGCCATGAGCTCGTCAGAGTCAGTCCGCCCCGCCCAGCCATGGGCCCAGTCTATCCGCCCCACCCACCCATGAGCTCAGCCAGTCCTCCCCGCCCAGCCATGAGCTCAGTCAGAGTCAGTCCGCCCCGCCCAGCCATGGGCCCAGTCTATCCGCCCCGCCCAGCCATGAGCTCAGCCAGTCCTCTCCGCCCAGCCATAGCTCAGTCAGAGTCAGTCCGCCCCGCCCAGCCATGAGTTCAGCCAGTCCGCCCCGCCCAGCCATGAGTTCACCTCCGCCCCCCCAGCCATGAGTTCAGCCAGTCCGCCCCGCCCAGCCATGAGCTCAGTCAGAGTCAGTCCACCACGCCCAGCCATGGGCCCAGTCTATCCGCCCCGCCCAGCCATGAGCTCAGTCAGTCCGCCCCGCCCAGCCATGAGCTCAGCCAGTCCGCCCCGCCCAGCCATGAGCTCAGCCAGTCCTCCCCGCCCAGCCATGAGCTCAGTCAGAGTCAGTCCGCCCCGCCCAGCCATGGGCCCAGTCTATCCGCCCCGCCCACTCATGAGCTCAGTCAGTCCTCTCCGCCCAGCCATGAGCTCAGTCAGTCCGCCCCGCCCAGCCATGAGCTCAGTCAGTCCTCTCCGCCCAGCCATGAGCTCAGTCAGTCCGCCCCGCCCAGCCATGAGCTCAGCCAGTCCTCCCCGCCCAGAGCGCCGACAATGTGGCCTGTCTCCACCAGCAGTCACGGACCAGCCGAGCACGGAACGTGACTCATGGGATAATGTGAGCGCCATGAATTTCACATTTCAGTGGACCCCGGGACTCGTTTAATGCTCGCTGCGAGGTACTTTCAACACCAATCAGGATCTTCCGCGTCACGGCAAAGCCATCCGCTTTTCTGACGTCAGATCTCGAGAGAACGCACGATTAATGGAGAAAATGGCGGTGCCGTTGGCTTCCCACAGCCGTGATGTCGGATTACAGGCCGATCGGAGGGAGTCGAACAGCCCTCTCCCCACTCCCCCCAGCCAACGTAGTTCTTGGTATCCTCCCTTCCCCCTGGGCTGTGTGCCAATCCCCTGCGAACTCGGCCGTTTATATGGGGTGTCCTGTATCGTGACGATACTGCTTGAGACTACTATTTGTGTCATTGCTTGCCATGTAACTTCACAGTAATGTGCAGGATCTGAGGAGGTCCTGGGTGTGAACATGGTGAGGTGCTCACGCCAATTAAGACGTGGTAGGTTATTGAATTTCAGGTTCGACTCCCGGCTTAGGGACGCACTGACAGTACGGAGCATGGCTTCGGGGCCACTGGTGCAATGTGGTGATCGAGGCCGGGAATATGCAACGTCCAAATACATACGAACTCCGGGTCCCACACCGATCGTGGTATCATTATCAGGGTACAGGAACCTTGGAGCAACAGCTTCAGTTATAATTTGAATACGCCACATGTAGCTCAACCTTTCATGCGAACACCAACCCGCCAGCTTAACTCTAGCCGGTGGTGTGAGTGGCAACTGTAGTTCGATTCTAGCATTAGCATCTTTAGCCAGTGAACCGAAAGTGGTAGTTGTTGTTGATCGGGTGCAGTGACGTGATCATATTCGCCAGCAACCAGATCAGAGCGCAGCTGCCAATTTCCGAAGCCATCAGACGGTGGTAATATTCTTCTCCGCCGGTCTCCACCCTGGAAGAACTCTAGCAGTTTATCGACCGGCGAGATTAGAGTGGAGTGGCCAGCGCGTTGCAACTGCCGCATCCGGGTGGATGTCCCAGCTTGCTGCCGCCGCCAAATTAGGGCTAGTTCGTCACCGTAACGTGACAGTGGCGTCACGGTGGCGGCCGGCGGCGGCCATCAGAGGGCGGTGACATCGGCCGGCCAGCTGGTCATATCTCGATCTCGACGGCGCATGCGGTCACGTATTAATGGTAGCGCGAGCAAACGATTGGGCATGGCGACGGCCAACCGCCACTGCTACTGATACCATATGGCGACGGCCAACCGCCACTGCTACTGATACCATATGGCGACGGCCAACCGCCACTGCTACTGATACCATATGGCGACGGCCAACCGCCACTGCTACTGATACCATATGGCGACGGCCAACCCCACCGCTACTGATACCATATGGCGACGGCCAACCGACACTGCTACTGATACCATATGGCGACGGCCAACCGCCACTGCTACTGATACCATATGGCGACGGCCAACCGCCACTGCTACTGATACCATATGGCGACGGCCAACCGCCACTGGCGACGGCCAACCGCCACTGCTACTGATACCATATGGCGACGGCCAACCGCCACTGCTACTGATACCATATGGCGACGGCCAACCGCCACTGCTACTGATACCATATGGCGACGGCCAACCGCACTGCTACTGATACCATATGGCGACGGCCAACCGCCACTGCTACTGATACCATATGGCGACGGCCAACCGCCACTGCTACTGATACCATATGGCGACGGCCAACCGCCACTGCTACTGATACCATATGGCGACGGCCAACCGCCACTGCTACTGATACCATATGGCGACGGCCAACCGCCACTGCTACTGATACCATATGGCGACGGCCAACCGCCACTGCTACTGATACCATATGGCGACGGCCAACCGCCACTGCTACTGATACCATATGGCGACGGCCAACCGCCACTGCTACTGATACCATATGGCGACGGCCAACCGCCACTGCTACTGATACCATATGGCGACGGCCAACCGCCACTGCTACTGATACCATATGGCGACGGCCAACCGCCACTGCTACTGATACCATATGGCGACGGCCAACCGCCACTGCTACTGATACCATATGGCGACGGCCAACCGCCACTGCTACTGATACCATATGGCGACGGCCAACCGCCACTGCTACTGATCACCATATGGCGACGGCCAACCGCCACTGCTACTGATACCATATGGCGACGGCCAACCGCCACTGCTACTGATACCATATGGCGACGGCCAACCGCCACTGCTACTGATACCATATGGCGACGGCCAACCGCCACTGCTACTGATACCATATGGCGACGGCCAACCGCCACTGCTACTGATACCATATGGCGACGGCCAACCGCCACTGCTACTGATACCATATGGCGACGGCCAACCGCCACTGCTACTGATACCATATGGCGACGGCCAACCGCCACTGCTACTGATACCATATGGCGACGGCCAACCGCCACTGCTACTGATACCATATGGCGACGGCCAACCGCCACTGCTACTGATACCATATGGCGACGGCCAACCGCCACTGGCGACGGCCAACCGCCACTGCTACTGATACCATATGCAAGGCCGGACCGATATGCACCAGATAGAACCCGCACAGACCATTTCGGAATCTCGCAGACCAAGCCGGACCCTCACACACTCTGCCGGACCTCACACACCCTGACGGACCTTACACACCTTCCCGGACCTCACACACACCCTGATGGATCTCACACACCCTGCCGGACCTCTCACACCCTGACGGATCTCACACACCCTCCCGGACCTCACACACACCCTGATGGATCTCACACACCCTGACGGACCTCACACACCCTGACGGACCTCACACACCCTCCCGGACCTCACACACACCCTGATGGATCTCACACACCCTGACGGATCTCACACACTCTGACGGACCTCGCACATCCTGACGAACCTCTCACACCCTGCCGGACCTCACATACCCTGCCGGACCTCACACACCCTACCAGACCTCTCACACCATGCCGAACTCCAACACACCCTGATGGATCTCACACACCCTGCCGGACCTCACACACCCTGCCGGACCTCACACACCCTGCCGGACCTCTCACACCCTACCGGACCTCACACACCCTACCGGACCTCATACACACCCTGATGGATCTCACACACCCTCCCGGACCTCACACACACCCTGACGGACCTCACACACCCTGACGGACCTCACACACCCTGCCGGACCTCACACACACCCTGATGGATCTCACACACCCTGACGGACCTCACACACCCTGCCGGACCTCACACACCCTGACGGACCTCACACACCCTGACGGACCTCACACACCCTGCCGGACCTCACACACACTGAAGGACCTCACACACCCTGACGGACCTCTCACACCCTGACGGACCTCACACACCCTGACGGACCTCACACACCCTGCCGGACCTCTCACACCCTGACGGACCTCACATACCCTCCCGGACCTCACACACCCTACCGGACCTCATACACCCTGACGGACCTCACACACCCTGTCGGACCTCTCACACCCTGACGAACCTCACACACCCTGCCGGACCTCACACACCCTAACGAACCTCATACACCCTGACGGACCTCACACACCCTGACGGACCTCACACACCCTGACGGACCTCTCACACCCTGACGGACCTCACACACCCTGCCGGACCTCACACACCCTAACGAACCTCATACACCCTGACGGACCTCACACACCCTGACGGACCTCACACACCCTGACGGACCTCACACACCCTACCGGACCTCACACACCCTACCGGACCTCATACACCCTGCCGGACCTCACACACCCTGACGGACCTCTCACACCCTGACGAACCTCACACACCCTGCCGGACCTCACACACCCTAACGAACCTCACACACCCTGCCGGGCCTCACACACCCTGACGGACCTCACACACCCTGACGGACCTCACACACCCTGCCGGACCTCACACACCCTGACGGACCTCACACACCCTGCCGGACCTCACACACCCTGCCGGACCTCACACACCCTGACGGACCTCACACACCCTGCCGGACCTCTCACACCCTGACGGACCTCACACACCCTGCCGGACCTCACACACCCTACCGGACCTCACACACCCTGCCGGACCTCACACACCCCTACCACGGACCTCTCACACCCTGACGGACCTCATACACACCTGACGGACCTCAAACACCCTGCCGGACCTCACACACCCTACCGGACCTCACACACCCTGACGGACCTCACACACCCTACCGGACCTCACACACCCTGACGGACCTCACACACCCTAACGGACCTCATACACACTGACGGACCTCACACACCCTGCCGGACCTCACACACCCTACCAGACCTCTCACACCCTGACGGACCTCATACACCCTGACGGACCTCACACACCCTGCCAGACCTCACACACCATGCCGAACTCCAACACACCCAGCAACTGTCCGTTGTCGCACACTCGAAAGGAGCTAGCTGAAGTTCGGAAAAGCTCAGCTCTTGGACTCCCAGCGAGAAGCTGCTCTACCAAGTCAAAACCAGTGGTGATCATCGAGCGATTGTTACCAACCGATTCTGGGTAAAAGTTAGGCAGCTCCGGTAAGCCGATTGCTATCTAGCATGCATAAATGTTTGGAACGCTGGAGGATGGAGGCTGTCCTTCGAAACTTATTTCTTGCTGGTGTGTCTGCGCTTCAAATCGGGAAGCATCCGCGTTTTATTGCGTGGTATCCAGTTTGTGTTCAAGAAGCACGCTTCTAATTCATGAGCTTCCAATTATGGTATTTGTGTTCAGAAGGATATATATATATATATATATATATATATATATATATATATATATATGTGTGTGTGTTTGTGTGTATGTGTGTGTGTGTGTGTGTGTGTGTGTGTGTGTGTGTGTGTGTGTGTGTGTGTGTGTGTGTGTGTGTGTGTGTGTGTGTGTTTGTGTGAGTGTGTGTGTGTGTGTGTGTGTGTGTGTGTATAAACCAATATATGATGCATCTGTTAGTGGCATGTGTGCATTGATCAGTGATGGATAGCTTTACGACGGCAACTGTACTCTGTACAGACATCATGTGTAAAACAGCACCATATTTATTTACAAAAAAATAGTTCCGAAGCAAGTCCAAACGGATGCAAGAGCAAGCGGACAGGATCATCGATCACACGCCGTACAGAGTAGGCCACTGTGCAGAGTGGCACTAATAATATGCGTCACGAGGGTGTGCGTGCGGCAGGTCATTAACAGCCGCAGCGCTGGGACGGTGTGCGGGCGCAATGTCCATGGTGCTGCGATTTGTTCTGCAGTCGGGATGGACGCCACCCGATGTTGGATTTGTTCACGATCTGTTCACGATCTGTTCACGATCTGTTCACGATTTGTTCACGATCATTAGCCAACAGAAAATGCATATGCATGGTGGCATCGGCCATTTTCGAGATATTTCTTAGGTACATTTTGTGGTGCGTCGGAAGCATTGCTCAGCCTGTTGTACATGAACCAGGAGCGTTCTGCGGGTTTTGCTATCTGCGCTTCATTGCAGGTTTTGCCCTTCGAGTACACTTTGAGAGCCACGTTGTTGGGTTATGGTTAGCCTGATCACTTTTTGCAAAAAAATAGAATGGTCGCACCTTTAGATACATGTGTGCCTCTGGGAAATAAATTTTGATACAAAGGTATGGTGTAATCGATTAATTCAGGTGGTAAGACAATGTGTTCAGCCATCAATTTTTTAATATCTCCGGGGAATACCGTCATTTTTATCGAAGACCTACCATGCGCTTCAGGCCGTGTGATGCCCTGTTTTTTTGTTGTCGTATAAAAACAACTTGACATGAATAATTGGCATCACAAATAGCTTGGCAGGTAGGCTGGGCAGCATGCCACCTGAATATCCTGCCGAGGTATAGGTATGGTGGGAAACAGCATACCTATGCAGGATAGTCAGGTGCCAGGACATCCAGCCTGACTGACAAGCTATTTGTGACGCCAATAGTACATTCTATTTGAATGCTATTTTGACAATGGACGTTTCAAACACAGTCGAAACTTCTGTTTTCGCAGTGTTTTCCAGAACAAAAACATAAAACAAATACATTTACTTGTCATTGACTCGCCGTGCCAAACGACCCCAGGTCATATGCTGGCACAGCCTACCATCAGTCTGTAAGCTCCACCCACTAACTCGCGGACGGCCGGCCTAGGGCTTCATGCACCAGTGACCCAGCTCGGGTCGCTGGCATTGCTGGCGGGCATTCAGCCGCCCGGGAAGCGTGGGCGAGGCTTCGCTCTAACATGGCCGCTAGCTGCTGCCACTGACGAGATCTGGTCGCGCATTTTTAGCATTACGAATCGATGGCAAATGCCTGAATTATTCCACCAACAGTGATCAGTCCCAATAATGCAAGTCCCAGCTGTGTCTGAAATTCACAATGCCAGAGTATAGTTCATGTGAGTTGTGTGTGTTGGAAGTTATTGGGGTTTTGGTACTATTGTGTGTGCTATGGTACATTTTATACATTTTACATTTTATACATTGATGGAATAATGCTCATTATTCCATCAATTGCACCCGAAATCTAAAGATCGTCTCTCAGCACAGAACACGGACCTCTGAAGTATTTTTGTATTTTGTTGGAGAAGATCACGCTTTTTGGATTATGACGTAACTTTCATATCCATCAGTCTTCTTGACTAGGCCACCTACGCACTAGTGATAACGGAGTTGGACGCACGCATCACTGTACCATCTCGGTGAAGTAATTATTGGACAGGCAACACGCACCCATATGCCTCACCCATATGCCGTCACCATTGGATATGTGACATCGTCACTGTATCATTTCGGTGACGTCAGTATTGGACGGATCGACCGTCGGCCTCCTGGGCAGGTCATGGAGTGCGCTATTCAGTCGCGGCACTCGTGACCTGCCTGTGAACAAGACGCTGTCCCAGACCGCGATCTGGCTGTGAATGCGCTATTCACGGTGAACTGCTGTGCAAAGTGCCAGCACTCACGGTGAACTGCCGTGGGGACTGCCAGCGCTCACTGCGAGCAGCTGTGAGGACTGCCAGCGCTCACGGCGAGCAGCTGTGAGGACTTCCAGCAATCTCGGTGGACTGCGGTGAGCATTCAAGTCCGGCTGACACTGAACATTGAGCAGGCGCTCAAGAACAAGCGCTACATAGCCTTACATAGGCTTTGGTTGAAAGGGGATGCCTCCAGTTTGGGCCGCCCCCTGACTAGATATGGGCGTTCAGCTGGCCACAGGTCGCTGTAGCCGTCAGCCGCCAGCCGTCAGCCGTCAGCTAGACACGGTCAGTTTGCTGGTCGTCACGGTAGGCTGGCCGCAGAAGGGATGCGGTGTAATGTAGCGTGAGGCGGACAGTGGAATGGCCAAAAATAGCGGGGTATTCAGAGCCAAGCTCGGAATTACTGCAGAGTAGTAGGGCGGCCAGGAGACGTCTGGTGGAGAGCGACAGCCCTAGTTATGATTGGTGGCATTGCTTTATGTCAGCCGCTGGAGTGGCCCGCCTCTATACCCACCTCTATGTGCCGCTTGGGTCAAAACGTTTGTACAGCACATAAGCTATGTGTTTATGCGTTTTATGTGACATAGAATGTATGTAATGCGAAAACCACGCCGTGTAGCCTATGTTCTTGGTACCGAGATCAGAACACGTGGACGCACCTAGAAGATGTTGTTAGAGGGGCGAAGATACAAAAGGAAAAATAAAACAAGTTCGGAAGCGAAGACGAGATGCTAATCGTCGATAGAAATCCATCCGAACTCACATTTTCAGTAGACAGCAAGCAGAAGTGTTACCGCTGCCAATGCCGCACGCTGTTTTCCATTAATTCCCATTCGCAATCCATCATAGCGTAGCAATGCAGAATACAAAATCCCAATTCACATTGAAAAGCTAAATGCTTCAGAACTTGGGTGAAGCTTAGCATTAACTGATTGCAGGGAGATGCAAGAGGGCACTCAGGGTATGTCTCCCCCATGGTAAGGTGCCGCCCATCCTACCGGAAAAGTGTCCCTCGAGGGAGGTTCGATTGCAACCTCCTCCTGCTCTTTTCGCAGCTCAAACCCCTTTTTCAGAAGAAAAGGCACCACTTAAAGGTGAGAAGGCGCTTCAATGTGCTGGTGTACACCCCCACCCCTCGCTTAACTAATTTGTCCGCGAAGGCGTCCCTCCGAGGAAATGTCCCCGGGGCCGCGGTAGCTCAGTTGGAAGAGCGTCGGACTCTTGGTCGCAAGATTGTGGGTTCGAATATCACAGCCGACGGCGTTTACCGAGTCCACCCGCGAGCAATCGGCGTGAGAGGTTGGCGACGCTATACGACCTAGCGGTTGAATGAGTCTTAAAAGGACCCAAGGAAATGTCCCCCACCCCCACGGGGATTCCTGGATCTGCCCCCAACTAATAGTACTTGTCCGGCAACCCATTAAGTTTGAGCAGCAGCTAGACTTCAGAAACTGATCACCGCCCTAATGATGATCAGTTGAAGAACAAAATTAATTAGATTCCCACGCCTCCATCAGTACCACCTGGAGTTACTCGAGTACTGGAAGACCACTCAATTCCACAAATGTTTCAGGAAGCCATGGTCCGGTTGGTCACTCTGTACGTGCGTCAGTGGCAGACCTGACAAGTCCTCCATGCCAGACAAGTTGTACCATTGCAGGTACTTGAAATTCGCTCAGGGATTGCAATCTTCAAGCAATGTCAAGTTGGATTGCACACCCAGTGATTTCCTGTGGCACACGTGGCGCTGATTAACCCCACAACACGTGACACTGCTCCCAGACCATCCACTTGTCGGTCAGATGGTGTGGATTTTGCCAGCAACCAGGCGTGGCTCGTGGTTGGATCACGGCGATAAATAGCCGCAGGGCACCCACCTCTCGACCGGCATCTTCGCCACGTCACTCGTAGCTGGGATGACGGTATGGCATCAGCTCGGTATTGCTGTGTCTCCACCCAGATCGGGTTTTATATCTAATTACACAGCCATTGATGTGTATTCAAGCCTAAATGAATCCTCATTTCCTCTCTCCCTCACGGTGATTATTATATTGTTACACACACACACACACACACGGCATTGGGATACTGTGACGCATCACCTTTGTGTGCTGCGGCACAGTATAACTGGTGCCGTGAAGTTCAGCCATCGTCGCCTGACACCTGGGGGGGCTTTCCCAAGGCTGAACGTGTGGTGGTTACTCCCTGCGGAATCAGATCAGATCGCCCTTGACGATCGGGTCCAGTCCCTGAATCCGTGTTTTGTTCAATAATATCATCAGAAATTTGCCCAGTACAAACACCATTCCGTTCCGCTTTGCTTTCTTCCTTCGAAGGGCTCCCTCCGAAATATTCCAGAGCCCTTGCCAAATACTGAATCGTCCACCTCACCGATCAGTTATGCTGCCTCTTCTACATATTCAAAAAATGAAAAGAGTTAGAGATGTCTCAACTTATTCACGAATGCATCTGACAACACTCAAAATACGCCGAAGATCGCCATGTTCCAGAACGTCATTTTGCGAAGTCGGGTCCATATTGCAGTCTCCCTCCTTTGTAACCCTCATGTCCCCATGCTGCACGTGGTGCTTTCAGTATTGAACTTTCTAGATCAGCCCATGTCTAGATAATAATTAATATATACACATGTTGAATGCCTATAACCAATGCTAATATGTATATCTAATTCCTGTGTATCATTCGATACATGCAGCTCCTTTCAATACTTACATCGTTGAGCATATGGTCTAGACATGCAGTGTATGGGAAAAGGCAGCGTTCAGAACTGTGTTAATATTCATTATTACCACTGCATTACTGCATTGCATCAGTGTTTTATTGATATTGAGTATTGCTCTATCACTACAGTATTGCATTCGACAGTGGCCATCATTGTGACGACTACATTCACGTCAAACAACTCAGAGACCATTAAGAGATTACCAGCGGAGTCGTCAATTTGCAACCATTCCAGATTTGATCCAGGGCACCTGGGTCCCAAGGTGCCCAGCGTCCCAACAAACGTGCTCCGTCAGACCTCACCCAGAAAATCTGACTCGTCTCCCCCCCCCCCCCACAAGCAGCCTAGTCAGCAAGCCTACTGTCCCCTAGCAGACATGTCAGGGCGGTCCTGTTCTAAAAACTTCCTCGTGGATTTAGCGTCAGAACTTGCCTCCACATGCGGATCCAGCATTCTGATTCTGCAATGACGTGAATTGAGTGACTGCGTTTGACTTCGCGAGGACTTAGCGCGACGCGACACAGATCCAACTTTAACATTGCGGTACAAAATATGGAGCTGTGTAAAGCAGCTTCGGTCTCGTTTAGAAGTTTTAAATGATGACACCTACGGAAGGATTTTTGCAGGATATGTTTGACGTTGGAATCCACTTGCCCAAAAGTTGTCCAGCTTAACACCATGAAGGGCCGTAAGCTTACCGTGCAAGCTTGTCCAGCATTTAATACGCGTATGTTAATAACATCATTGCTGTATGCTATCTGCATTATCCGAGAAGCGATCAACTGTACAACGGCAAATTATCTCTTTGCACGGACGCTAACCTCAGATGACATCAAGCCCACCAACTTATTGAAATGTTGTTGCGAAATATAACAGCCTCCGTGTATTAAGCGTTCTTTTTGGGGTCACGTTCAAGATGCAGCAAAGCAGTATTCTCAAGATATATAGAAAACGAAAGTTTGTCCGAAAATGCTGTGAGGTGCCAACTCTGACAAGATGTTATAATGTTTACCAAAGGTAGAGTTACTAGTCATAAAAACGCGCTGTTGATGAAGTAGAAACCACCCTTACTATCTATCCAGTACCCAGCCCTCACAACGCGCGAACATTTCTACCGCCCGCAGTGCGAGGGTCAATTTTGCATCATTGGAATATTTGAAATAGTTGATGAACTGAGCATGAGCATTTTCGAAACAAATGGCATTCAGCAAGAGGTAATGAGTAGCATCAAGGTGCACCGAATGTTTGGGGGGAATTTGCGAAAATATACTTACTTACTTCAAATTACTTTTGAATTTCTAGGTTCCGAGAATTTTGAGAAAAAAACATCATTTTCAAGTACAATCTTGGAACTCTAATCATATGCCAAAAACAAAATGAACTCAGCGTGCAGAAGTACCCTCGTTTTGTCATTTGTACTTCTCAATAGTCCGTGTCTAAGCCTCTAGAGCTCCTGCAATACGTGTACCCTCGGGACTTCCTAAGTCATATCTCAGTGACGTGATCTGATTGTGACTTGAACTCTGGAATGCTTACAACCTGATAATGACTTGAATTCCGGGTATGCAATAATATTTATTAGTAACGAAATTGTGCGCAAGTAAACATTTGTTGAATTTCAATCTTCAGTTGCCCTAGAGATCTAACATGTGGTCAGACTTTTCAGTTATTTTGCATTTTTATATTGTCATTTGTCTATGCATTCATATTTCACTTTTCACTATCTTCCATGCCTTGTTTATAAAGAAAGCTTGTGTGCATCTAAAAACGGTATTGAGACGATGTCGCAATCTCACTTTGATCCGCTTAGCTCCGGTATGTCAAAAGACGGGAAC
Organism: Ashinkailepas kermadecensis; assembly: GCA_034440615.1. NCBI lineage: Eukaryota > Metazoa > Arthropoda > Thecostraca > Neolepadidae > Ashinkailepas > Ashinkailepas kermadecensis. The sequence goes on along the minus strand of JAOTOM010003804.1, from coordinate 81,790 downwards.
TCAATTTCTGGACATAAAGATAAAAAAATTGCACTCATCACTTGTTGGGAGGCAGTCAAATTTTAGAGCGATAGCTTGAACGGTTCAGGTGTTATCTCTGAAAGTGTCAAGAATGCAAAATTTATTCCGGCACTTCAAGGGCTAAGGACCAGTGCGGAAGCCTTCCGGGAGGAACGGGTGGATGTCACCACCACATTCAGTTCAAGTTTCGAAAACATCACTGTTGCTCTCCCGGCATTGGAGGCAAGCGTGCCACGACAAGCGACTATTGCCGCGTTCTTCAACATGTCTGACCCCGTGATCCTAACGTTGACTTTCAACCGCACGTGTGCTGGGTGTCGGAGGTCGGCCGGCATGCGCCTCACCATTGATGACGAGAGACAGTCACGACGACTCAGTCAGGTTGTTGTGATGATGTCACAAGCCTGTCTACTCAGCTGGCTCCCTCTTCATCGCTGTCAGCTGATAGCCGAGCCTATTTGTGCCGCTTCTGTGAGAGATATAGCTCGCACGTGCGTGTCGTCGCTGGCGTATCTCGGCTCCAGCCAGCATCTCCCCGACGGTGTTGTCTCGGGGCTCCATCTGACCTCGGAAGGAAAACTGACAGCGCAGCGTATTCCTTGCCTATTGAGGTCATACTGTCAACATTCCCATCATCAAGGGAGCAGTTGTGGTCTTTCCTACCTCATCCATCCATGCAAATTTTGCATCCTAAATGCGCATGGTCGTGGAACAGGAAACCAGCGCCCCGCTTGCCACGCTGGCAATCCAATAGAGCCCCATCGTACCGCAGATCGATTGGTAGCTTCTCAAGCAAACTAAACTTAGAGAATATTGCAAAATCAGTCCCGATCACTTAATGCCCGTTGTGTACGAGCTCCACGTCAGAGAAGTCATCGGAGGAACGCCAAGTAAGTCCGAAGCTTATGTTCATGTAAATCTGCTAACATCTCATCTAGTCTCATTGTAAGCATAGTCAGCGAGTCAGTTCCAGTTAAACCCTCTGTAGTGTGCACAAAACTGGCCTCACGATGGCTGGTAATAGCTTGAAAGGGACTGCTGCAGTCAACTGGTGTAGATGTGGTCACTGAATTGCAAATAGCCCGAATGTATTTGAAGTTACAAATATTTTCCGAGGTCGCGCACAGTTAATGACAATGGTCTGATGGATTGGCATTGTCTGAGAATAACTAGATATGTGACATTTCAATCATGTAGACACAGTAAATATATAAAGCAGAAAATGCCTACTATTTGGGCAAAATGAATAAAAGAGAAAAAGAGAGAAAACCGATATGGCACGACACGGGACGACACGGGACGACGCGGTACGACACGGGACGAGACGGGACGACACGGGACGACACGATACGACACGGTACGACACGGTACGACACGGTAAGACACGGGACGACACGGTACGACACGGGACGACACGGGACGACACGGGACGACACGGGACGACACGGCATGACACGGGACGACACGGTACGACACGGGATGACACGGCATGACACGGGACGACACGGGATGACACGGGACGACACGGGACGACACGGGACGACACGGGACGACACGGGACGACACGGCATGACACACGGGACGACACGGGACGACACGGTACGACACGGGACGACATAGCATGGCACGGTACGACACGGGACGACACGGGACGACACGGTACGACACGGCATGACACGGGACGACACGGGACGTCACGGGACGACACGGGATGACACGGGACGTCACGGGACGACACGGTATAACACGGGACGTCACGGGACGACACGGGATGACACGGGACGTCACGGTACGACGTGGTACGACACGGTACTACACTGAGTCATGAGTAGTGACCGGTCTTTCCGTCAAAAGTGCATGAAGAATAAGTTTTCTACTTGAAGTGATTGCGTATTGCCAGACGCAAGTTTTTAGCTGATCAAAAGAAATCGATTTCGGTGGTATTTCTCTCCCCCTCCCCACCCACCCACCCTCCCGTCGGTATGATAAGGAGAGAGAACCAAGGCGGAACCAGGCGGCGCCTAAAGACGGGCTGGGTGGTCGTGGGACCACAGCTTTGAAGTTGACCAGATATATGAGGTTCCAGCTCTGGTAGGGCCCGGCGCGCGCCCGAGCCCGTCTGATCCTTTGATCCGATTTGCGACGGCTGATTAATTGAGCTGATGTGGTCGGCCCGCAATACCAACTGGGCCCACATCTGGCGGCGATACACGACAGCGCTGCGGTCAGCTCGCAGCCGCAGCAGAGGCGCCGCTGCGACCAGCCTGACCAGCACCCTGCCTCGGGACCGACCGGCAGAAGAGCGACGTATGGCCGCCAAGGAAACCTTGCGCTGGCTCCCGGAAGTCGACGTCCTGGTTTTCACGGACGGCTTGGCCACTGCAGGATCGGAGGACGGCGCAGGCGGAATTGTCGTGTGTGAGGGGCCGAAATGAATCCGGAGGATACGGGCTCACCCCAGCAAATACATCTCAAGATACATGACATAACTCCACATCCTCAACGAGGCACTGAAACATCTGGAGCAGCGGCAACCCGCCTTTGAAACTCCCAAAAACATCCGCATCTGCACCGACTCCCAGTTCGCCCTCCTGCGCCTGAACACAAGTCCAGCAAGCCAGACGGACCTGCTACCTGATGAGATCTGGACGCGCATGAGAAGAATCGGTCGTAGACATCGGATAGACGTACAGTGGGTTCCAGGGCACGCCGGCATCCCGGGTAATGAAATAGCCGACGAAGTGGCAAGGTAAGCGACCACCTTGAGCCAAGGCGGGCACCCATTAACCTTAACGACTCGAAGCCCGGCTCAAGCTGCACCTGGGACGAGAGTGGGCCGATAGCAACCGCGAGACACGACATTTCAACATCGTGGGCATAGGCAAGATCCGCCTAGGAGACAAGCTTGGCCTCACCAGAGCCGAGGGTGGCCCTGGCCCGCCTGAGGACGGCCACTCCACACTGGTGAGGGCGTACCGACACCGGATCAGTCTGGAGGACGACCCTGCCTGCACCGGATGCGACGATGGGAAGCCAGAAGACGTAAAACACATGCTAACGAAATGTCCAGCAAATGACGAGACTCTAACACGACATCTTCGGCCGCCACGGCCCGTCCCTGGCGGAGACCTTCGCCGACTCAAACGCGGTGATAACGCTCCTGAGGCGACTGGGCCATCTCTGACGTCCCCGATATGGACACAGTCCAAGACCGGAAGGACGACAACAACAACAACAACAACAACAACAACAACAACAACAACAACAACAACAACCAACCCACAGCAGCAGAGGCGCCGCTGCGGTCAGCCCGCAGCAGCAGAGGCGCCGCTGCCGTCAGCCCGCAGCAGCAGAGGCGCCGCTTCCGTCAGCCCGCAGCAGCAGAGACGCCGCTGTGGTCAGCCCGCAGCAGCAGAGGCGCCGCTGTGGTCAGCCCGCAGCAGCAGAGGCGCCGCTGTGGTCAGCCCGCAGCAGCAGAGGCGCCGCTGTGGTCAGCCCGCAGCAGCAGAGGCGCCGCTGTGGTCAGCCCGCAGTAGCAGAGGTGCCGCTGCCGTCATCCCGCAGTAGCAGAGGCGCCGCTAGAAGCGGCCCCTTGGTGAACCGCCCGGACGTGGGGGACGTGGAGGAGGGCGGTGCCAGTGGTGCTGTACGTTATGCGGCGCTCTCCCGGCCGTCGGCCGGCCGATGTCCACGTCACCATTCTATCCTACTCCGCCAGCCAGTAACTACCGACTATCTCGCTGTTACTCTGCAGAGCATACACCGGATCCGCTGCTCGTGACTTTTAGCATGCCTGCCGGTCAAACAAGATCAGTCCCTGCTCCGGGAAATGGACACCGCATGGCCTCCTCAGGGGCTGCGAGCGTCAGCCCCGTGCTCGTCTCCAGTCGTCACATTAGCACGCCTACTAACTTATGCGTGACGCACTGGCTTTGGCGCAGGGCATGGCGCGCCAGAGTGCCGCTGTGAGTCTCCTTCCTCTTGGCTTCCATTGGCCATTCCTTTAATGATTTATGAGCATCCTTTCATGTGCTCAGAGCTCTAGTAAGCCTGGTGACTATAGCGGAGCAGTCTGGGTGAGCTTAATTAGACGGATCGAGTCGATGAATGTTGTTCCCCACAAGTATGAAGTGGATCACGGACGGCAGCAATTGCGATCATTAGCCCGGGAATGCCATCAAAAAGTATAGCTGATGTCACCTGGGAACAGTCGCAGTGCACACAGAAAGACTACACAGCAGGAATATCCGGCAGTTTTGCACATCAGATTTGCACATCAGGATTATCCAGTAGTTTTACATAGCAGGTTTGCACAGCAGGTTTATATGGCAGAATTACACAGCACAATTGCATGGCGAGATCACACGTCAGGATCACACAGCCCGGTATAGCTACCGGGGGCTGCTGTTATGTCGACGATCCTAAAGCGGCACCTCACTCCCTTTCCGCTGTATTTTCCGCTGGTCACCATAAACTATGTAAATGTATTCATCCGCCACTGATATCAGCTTCATGTAGCTGTGCCAGGAGAACCGCGATATCAGAAATCTGTGTTCATCAAAATAGGTGGTGTAGTTGCAAGCTACTCACATAATTGTAATCTGCACTAACGTCGATGGATGTAACTGATTAACAGATGCGATGGATGGAAACCCAATGACACATTTGCGAACCGATGAGAAATGCCAGAACAATGCGGGACTCGGCCATGAGAAATACCAGAACAATGCGGGACTCGGCCATGAGAAATACCAGAACAATGCGGGACTCGGCCATGAGCACAGTGCCACTTTATGTAGGCTTCAAGGAGCATCAGCTGCCCACAATTTGGGCTTTTCTCTCTGCTCGTGAATTTACCATGTGGCTATAATTAGCTACATCCACTCCCCCTCAATACTTCCAGGGTATCCAGGCATGCATTGTGTAATGCATACGTTGCCTTCTCCCCATAAAATTGTCATATAGCGTCGCACACGGGATAAGAAAAAGCCTTCGCAAGCTAAGCTCCTATTATCACTACACTTCACAAGCGAATGCAACCAACTTCACCTTCAACGTATCCGATCCATTCTCGGAAATTCTAGGCGATTCTGGACACCACGGAATCGACCACATCTTGCCATCGATCAAGACTGCGCCTGTGCCTGAGCCTGGTGTGTGATTGCGGCACTGCCATAAATAACCGAACGACGGTAAGACTTCTGTTCTCTTTGAATCCAGATCACCCACACGCATCTAGATATGGGCGATAAAGGCTGTATCTGGGCACCAATGATGATGCATCAGGCCAATTTCAACAACCCGATCATTTGGAGACGAAGATGAATGCGACGTGATGCCGCTGCAACTTCCGACCACTGTGACGACTTGCTTCACGCGAATAATGCCGTGACAATAAAAGCGGGCTGTTAAATTTCAGCACCCACGGAATTTGCTTGATTAGACGATCACAGCACTTCCCGCGTCTCTAGCCGGCTGTTGTTCAGGAGCTACGGCCACGTATCAGATAGGATTTCCTGGAATGTACAAATGTAGCCTAATTGGCTGAGTGTGACTCAAGTCACAATAGAATGAAGCCAGTGTCAGCCTCCCCCGCCCCTCCCCTGAGCCTCATTGATGGGAGCTTCCTCGACGGCCACATCTGGGATCAGTTTGCAATGCCGGACGGAAAACCTTGCGATTGGGCCAAAGCTGCACAAACACCCCGAGTACCACGAGAGCAGCGCAGTGAGCTGTATCAGGGCGCCATGCTTCTCGAAATCAAAAGGAGGTTGAGCACAGCATAACATGTCGACAAAAAAGAGCCAAACATGGCTCCTTGTCTTTTCCACATATCAAACCCCTTCACTATTCTACGATACTCGATGTCATGCTTTACCATATGCCGAAACATCTTCTTGTGCATTGACACAAGCATTTGGAAAGGAGATTGGACCGCTGCAAGCCATTTTAAGTATCTGGCCACAATTCAGCCCAAGGGCATTTTAATTTCCCAACCGTATGCTTGACATGATTTTCAGAAGGACGGGGTTTTATCACATGGATGCTTAGTTCTTAGCTTCATGTTTGTTTTCATAGCCAAGCTTCGTTATTTAACCAGTACAAAGGAATAAAATATATAGATTTTCATTTACACGTTCTGTAATTGCATTGATGCAGGCTTTTCATAACTCTGTAAACAAACATATACTACAAGTTGGTGCAAAATGCGGTAGCTACACTGAGCATGAACAGCATAGTGGTAATATAGCAGCCGTAGGTAAACACTACAGCAAAGCGCATGCTGTGACCAAAGAGAAATAAGGCACGATGACTGAATCACAGGCTTAACTCCACCTACTTCTTTCACTCCATTTCATACCACCGTTAGTGTTTTCCTCCATTGAAAAAGAGCAGATAACGGAGTTCATGGCTTCGTTGTTTGGGCTCATAATGGGTACATCGCCAGTCACCTTCTTACTGTGATGTTGCAGACGTTACATCTGACATTCTGTCTTTCACATTGTTTCGCTGCTGCGGCTCATACGCTAACGGCATATTCTAAAAATAAAACCACACTTCGCCTGGATGTAATCAGAAAGCCTAGGTCTTCTAAACTCGTTTGTCACTCGGCCTTCGGCTTTGTCCCGAACAGCTATAAAAGGCCTCGGTTGTCTAATGGCATTTCCCGGCCCCGTGTAGTTATGTATATCACCATGGATTTCGCATTGCCGGAGTTCTTCAGCTGGCGTTGTTCCGCGGGAGAGTCTGATCACTAGGGGCACATATCCCTCCCGGGGACGAATGACGAAGGTAGGTCGGAGTCGCGCTCCTGGTGCGAAAGCCAGGGCTGGACTTCTGGTCTAACGTTTGGCGCCCCGTTCCTGGCCGGCACATGCGAGCCTCGGCGACTCAGCACTGACAGTAAGCTGTAGCCGCAGCGGCCGTGTAGCTAACACAGAGGAGGTTCACGTACATCGGGTGCGAGTTGAAAATAAACGTTTATTTTCTACTGTCCTCCCAGGCAACATTCCCCAGGCGGATATCCAGCTTCTAGCGTGGGATCTGGCTTCACTATGTGGGTTCCTGGGGCCTCGTGGCACACAGTTAAAATGTGGGTCGTACAGCTGGTGAATGGTACGGGATTCAGCTCCTGATGTGGAGCTGCTGGTCCGACCACTGCTGCGACCACGGTTCCTGATGTGGAAGTCTTCGTCCGACTGCTACTGCGGCCACGGCTCCTGATGCGGAGCTCTAGGTCCGGCCGCTGCTGCAGCCACGGCTCCTGATGTGGAGCTGCTGGTCCGACCACTGCTGCGGCCACGGCTCCTGATGTTGAACTGCTGGACCGACCACTGCTGCGGCCACGGCTCCTGATGTGGAGCTGCTGGACCGACCACTGCTGCGGCCACGGCTCCTGATGTGGAGCTGCTGGACCGACCACTGCTGCGGCCACGGCTCCCGATGTGGAGCTCCTGGACCGACCACTGCTGCGGCCACGGCTCCTGATGTGGAACTGCTGGACCGACCACTGCTGCGGCCACGGCTCCCGATGTGGAGCTGCTGGACCGACCACTGCTGCGGCCACGGTTCCGTTTGTGTGCCTGATGCGATCGATGGACGTGCTGTGGCCGGCGGTCGGGCAGAGTTTATGGTCCGCAGTTCCGCCGGAGGTGATGTGACTGGACTTCGCCGATTCGCCGGAACTTGTCGAGCATGTCACCACACGCCGACGGCTCCAATTTCTAACTGCGGTCACAGACACATGTGGCTGCACTGGCACTAATGCCGCCAGCTGTTACCATGAAATTGGCAACATCAGGCATCTAATTGATCATGCTGCTGGGCGCCAGGGCTTGGGTCCAGCGCTTGGCCTGCGCGGACCATCGGCTATGAGGCAGCCGACGGCTCGTCCGGCTTCAGCAGACGAGAGAGGGCGCCAAGTGACAGGGTGGGTTCACTCCCCCGGCGATGGTTTATTTGTTGACCTGGCAGGCTCAGTGAACACTGAACAGTGGGCCAGAGGCGTTGCAAGACGACGCAGCTGCCGCACTGCACGGATGCATGGCACAAGTTGCTCAGACGCTACCGTTCCAAAGTGGGCGACTTGGTGTCTCTGGCACCATAAAAACATAGTTGGGAACGCTTAATAACCTTCAGTAGCTTTAACCAGTGGTATGAAAGCGATTCTTATGTTGGGTAATGTAAGCAGATGATGATGCAGACGAAGATCTCGAGCAACGGGCACTCCGCAATCGAGCATAGTCTATAGCTAAGGCGGTGCGTGCATATGTATGCAAGCGTCCATCAGACCTGATAATTGGTTGTCTTTCGAAATGTGCTTGGAAGCCATTTTAGCAGATGTTTTGATTGCAACTGAATAATTCCTTCATCGTATGAAGATTTACGTCCTGAGCCCTTGATCTACAATGAATGCCTGAACAGGATATATTTCCATTAAATAGCAGACGAACCTCCAAGCACGTTGCTGTCTAGATATTCAGAGAACCAGCCAGTGGGCGTCCTCGGAACAGAGAGCATATGTCTGCGTCAATGCGTATCCACACTCGACTTACTTGATTCGCCAGCAACCAGCGTTACGCCGCCTGTGCCACATTGACAAAATTGGTCCGCTTAATGGCTTCACTTCTCGGATCTCCAGACTGCCTTAAATGGCCGTAAGTTGGCTACAATTCCCTAGGTAGGTCTATTTAGCGGGATAATTTGCCAGGCGTTTGAAAAGTTACGGTGGATAACCAGCATCCCATTGAGCTCCGGTGTTTAAATTGAGCCCAGGTGCGGAAATATATGCTGCGCTCAGCATCAGCTGGGCTCAGCGGAAACACGATGGTCTTTCCGGTGTGGTATGGTTTGTTTGTGTTGTTACGTTAGGCACTTCGGCCTCAGGCCATTTCGTGCCGCGAATGAAGAAAAGAAAAGAATGCTATGTGGTATAATAACTTCCATTTCGGCCATTTGTAGATAAACAACGACAATTCCATTGTAGGAAAACAGACATTGCGGACAACTTAAAGTTTGTTGGCACCTTTCCGTGCATGCCTGATGCACGCCTGAAGCTCAGGCGAGCAAGTAGGTTGGGCACGGACGACCGCGGTGGACCTGTCCGAGCCGTCTGGCCGACCGGTGACCTTGGATATGTCACGGCGGCCGGCCATTGCCGCGGGGGATGTCTGCCGGCTGGGAGGAGTTGGGTCGGGTCACGAGGGCGTCGGCCGGCGTTGGACGCGCTGGACTCGTCCGGCGGCTCACCGAAACGGCACGCGTTTCCCCCAGCAGCCGAGTGGCTGCGCGGTCCACCACTCCTCATGGAAATGGCCTGGGGGTGTGGAGCTGGAGATGTTTGTGTCGGTGTGGTCAGTGGTGTGAGTTTTTTTAGTGGATCTAGGCTGGGAATCAGAAGTAGTGTTGACGCGAGTGGGGAGGGGGGGGGGAGTAATGCTGGCCGCCTGGGCGTAAGTTTCGGTGGACGGGAAGGTGGCCTCGACGGTCCGCCGAGCCTGGGGTACGACACGCCGGTGGTAGCTTGGCGGCACATACCTCCTTTTCCCGTCGTCAGACCGGACGCTGATTGGATGTGGTGAGTCATAGAGGTGGCAGCTCAGGCAGTTGGCTGGTCTGAAGGTGTAGTCAGGATGGAATGGCTCGCCGTACTTGGGGAATCGAGCTGGTTGGTGGCATGTTTTGCTGCCATAGCGAAAGCGCTGGTAGTTAAAACAGCGAAAAGGATTGGGAATAAAGACCTGGACTTGGTGTCGATGGTAGCTGGTGAGGAGGGCTTTGGGAAGAGTGGTAGAGTTGGAGGTAAGGACTAGGAGACTTGTATCACGTTTCTGACCGTCTTTAAAGGAGGTGATGGGCAAACGTGGGTTACACCATCTGGCCTGAGCTCCGCCTGAATATCTGCCACAGACATGAAGCGGAACTCCGGGGCGAAGATGGCGCCCTAGGTGGTGTTGCGGATGGAATGGAGAGTGATTGTGATCGATTTACCACAAAATGTGGCGGTACAGAGGAGGGCTTTGATCTGTGCTCAGGATTGGGTTTTGATGACTAGGGTTTCGCTTGCCGGGACTACGATGTCAGGATTGGCTGAGGAGCATATGGCGATGAGTTGTTTATTCGGCCAGAAAACGTTGATATGACGAAAGGAAACGGTTTCCTCCACATCCTTGACGACTACGAAAAAGCCAGCACGATCGAGGTAGGGTTCGATGGATTGGATTGGTTCAGGTTGGGAGGGCGTGGTCTGGTTCGAGCGTGAATCAGAGTTCTGGAGAGTAATGGTCTGGTCTGGATAGTGAGACGTGGTCGTGGTGCTGGGACGAACAGGGGTCGGCGAGGCACAAAGGGCTTCCATGGCGTCATCCAAAAGAATAATCCGACTCGGGTCATCAACAGTTGTATCAAGTGAATGAGCATCAGGGGCAAAGTCCGGGGCCGCGCGATGGTCGTCATGTGTGGTCAAAAGTGAAAATTCCGACTCGGTTTCCGATGGAGAGCTGGGTTCAAGGTCATTTTTGTGTTTCTCCTATTGCGAGCGAAATGGCCTACATAATGAAATCTAAATAAACACGAATAACAAACAGAAACACATGAAACAAGAGTGCAATGAAGACGAAAACCACGTGGGGTGACAGGTGTTACCCCACTAGAAACGAAATGTGCTAAAGAGCGACGAATATCGACCCACAATAATGAATAATAGAAAAACTGCGAAGTCAGCAAACTATCACGCCAAAACTTGCACGACAAAGTGATCAATGAGCATAGGCAACATGCAATGTGTGCATGAATAATACGAATCACTCCATCGTGGGACAAGGCGAAAATAGACTCATATGAGGTCGGGTCAACGTCCACGTGATCAGATGGAACTGGGTCAAGCTGGGTCAAACTTGGTCAAAAGGGGAGACAGAACTCACGAAGTGATTCGAACTCCCCTTTTGACCCAGTGACGAAGATGAGACGACTGTTCGTGAAGCTTGATTAAATAACATGAAATCAACATGTATATGTAGTCAGTGTTTCAGATCATAAAAATAGCACGTGTTTTTGTTAGAGAAGCAAAGGTCTGGCAGCGACATCTCTGGAGACGGCTGTGCCAATGGAGCCTGGCAACAGCGATAGCGACATCGATAGTCGCAGCAGGACTGTAGGCTACAACATTTTCGGTGAGCCGTCAACCACAGCCACGTGGCCGGCCACAGCAGCCTCGTCAGCGACCCCGTCAGCCACAGCAGCCTCGTCAGCGACCTCGTCAGCCATAGCAGCCTCGTCAGCGATCTCGTCATCCCCAGTAGCCTCGTCAGCGATCTCGTCAGCCCCAGCTGCCTCGTCTGAACGACTGTCGGCCTCAGCAGCATCGTTAGCGATCTCTTCAGCCACCGCAGCCTCGTCAGCGATCCCGTCAGCCCCAGTAGCCTCGTCAGCGATCTCGTCAGTCACAACAGCCCCGTCAGCGACCTCGTCAGCTACAACAGCCCCGTCAGCGACCTCGTCAGCCACAACAGCCTCGTCAGCGACCTCGTCAGCCCCAGTAGCCCCGTCAGCGATTTCGTCAGCCCCAGTAGCGGCGTCAGTCGGCCGTCGGACCAGGCGGTCGACACTAGGCGCACGGCTGGATAATTGGCGTCAGTCGGCCGTCGGACCAGGCGGTCGACACTAGGCGCACGGCTGGATAATTGGCGTCAGTCGGCCGTCGGACCAGGCGGTCGAACACAAGGGGAAGGGTGGAAAATTGGGGTCAGTCGGCGCGACCAGGCGGTCGACACTAAGCGCACGGCTGGATAATTGAGCCCTCGGGGCCCATCCAGAGATGAGCCGGCTCGCCACGCCGTGAGCCGCTCGGGTATTGCCGCCGTCTAGCCGGGCCCGACCGGACCCCAGCCCAGCTCTGGGGCCAAACACCGGCCCAGCTCAGCTCACTGTCCCAGCTCTGGGGCCAAACACAGGCCCAGCTCTGGGGCCAAACACCGGCCCAGCTCAGCTCACCGGCCCAGCTCTGGGGCCAAACACCGGCCCAGCTCTGGGGTCAAACACCGGCCCAGCTCAGCTCACCGGCCCAGCTCTGGGGCCAAACACCGGCCCAGCTCAGCTCACCGGCCCAGCTCTGGGGTCAAACACCGGCCCAGCTCAGCTCACCGGCCCAGCTCTGGGGCCAAACACCGGCCCAGCTCAGCTCACCGGCCCAGCTCAGCTCACCGGCCCAGCTCTGGGGTCAAACACCGGCCCAGCTCAGCTCACCGGCCCAGCTCTGGGGCCAAACACCGGCCCAGCTCAGCTCACCGGCCCAGCTCTGGGGCCAAACGTCAGCCCAGCTCAGCTCACCGGCCCAGCTCTGGAGCCAAACACCGGCCCAGCTCAACTCACCGATCCAGCTACGGGTCTAAACATTAGCCTAACCCAGGTCCAGAGACAGTCGCCTTTTGCGTTGAGGGGGACGGGTTTTCTTGATGACAGCATATTGCCACAATCAGCCAACAATCGGCAAAATAATCTCGTGGAGAGGACGACGCCGAACATGAACCTCATGAGAACGTCGTTAAGCAGCGGTAAGATGGTTCTGCCATCTCGCGCTGACAGTCTCAGCTCACATAAACGTCGCTCACTTATGCCGAGCACAAAACGAGTTACTGCTGGAGTTACGGTGACCTCGTGTGATTGGCTGTATGGCCGTGTAGTAGCAGCCAGCTGATTGCTGCTTGGGACTGACCACCAATGGCCATCCGGACGCAGGTCACTGATGGCCAGTCGTCACAGCTGAGGTCAAGGCCGGTATTGACCAGCAGGCATATCCGATGTCATCTGCAGTGCCATTAGTACAGTTGTGCAGCTGATATGTAGGTATATATATATATATATATATATATATATATATATATATATATATATATATATATATATATATATATATATATATATATATATATATATATACATATATATATATATATATATATATATATATATATATATATATATATATATATATATATATACGTATGCATGCATGCATACAACCATTTTTTGTCCAGATGTTTCTACAATCCATGTGCGATTTTTCAAGCCTCTTTTACGAAAGACGACAATGAATTAAATCTGAAGCATTCAATTTGTCACCGAGTAAAGTAATGCAACCAATCGTGCTGGGAGTAGCACTTGGGTCTACATTGTTAAGTTCAACATTATCAATCCTAACATTCTCTAACATTATCACTCCTTACGCCTATGAGAGTAACCTGGAAATAGTAGATCGGAGTCCCTCGGATCTAACCCCCTTCCCTCCATGCCCGGTATCTTCCGTATCGAAGCCCATGGCGGTCTTAAGGTATCGCCAAATAATCTTCAGCGAAACATGACATTTCACGAAATTAAGTTCGGCACGAGTAGTTCGGATGGAACAGCCTGGTCAAGCCGATCGAAGATGCACACTTTTGCGTGCTCAAGGCGAAGGTGCCAATCGTGCATCGGCTTACAGGCAGGGCGAAGGTGTCAATCGTGCACCGATTTACAGGCAGGGCGAAAATGCCAATCGTGCACTGGCTTACAGGCAGGGTTGGAGGCGCCAATCGTGCACCAGTTTATAGGTAAGGCGAAGGCGCCAATCGTGCACCGGTTTATAGGTAAGGCGAAGGCGCCAATCGTGCACCGGTTTATAGGTAAGGCTAAGGCGCCAATCATGCACCGGTTTATAGGTAAGGCGAAGGCGCCAATCGTACACCGGTTTAAAGGTAAGGCGAAGGCGCCAATCGAACACCGGTTGCAGAGGTACCAGTACCGGTATTTCCCGGTACTCAGACCGATTGGGCAAACCCAGCAAACTCTAGCGAGTCGTGTGTCCCCCCGCTTCCCTTCAGCACACTTCCAATATGCTGAAGGGAAGCAGCATGTTGGATTTAGAATTTGCATCCCTGAGGATATAATGACTCATCAGTCGATTGCGAAATACCTGCATGTTCGACTAAATAAACGATAGGGCTGAAAGAAAGCCTGGACCTGAAACGAAACTCAATATTGCATTCGGTTGCAAATAATTGCTATATGTTTCATTACTGGGATCTTGAATAGAATAAAATATGCATTGTGTTGTATTAGAAATAGTATCGTTTCCTAATATGTGCAATAAAAGAGACATAGTTTCAAATATGTGTAATCTCAGTCACTCTCGTTCAAATAGCCAGAGAGACATACGACACTTATAAACATCAATCTGTCTTTTCATATGAATGCGTTGATCACTCTTGCGGACAACTATCTGTGCTATTCCTGTTGTTAGTGACTGCACGTGAGTGTCATAGTTGAAGATGAACGGAACAAACTTCTCTTTCAAATGATAGCAAATATCGATGATAAAATGTCATGTGACAGAAACATGAGTGTCGTGAGTGTTTGTTGATTCGTGTGTGATTGTAAAAGGCCGTGATATGTCTGAGTGGAGCTCAGAATTGATCTGAACATTTAATTCGATCTTCGGACCCTATGTTGTGTTGTAACAGAGTTTCCATACAAATTGCACTTTTGGCTGTCCCGTAACTGTAAATGATGTGACCCGGTAAGCCAGCCAACCATAAATATAAGGTAAATGTATGCCGTAAATGTAACGCCTCACGAGCCTGAGCTGGCTGGCGGCTCGCTGCCGGTCCGTGCCGTGGCAGTGACCGGACGTAGGGTCGAGAGTCCAATTCTCGGCTGGCGCTGTTGCAGCTGAGCCAGCGCTTTTACCGGGCCGACGGCCGCCGTCTGCGACGGAGATTCTGGTGCCGGTAGCTGTCAGACCTCACGACCTACCCCCGCCGAGGAGTCGTCTCTGAGCAGCCAGGCGACGCGGGTCTGTAACGCTGGCGGTCGCGCGTTCTAAATTAATAACATATTTCGGCCTTAAATTCAACAGTAGGTAATATCGCGGTTGTTCGTCGGTGTGGAACATTTGTATGTACAAGTTTTCTGGTGTTTGACTGTTGCCGTCTCTTTACTCTTCCTGCTGCACAATACAAATAGTGCAGAGAACTTTGGAACTTTACAACGGGAGTGACGCAAACGCGAGGTCATACTAGACTATCACGTGACCTATATAGGAACTTTCCTACAGTAGGCTAAGCAGTGTTTAAGCTGCTTATTGGGATAACCATCCCTGTGGAGTGGTGGATCCAGCATTCGACCAAGGGGGATCCAGAGTATTAGTACCCCTAGGTTTAATTGCCCTTATCATTACTTTTTTCGTTGACCGGAGAGGGGGTGCGCTCCGAAAATACCTGGAAAGCATTGCAGGTGGCATCGTACTATAGCTGGTGTTAGTTTTCCTGGATTCGTGGAGTCGAGACAACTATCCCTGACAGCCAGTAAAAGTAAAGAGGGCCTCTGAACCAACAGAGGGGACTTCTGAGTAGTCGAGGGTTCCGCATCACTCACAGAGGGCTCAGCATACCAGGTGCCCTTTAGAAATACGCACTCCCCTCACAAAAATCCTCTGTGTGTCTTTGGACCCAGATACTCTTCATATCAGCTCGGGCCCTCTCCGTCGGCTCAGGAGCCCTCTCCGTCAGTCAGGGGGCCTTCCAGTGATCAGGGACCCATATCGTCAGCGTTGTGGCCCTTAGGTCCGGGGTTCAAGGGATAATGACCCGTCCTCGCCCTTCGATTCACCACTTCCCCTGTCATAATTTGCATGACCCTTTTTGCTCTTCATGTGTGGTGAGATGTCGCGAAAGCTATGAGGTACATGGATGTACACAAATTAATACTATACCACATCAACTCTGCCAATGGCCACGTAATGTAATACATCTGAGCCATTTATGCCGGTAGAAGCCGGCTGTAACTAAGTGAATCCGGACGCCTCTTCCGAATGTATTTAGCAGCCTAATCACAGCTAGCCTCGTGTATCCTGGGATCCGCGCTCCGAGCGGATCCCATACTTCGGTCGGCACGTGCCGGCGCGCCGACCTCAGCGGCTGACGCCACGAGCCGCGGCGGCATTGTTTTGCTTAGTCGACACCGAGCGCCGACGGCCGGCCAGCCGGGGCTGTGTCATTGCGGCATGACACAGCCGGGTGTCATCACTGTGACACCCGTGTCACTACTGTACACTCGCTTTCGGTGGGATGTTCGAGGGTACCCTTAGCATGGCTGGCTCACTAGGAACGTAGGCTGTGACGCTGCACACCAAAAATTACTGGTAGGCTGCGCCGTTTCACAGTTATGAGTTGCGTGACAGTCTACCAGCTTCGCCACCGGCCAGCGTCCGAGCCATAGGATTCGCGTGTCACGCGACCATTTGCCCTGCAGCCATGCAGTGGTAAACACGGGTCTTCCCTGTTCCCGCCTTGCATTCCTCTGTCGGCGAAACAACATTGGCAGTTAAATGAGCAGGTTACTGGACTTCTGTCGATAAGCAACAATTGATAGCTGCGGATTTCTGACTCCAGCAACACAGAATGAGCAGGAAAGGTTGGAAGAGCTCAGTTGCAAAGATGTAGCGAAATGAGATGGGAGGTTTATGATGTCAATGAAGTATTCTCTGGCCCCAAAATAATAATAGAATGTCCAACATTTATACGTTTTAGAAATGTAGTTCGAACTCTTGCTGGGGTGGCTTTATGAACCAGGATCCAATTGCTAAGAAGAGCTGGTTTCGTGAACCCTGGCCATGATTCCATGAATTACAGTTTTACAGTCTAAATTTGGCAAAGCGCTTCACGTGCCGTCAATACACCGACACGGCGACCCGGCAGCTCGCTCTCGACCTTATCGTGCCAATTGCCAACTGACCCTCCCAGTCGGGGACTAAAAGCGAGCACGCGAAGCGACTCGAACCCAGCATTGCCAGGACAGCGGAGACGGGTGCACGACAGCGCTCTAGCCAACTAAGCTACCGAGGCGGCAAGTCACAGGGAGGCACTTGCTTGCTTAATTCAGATTCATTGACAAGTCAATTAGTTACTTGATTAAATTGCATCTACTTCATTGAGAATCACATGTTTTAGGGCACAAGGAATGTGTTGCATGGCATCATATTATTTATTGCATATGTTGTGCACTGTACTGCAAGCGATATATTCAGAATTCCGTGGGGATAACGTATTTCTTCACGCTGATACCATCCAACTATTTTACCATACAAATATTTTACTTTATATTGCCTCATATAAAGTAAAATCATTGTATGGTAAAATAGTTGGATGTTATCAGCGTGCAAAATACTTTAACCCCACGGAATACTGAATATGTCGCTTGCGGTACAGTGCACAACATATGCAATAAATAATATGATATCATGCAACACATTCCTTATGCCCTAAAACATGTGATTCTCAATGAAGTAGATGCAATTTAATCAAGTAACTAATTGACTTGTCAATGAATCTGAATTAAGCAAGCAAGTGCCTGCCTGTGACTTGCCGCCTCGGTAGCTTAGTTGGCTAGAGCGCTGTCGTGCACCCGTCTCCGCTGTCCTGGCAATGCTGGGTTCGAGTCGCTTCGCGTGCTCGCTTTTAGTCCCCGACTGGGAGGGTCAGTTAGCAATTGGCACGATAAGGTCGAGAGCGAGCTGCCGGGGTCGCCGTGTCGGTGTATTGACGGCACGTGAAGCGCTTTGCCAAATTTAGACTGTAAAACTGTAATTCATGGAATCATGGCCAGGGTTCACGAAACCAGCTCTTCTTAGCAATTGGATCCTGGTTCACAAAGCTACCCCAGCAAGAGTTCGAACTACATTTCTAAAACGTATAAATGTTGGACATTCTATTATTATTTTGGGGCCAGAGAATACTTCATTGACATCATAAACCTCCCATCTCCCTTCGCTACATCTTTGCAACTGAGCTTTTTCCAACCTTTCCTGCTCATTCTGTGTTGCTGGAGTCAGAAATCCGCAGCTATCAATTGTTGCTTATCGACAGAAGTCCAGTAACCTGCTGGTTTAACTGCCAATGTTGTTTCGCCGATAGAGGAATGCAAGGCGGGAACAGGGAAGACCCGTGTTTACCACTGCATGACTGCAGGGCAAATGGTCGCGTGACACGCGAATCCTATGGCTCGGACGCTGGCCGGTGGCGAAGCTGGTAGACTGTCACGCAACTCATAACTGTGAAACGGCGCAGCCTACCAGTAATTTTTGGTGTGCAGCGTCACAGCCTACGTTCCTAGTGAGCCAGCCATGCTAAGGGTACCCCCGAACATCCCACCGAAAGCGAGTGTACCATGCGGCACGTGCAGGACGGGGGCTGGTCTGGAGTGAGATGAACGGACCCCTCTCTTCGCCGTGTGGTGCAATAGGCGATGTCGGCAGGCCGGGGTGTTTCTCCCCCCCTATGAACGACTGGTACCCCTCTGGCGCGAGCGGTTCGCCCCAGACGCGACTGAGCGACGAGGACGGTAAGATGTAGCTGAGAGACAGAGGTAAGCAGACGTGCAGACGCTGAACGGTTGACTGTCGTTGGTGCCTGTAGAGAATGTTAAGGCACGAATTTTGAACGGTTGGCGCCACTGGAGAAACTGTTGAAATTTTTGCACAATTTGGCGCCATATTGACTAACTAACCTTCCCGATTAAATACAAAGGCATAAACGGCTGTTGGTTTGAGAAGCGGTTCAATTCGAGAACTTGGTGGCTTGAAGAACGACTCCTCAATTTGAGAACCAGTTATCGTACAAGCGAGGAAAACCCTAGAAAATCACTGCCAGACGAATTGAACTTGCCTACACGGCACTTTAATCAACAGAACTTGCGGAGACAGCAAGAATGTATCTGCCTTCTTCTCCCCTTCCTCCAACTCCGCCCCCCGCGCCAGAAATAGTCTGCAGGGCGTCGCCACGGCATTGGCTGCATCCGAATGACCCGAGGAGCAATAAATCAATAGGCCGCAAACCAATGCAATCTTCAACCATTTAGATGCAAAAATGCACACCATGCAATCGCTTTCATGCGTTGCACTGGGTTTGATTTGTTCCCGTGGTGTCACTTCGCATCAGGGCCAGCTTCCAATGGGCTCCAACAGAGCCGGCTGCAGATCCAAGACAGCACAGCCGGGCGGCTCTGAGGGGAGGGGAGGCGGGCCCACACGCTCTGCAGTTGGGTGCAGCTCGCTGAGGAGCGTCCTCGGACTTTGGCTGGGGCTGTGGCTGTGCGACTTGTCTCTCCACAGTGGTAGACGAGAGGTCTTGTGACCTCTCGTGGGATATCAGTTGAGTCGCCAGCCACGATGTCCGCCGATATTGACGCCGCCAAATTAAACACTCAACTGGTGTTTGTAATCAGGATTGACAGGAGCTCGGCCAGATCGAGCAATCTCGGACTGTGAGATTAGGGCGAAAAAGCAGCCCCAGCTGCAGTCAATCTATTTGGATTAAGATGACAAATAGCGCATTACATGCTCTGACCAAGCTAGAAGACTGATATTTGCTCCAGCTGATTCCCGGTAGCATTTCTCCATGTTCTTTAGCATGCTAAAATAGCCATATTGATCCTCTCTGATGCCATTTTTTTATGTCAGGAATCCCTTTTTAGCGTAGAAATATTACAAGCGATGAACTTAAAGAACATAAAAGACGAATGTGGGAATTGCGTTGGTGCCCATGAAGAATGTTATCAATAATGGGTTCAAAGCTTCAAGATGGTTACCTATGTTCATGTTAGGACGAAATCGTCGAATAGTGTTCGAGGCGCTAGTTTTAGTTTCGGCTTGCCGCATTTTCATACCACGGCGAAATTGGACTTTATATATGGCTAAAAAAAGAGTTAGAATATAGACTAACACTACGACGTTGACCACTTTGATTGACCTAGCAAAAAATGCACCTCAAATTTTCTTTATGCTCTTCAAAGAACAACTTTCGCCTATTGACAGAAAGAAATAATGGCAATGTTTGTCACTGGGTTGGATATACCATTCCAAGTCTGACCACCGTAGACAAGTTGAATGTTCTGGAGGAAAAATGTGCTCGCGTGACCTCGCTCTCTCCTATGTGCACGTGACAATGAAATGGTGAATTTCTGTCGGCAGTGGCGGTGCGGTGGCCGTCTATGATGGCGTGCTCCAGCCGTCAATCTGCGGCTAACATGGAGTGTTCACGTCGTCAGTCTGCCGCTAACATGGCGTGTCTCCGTCGTCAATCTGCGGCTAACATGGCGTGTCTCCGTCGTCAGTCTGCGGCTAACATGGCGTGCTCACGTCGTCAGTCTGCGGCTAACATGGCGTGTCTCCACCGTCAGTCTGCGGCTAACATGGCGTGTCTCCGCCGTCAGTCTGCGGCTAATATGGCGTGTCTCCGCCGTCAGTCTGCGGCTAACATGGCGTGTTCACGTCGGACGCCGCCAGCCAAATGCATCGCTCGCCGGACACGATCGAACCCCACCTCCGAGCCTGCCACAAACGGCGACGCCAATTCTGCGCCGCCGCTCAGAAAGAAAACTGGGAGAGAACGGTTGAGTGAATGTTCTGCTTTAGTGGTCGCGCATGGGTTTATCACGCAGATAGACTCAGTGAAATGTGATTTTAACATGATTATTTCACCACCAATGCGTAAGCTTCGGTTCCGCTGTGCTGATGGGGGAGAAATGTTCTCATCGGTGGAGTTGTGGATGGCTTTGATTATTCAACGGATCCGCCAGGCGTTTCCACCTCTTGCGATTCTCTGCTTCTGACTGAAATTGTATCGGAAGTCCAGCGTGATGCATCGAAGCAAACTGGAATGAACTTTGTGCCAACAACATTTACAACGTATTGTGAAAGAAATTGGGCGATACATAGCCAACAGTAGTTGATGTGTGCGTAAGCCCAAACGATCAATCAATTATTATCAAATTCGTTGGGCAATGGTGCGTCCATCGTAACGCTGGCACATGGAAGCCCCTGACGGCAAGCGTACTTTCGCCGATACCTCATAAGCCAGCTGTGCCCCTCGTCATGTCAACTCGTCAACGGCATACCCCTCGTCTGAATGGTCTGCGTTGTTGTTTGTGCTAAGTGGTAGTTTTGCGCTGGGTTGATGTCGGAAAATGATAAATATTATAAGTCGTACGCTTACGTACCCTTGCGTACCTTTGATACGCTTCAGCGAAAGCAAAAAGCAAAGCAAACCAAAGCGATCATATCATGGTCTGGACTATGGCCACGATACTGGTGGTGGTCTGAAGCCACTGAACAACTGGCCGGCCATGGTCACGGTCGGTATTTCCGACGTGGTATATTACATACCGATTTACTAGTTTTACCAGCGGATTGCTGAATGATTCACGAGGAGGTTCCGAAGGTCGTGAGGGCGTCTGAGTGGCTCAGATCATTTCGGCATTGAACCATCCGAGATGACCCGAAATGCCCACTAAAAATTAGATGGGGTAATTTAAAATAGCTATTAAGCTTCAGGGAGGAACTCCTCCATGCTTGTCGCATTCTCCCGTTGAGCTATTCAGCGAGACACAAGTATTAGTGCGGTATCAAATTATCCATTCCTAACACTGCGATGAGTAGGAAATTTTGCCGCACTGCAAGGTTTACGGTGAGGAGAGAAAGCATACTTGAAAAGCTGGAGTGAAAGCGGCCCGATGAACCTCAATCTTAGAGTGCCAACCTGCTATAGGGGAGGCAATCATAGATTTCATTCCCTGCTCTGGCTAGACAAAGTTCGAGCCACTGCACGCACTCGCATTTAGCCCCAGCCGACAGGCCAATTGACAACTGGCTCGGTCAGACCAGGGACGCGGTAACGGGGATGCTTGCTCCTGTACATTGGTGACACTGTTGGCTGTCAGTTTGATTTCGACTGATGGACTGGGATTTCCAGATAGAGCGGTGGATCCACACGATCAACTCTGCTCAGCACGGGACGCTGTTCCGCAAATCAAGACCAACAAATATATGAATTATATCTTGCGTGTAAAGAAAACATACGACCTTCAATATACCAGGAGATGCTGAGTTGACATCAAAAGTAACGTTAAGGATTATACTTTATTACTCAACGTTTCGGCCAGGGGCCATCGTCAGGAGTCTCTCCTGACGATGGCCCCTGGCCGAAACGTTGAGTAATAAAGTATAATCCTTAACGTTACTTTTGATGTCAACTCAGCACCTCCTGGTATATCGAAGGTCGTATGTTCTCTTTACACGCAATGTCTAAAACCCAGGAGCATCTAAGAGCCATTCTTCGTTGTATTAAACAATGAATTATATCTTTCAGTCTACACCTCCTTTTGAAGAGACAATTTAGCTCTTTGTGATCATCAGGATGAGTGTACAGTGCTACCTGCCACCTATGAATGCATATTTCATATGAGCGACAGGATTGTGCTCACGCGGAGTTCCTGGTGTGGAAGGCGCAGCGGTATTAAGGAGTGGTAGGAATATAGCCAAGAGTGGCTGCCACTTGTCATCTGTACTTTCGGCTGGAATTACACCATTCCATTCTTCATGAGCAAGTATGTGGTTAAATGCGTCACGATCTACCGCTTTTACAATGCCTATGGTACTGATAAATTGAATGAAATTCGTGTGGATTGCTGCCTTTTCTCAGGAAAACATGTGTCAAATCGTGCGGATCCCATACGGGATCGTGTCACTCCCGCTTGCCACACTGAATCAGGACACGGCACTGCCACAATATCAAGAAGGCTATGTGCAGGTCCATAGCCTTCTCGTCTTGGGTTGTACGCTTAACCTTGGGTTGTACTCGGAGTATATATTGTTTGCTGATTTACCGAGAACAATTATTGTAACGTATGTTGATCCTTGTGGATGACGACGTATACAATTATTTACGTCGTACAAAGTGCCAACTTGATTATATATGACAATAATTCACGTCATATTCGCAACGTATGCTCGTTAGGTAATCAGAGGGACATACTTGGACATGCACCTGAACCTCTAGAGTGCCGAGTTGAATCTATTTCCAGCAATCTGGCCACTACCTTGAACGACCGACTTGAAAGCCTACCCTATCTGCTCGTGTGATTTACTTAATTCAGACTTGCCTGCCAGGGAGATTGACTTGAGTCGGATCTCGACGCCAGCCAGCAGTTGTGCCGGCAGCTGCTGCAGCTGGTTGCTGTCGAGCTGCAGCACCTGCAGCTGCTGTTGGTGCTGCAGACTGTGCGGCTGCAGGCGCTGCAGCCAGTTGTGGCCGAGCCGCAGAGTCGTGAGCGCTGGAGTCGCCGCCAGCGAGTCGTCGGCCACCTCGGCCAGCTGGTTGCCGGTGAGGTCGAGTGAGGTGAGGCCGGCCACGTCGGTCGGCAGCCGATCCAGCTGGCGCAGGGCGTTGTCGGACAGGTCGAGGTGGCGCAGGGCGCGCAGGCCGCGCAGCCGCTCGGTCGGCAGCAGCTGCAGCTGGTTACCGCTCAGGTCCAGCGTGGAGAGCTGTGCCAGCGAGCGGAACGCCCCGGGCGACACTCTGGCGATCCTGCCGCGACACAGCCGCAGCGTTCGCAGTCGCGGGAACGTGCCCAGCTCGTCCGACGCCACGTTCGTGATGGCCGTCTGGCAGGCAGTCAGCTCCTGGAGTGCCGGCAGGCGGGCGCTGTTGCGCTGCTCCACACCTAGCAAGCGACGTAGCGGGTTGCCGGTCAGGTTCAGACTGCGCAGCGTGTCCAGAGAAGCGTCCGTCACAAAGTGTGGCACCATGTCCAGTCCGTTGTAGGCCAAGTTGAGTGTGACGATGAAGGCGCCGTAGAAGCTGCCGGACATCACCATCTTCAGGAAGTTGTGCTGTAGCTTCACGGTGTGCAGGTGCGTCAGATTGGCGAAGGGCTGCGACGAAATGCGAGTGAGGGCGTTGTGGGAGAGATCCAGCTCGTGCAGGCTGCTCAGTCCTCGCAGCGACGAGCCAGTCAGTTCTGATAGTTGGTTATGCGCCAGGTTCAGTACCTGCAGGCCGTGCAATTCTGGAAACGACACGCTCTTGAAGTGGTTGTAGTTGAGGTGCAGCTCACGTAGCATCACCAGATTACCAAAGAACACAGGATCTATGTGCGTTAGCTTGTTGTAACCTAGCTTGATCACATTGACCTGTGTATTGTCTGCGAGTAGGTTAATAAACACATTATTCAGGTTCATCTTCTCCATCTGGAGAGTCTCCAGGAGTGGAACTTCGTGATACACGTTGCGGTCTAGCTCGCGCACGTTGTTGAATGATACGGACAGCCATTTAAGCGTGGAGATCCACATGAAGCCCAGCACCAGTTTCTCTAGCATGTTGTCGCTGAGGTCCAGTTCCTCTAGCTTGGGGAGATCCTGGAATGTACCATCCTGGACGCTCGTGATGGAGCAGGAGCGCAGCACCAGGCGCCGGAGCGGAACGCCACCCTCAAACATGAACCGGTGCGTTATCGGGATCTCGTTCTCACTCAGATCGAGCTCCTGCAGGCTCCTGAGCGCCTCGAAGGTACGTGGCGCGATGTCCATGATGGCGTTGCCCGATAGGTCGAGCCGTACGAGGTTCTCCAGACCGGCGAAACTGAGTCGGTCTATCCGCTTCAGCTTGTTCCTGCTGAGGTTCAGAACGGCGAGACTGACGCAGGCCGTGAAGGTGCCGTTCAGCAGATCACTGATTAGGTTGTTCTGAAGGTACAGTTTGCGCAGGCCGACCAGGTCGGCCAGCACGCCTACGGGCAGGTAGGCGATCGTGTTGTCATTCAGCCAGAGAATCTCCAGGACAGAGAGGTCGCGGAGGGTGTCGACCGCCAGCCGGGTGAGCGCATTCTCGTCCAGCTGCAGCGAGATCAGGTTGGTGGGCACTCGACTGAACACGTCGCCCAGCTGGCGGAGGCGGTTGCCTTGCAGGTTGAGGTGCTGAAGGTTGTGCAGACCGAGGAAGGCGGCTGGTCCGACCGACTGCAGCCGGTTCTGCTGCAGATGCAGCTCCTGCAGACTGGAGAGCGCCACAAAGTCATCCGAGCGCACCGCCGACAGCCCGTTGTCTTGGAGGCGCAGCTCGCGAATGTTTATTAGCTGAGCGAAAATCCGCTCAGGCAGTTCGTCGATGGCGTTGCCGTCCAGACTCAGTACCGTCAGGCCCTTGGTGGCGTCGAACACGCCGGCTGGCAGCACCTTGATCTGGTTGTGGTTCAGGTGCAGCTGTGACAGCTGTTGCAGTGCCGCGAATGCGCCCGCCTCGAGCAGTTCGATGGCGTTTTTCTGCAGGTGCAGAACGTTCAGACGAGAAGCGTTGCCAAACGTCAGATTGGTGATCTGGAGCAAGTTGTTGTCGGCAAGGAAGACCTCCTTGAGGTCTGACTGGTCGGCGAACAGGTCATCGGGCAGCTGATGCAGGTGGTTGCCACTCAAGTCGACTGTTTTGAGCGCCCGGCAGTGGCGGAACAGGTCGGTCGGCAGCGCCGTCAGCCGGTTGTGGCTCAGGTCGAGCGACTCCAGCCACCGGGCCGCGACGAACGTCTCGCCATCTACCGACGACACGACATTCATGTGCAGTGACAGCCGCCGCAGGGCAGGGAACGCCTTGAGACTCCAGGCGCCCAGTGAGCGGAACAGATTAGAGCTCAGGTCCAGCGTGTGCAGCGCCTCGAAGTGGCTATAGCCGTCGTGCGCAATCTCGGTGATCCGGTTGGAGCCGATGTTGAGCGTGCGCAGTGCGCTGAGTCTGCGCAGAGCACTGAAGGGGAACAGCGTCAGCCGGTTCCGCATCAGGTTCAGCTGCACCAGAGAGTTCTCGAGGCCGGCGAAGGCGTACTCGGACACGCCCTCCATGCCATTGCCTTTGAAGCTGAGCACGGTGAGCTCGAGTCCGTGCAGTTCGTAGCTATGCAGCTCTCGTATAACGTTGCCCTCGAGGTCGAGTTTGGAGAGCCGACCGAGCGGGCTCAGTGCGGCGCGCGGCACAGCGCTGAGCTGGCCGCGCACCACGGCCACCGTGTGCAGCGCAGCGCCTCCGCCCGAGAAGGCCGCCTCGTCCAGGCCGGCCAGCGCCGACTGCGAAATTTGCAGCTCCTGCACGCTGGTGTTGCCGAGGAAGCCGGCCGGCAGACGCGTCACGCTGTCGCTCAGCTCGTAGACGCGCAGCGACTTGACCGGTCCGCCGACCAGCGCCAGCGCCGAGCGCACCTCGGCCACCGCCACCGTGTTGCAGTCGACGAAGAGGCCGCCGTCGAAGTCGTAGCAGGGACAGCGCAGCTGACGGTCGGGCGGCGGGCAGGTGGTGGTGCTTCCGGCCGGCCAGCTGGCACACAGCAGCGCCGCCAGGCGGAGACACCACATGCTAGTCTGCCGGACGGGGCTCCGCCCCCCGGCAGGTCATCGCGCGCCACCTGCCACACAGGGGTCGCGGTTAGAGGTGCTTCAGGGCGCATCAGCTATGGTCAATCGACTGCGTCGGCATTTTGTTTCCGGCTGGTCAAACACAGTGGACGTACACATGAGCCATGGAACGGCGGACAAACGTATATAATGAAGACGTACACATGGACAGACAGGCGCAGCCAGACACACAAACACACACATGCCCGGAAAGAAGAAGACGTACCGGTACCCACACAGGCACAGACGGGCAGACAAAAGGATATATATATATATATATATATATATATATATATATATATATATATATATATATATATATATATATATATATAGACTGGTGGACACATGAGGCAACGGAAGACATACAGGTACACACAGCCACCGACACCGACAGACACGTACAGGCATGCAGACAGACAGGCGGGCGGGTAGAGTACATGCCCGTCCCCGCACGGACAAATGCATGCATTGGTTCGCCTTCCAGCGCCGCTAAGTATTCCTCCGGTTATCGATCAGGGTGAGCTGGACTCATTTCAGCCATTCCTGGCGTGCGCTGTTCACCGAACTGCCACCAGCGGTCACAACCATCCGGCCATCAGACCGTGTTCGTGTCAATCACATTCCAGGCACACATCAATGAGAGCAGCAGCATCATGTGCTTGGTCGGCTGATGAGCAGCACCACTGAGCGTGTACGGGGAACTAATGCAGGCCGTGCTGCCACCGCCCGGTGACGCGGAAATCCGTCAGCAGAGCCGGACGTGCCCCGACAGCCCCGCGGAATCAGAGCCCTGCAGCAGAGCCGGACGTGCCCCGACAGCCCCACGGAATCAGAGCCCTGCAGCAGAGCCGGACGTGCCTCGACAGCCCCACGGAATCAGAGCCCTGCAGCAGAGCCGGACGTGCCCCGACAGCCCCACGAAATCAGAGCCCTGCAGCAGAGCCGGACGTGCCCCGACAGCCCCACGGAATCAGAGCCCTGCAGCAGAGCCGGACGTGCCCCGACAGCCCCACGAAATCAGAGCCCTGCAGCAGAGCCGGACGTGCCTCGACAGCCCCGCGGAATCAGAGCCCTGCAGCAGAGCCGGACGTGCCCCGACAGCCCCACGGAATCAGAGCCCTGCAGCAGAGCCGGACGTGCCTCGACAGCCCCACGGAATCAGAGCCCTGCAGCAGAGCCGGACCCGCCGGATCAGTACACGAGCAAAACATTGGAAACCATGCGGTGCATTGCATAGCTGAAAATACATCACGTCTGCCCTAAGTTACCAGAAATTAAAATGTACCAGTTACTCACAACATTACCATGTCTTTTTTTGACAATATGTTTGTGATAATTCGATCAGTTGCATGTGTGCGATCATTACGCTACACTAGTAATACTACTGTAATATTACAATGCTCCGCTGCTCATCTCCTCCCAGCCTCCAAGCCCAACCAAAATCCATGTCCATTTTCCATCCAGTGGCTGAGCAGAGCCACCTCTCCGGTCCTGTCCAGCTGCGGCTGACGTCATCTGTCCTCTGCCCACCCGTCTGGCGGCCGCAGGTCCAGACAGCGCCGTCACTGGAGTGGAAGTGGCAGCAGCGACGCCGACCGAGTGGTCAGACGGCGCGTGACTGGAGCGGCAGCACTTGGGCCGGACATCGCGGCTGCAACTGGCGCTGAACAGTCACGTGGCAAAGCGACATTCGAGTATTGGAAAATGGTGGCCGTCGACTGGCGCGGTGGTCAGGCGGAGACAGGCGTCCCAATCTCCACGCGGTGGTCAGGCGGAGACAGGCGTATCAATCTCCGCGCGGTGGTCAGGCGAAGACAGACGTATCAATCTCCGTAAGGTGGTCAGGCGGAGACAGGCGTCTCAATTTCCACGTAGTCGTCAGGCGGATACAGGCGTCTCAATATCTGCGCGGTGGTCAGGCGGAGACAGGCGTATCAATCTCCGCGCGGTGGTCAGGCGAAGACAGGCGTCTCAATCTCCGCGCGGTGGTCAGGCGGAGACAGGCGTCTCAATATCCGTGCGGTGGTCAGGCGGAGACAGGCGTCTCAATCTCCGCGCGGTGGTCAGGCGGAGACAGGCGTCTCAATATCTGCGCGGTGGTCAGGCGGAGACAGGCGTATCAATCTCCGCGCGGTGGTCAGGCGAAGACAGGCGTCTCAATCTCCGCGCGGTGGTCAGGCGAAGACAGGCGTCTCAATCTCCGCGCGGTGGTCAGGCGGAGACAGGCGTCTCAATATCCGTGCGGTGGTCAGGCGGAAACAGGCGTCTCAATCGACTGACGCGGTGGCCGGGCGGATGCTGGCTGACGTGCCGGAGACAGGCGTCTCAATTCCTGCACGGTGGAGTGACCGCTCAATACGTTATCACGTCGTGTCGCGTCGAGTGGGCCGTGGATCGGCTTGGCAGTCGGCTGCTGTCGTGGGCTGTCCAAGTGGAAACGGCGCCGTGTTTCTTGATTACTGCCCACATTTTACGTCATATGTTTGAAGCTACAAGTTTTCAATTAATTTCGACTAACTGATTAGACATTGGAAAATGAGATATTCGAAAATTCATCGATCCATTATAGACGTTTCTACGTGGTTGGGTATGCCCATGTACGGACATGGGTAACCCCACTGGTGGTTTATTTCGCATGTATTGAGGGATGATTGCTCATACAAGTGCCTTTATTGTCCACAATAATACTCTGTACGTGGTATTATCAGCTTCACAAACATCTCCCATCATAGACTTTTCTTTCTCTTGTAGGTGACTTTGCGGTCCAACTATAGCCGCGCAGACCCAATCACGTTACGTTGGGTTAGGTTAGGTTAGGTTAGTCGAATTGAATTTGTCATATTGCAGCGTGGCAGCTTGGATCCAAATGGACAATCGTGCGCTTGCTCGCAAGCCTAAGGGTACGCGGAGGAGCAGGTCCACACGCTCTGCAAAGCCGAACTCAATTTGAATGCCAAATGAACATTGACAGGCTCCTCTCCTGAATGGCATGAACACGACACCCCGAAAGAGGATGTGGCGCATCCAGCATAGTAGGACAGCAGCGAGCAATCGAAACCGTCGCTCGGCAGCTGCGAATTTCATTAGCGATGTCCTACTCCGTCATGGTGGGAGAGTGGGGACAGGCGACAGAGCGTCACGCGATGTGACGGCCAGTCACCCATGGAGCCACCCGTCGGTCGGCATCACTTTGAAGCGCATGAACACGTTGCTTGTGAAGCCTGACCCGACAGGCTAGAATTCGCGTGGCAGCAATCGGCTGAAGGCGCAACAGAGAGGTTCGATATCGATGGAACAGGTCAATCGTACAGGCTGAGCGCTCAGGCAGATCAAATGAGTTCGCAAAGGCGACTCGTGCATGACATCAAGTTGGACAGATGGGATGGACGTGAGGATGTATCGACATCCTATTCACTGGTGTGCATCACGGAAGCGTGCCCCGAGGGTTTCCGGAGCGTGCTTTTGCCGTGTCCGGAAACGAGCCTTCGTCCTCTTCCCTCCAGGACATATGTGGAAAGTGCAAGTGTCTTTTGCTTACCTCGGTGAACATGTTTGTTTGTTGTCTCTCCAAATGAACAGCAGCCTCACATTTGTTCAACAATTATATGCCAATGGTCTATGCAGGCATACAAATTGTTTCTTTCATCACTGCCACTTCGCTTCTTCCGATACCATTTAATGAGTACTTTTTAATACCACACTGCTGCTGTTTCAAAGTGTCAATTCAATTCGCATTTTCGTCGACTGGGGCCAGCAATAAGCAAGTTTTCACTGCATATTTGTTATTAACTTGGCAAATATAAATGGAGTATGTAATCAGGAAGAAAAACGCGAGGGCTAGATTAGTTAGATTGGAAGCATTCTTAGGGATGGATGCCAGAAACAGTTTCATAAGGCACAATTTTCGAAGATTCGTGAAGCTAGACAGTTCTGATAGGTGTAGTTCTGTGTAATGGGACAACCATGTCGAGGCATATGGAAGATGATGCAGTCTGGGCGCTGAATTGAAACTAGAGCTGCTCTCATATCAAGAAAAATATGGTGGCAATTAATGGTGGCTTTTTACGCCCATCCGATAGCCGAAACGCGAACATGCTATGCGGCATATTTCGCTACTATTCTTACAGAATCCATTGTCTCCTCAAGTGGCCTCTTTTCTCACAACAGTATATCAGCACAGCATGACACATAATGGACGTGCAACCCATACACAATTTTGGCTTAGTTTTTGGCACTTCGAAATGGGGCCAGAAATCGAACCAACATAGCTAGCCGCTTCTTAGCCGCGTGGCACCCGGCCCACTGAACCAACCACCCTGGAGTTGGCCGCTCTATATGACATCGACGCCGCCAGAAAGAAAGGCAAATAGTACGCCATCTGATTTCAAATGACACCCTTGATTAAATTCCGGGTAAAATGCGGCAGACCAGGAAAACAGGCAAGAGCTTAACGTTGTCATTAGCCGCGCATTGATCGATTGTCGGATCGTGGTTCGTCCATCTGCCAACCGTCACCTGCCCGCTCCACACATATCAGCAATCAATGCTGGTAGACATGGCCATTATCTACAGAACACTGCCTACCGTACAGGACTCCGGAAGAAATCAGCACCGCATCTCGCTAGTTTTCTACATGCATCTACCACTTCTTTCGGCTTGATCTGTGAGTAGTTTTTTTTTCTCATTTTAATGCACGCCAGTCAGCGCCATCACCTGATGGATAAAAACGGGACGTCTTGAATAACGGAAAACGTCCAACAGACAGGCCTAGATAAATCCGATTTGCCCTGGCAGATGGAATTGGCGCCGACAAAATCGAATGCTCCCGGTGGGCTGCCGCCAACTCTCGATTCGATGCCAGATGCCCTGCATACCCCTGCCCACTGGTGGAACAGCCCCAACTCTCTCAACTCTCACTTCAGGTCATGACGCCACCCCTCCCCTGTCCTGCCCTTTGCCGATAATTACACCCACTTATACGTAGTTACCACGGCAAGTGACTCGTTCGTCACATGGCCGGAGCACCTTAGTCACCAGAGCACATGGACCTCCACCGCCAGGCACGACTGAGGCTAACCTCGAAGATCGATTAATTGTGATGCCTTGATCAAGACGAAGAGCATGTGCATCGTAGTCACATGACAATTTGAACTCTAACGATCCATGCAACTGAGGTGTCAGAAGGAAGAAACTGTCTTGGATTTAGTGCCACGTGACTGAAGTTCACGCCCATTGACTCATTAATTCCGGTCATTCATGAAGTCAATTATCATACATTGTGAATGCAAATCTCATCTGAATTGGTTCAATTTGCCATTATCCATCACATAAAATAAATAACTTCTTCAGTCAGTTCATGCGTCTGATCTGATCTAAGGATTAAGAAGGAGTAGGAACTAGGATATAGGTCTGATCAGCAGAGGTGATGGGCGTGACAGGCGTGTCGAGGCTGTGACCAACGTGTTGTGATTGTGACACTAGTGCCAGCCGATCGCCGCTCCATCCATCAAATACCTTTCATGATGCGAGTAAATCGGGGATGGACGGAATTTCTATCGGAATGTCGTCAGGACTGGACGGAGTTCTGGTTGGAATGTCGTCAGGGCTGGAAGGAGATCCGGTTGGAACATCGTCAGAACTGGACGGAGTTCCGGTTGGAATATCATCAGGAATGGATGGAGTTCCGGTGGGGATATCATTAGGATTGGAAGGAGGTCCGGTCGGGATATCGCTAGGACTGGACGCGGTTTCGGTCGGGATATCGTTAGAACTGGATGCGGTTTTGGTCGGACTATCTGCGCGGTCTAATCGCCCTAAAGATAGCGGTAGCGGAATAACGTGCTATGGCGGTATTGCGCTATAGCAGCATAGCGCTATAGCGGTATGCTGCGCCGTAATCGTCCTGGCAATTGTGTTGACCTGGAAACATGCCTGGTGTGGCCGGCAAACTGAGCATTCCATTCAAGCGGGCACGGCGGCAGCATCAATACGACCGGTGAGCATTCACGCCACTCCGGAGGGGGGCACGAGCAAATTTATCTTCTTTTTGGGAGGGGAATAATGATTACTTCCGTTGAAAATCTCATTTGTCTGGGGCACGGCGGATCTTGAGAGCAGACACTACCCGCCTAGGCACATCTTGGCGCCGGGGTTGCATCTAAAGCACATAAGAAAAACGCTTAGTTATTTGGACCATGTTCAGCCATGCTACAGGCGAACAAGCGAACCGAAATGGGCGGTAATTGCCGTAGAAGTCTCCCATCACCTCTGCCAGGCCACCATCACTGAATGGATGGAACCCTTAGCCCATCCATGATCCATGGCAATATTCTTGCAATTTCAGATACAATCCAACTGTGGTAGTTCTGCTGGATCTCATCACTAAATAGGGTGAATGGAACGTTGCACATTGGTATGATGCACATTTGTTTTTTCATGTGCATAATAATTTCAAGTGCATAACTAGTCGTTAAAAAATATTTGCTTTAATATCTTGATGGATATTATAT
The DNA here is from genome assembly GCA_034440615.1 of Ashinkailepas kermadecensis. NCBI lineage: Eukaryota > Metazoa > Arthropoda > Thecostraca > Neolepadidae > Ashinkailepas > Ashinkailepas kermadecensis. The sequence goes on along the minus strand of JAOTOM010003804.1, from coordinate 49,015 downwards.
ATAATGCTTAGTCAGCTACTAGATGCATGCATGATTTACGTTTAAATGCGGGACAAATTCATTTCCCACAAAAACGACGCGACGTTCGACCTTCGTACTGGAAGGAAGTTATGAACACTGCCAATTGCATGGTTTTACCAAACCACGAGGGCCTCGTGTTTGACGTTTGAAATCAAAGACGTCAAATTGCACTAATGAGCACCTCGTTCTTTGTGATGCTTGTGCTCGGGTGCAGCGACCCGCACGATATGTTGTCGACATGTATAGCAAGAAAGCAAATGAGCATCATATCACCCCGTGGTGAGCACGGTGGGTGTATTTTGATGATTAAAATTGACTTATTGATTAGAACATGGTCACAAACACTTGGCATATAGATCATGTGAGCTTTTAGAATACCAGTAGGTATGGATGAAGATATTTTCATGGTTGTCATGGTTGGTGTATTTGTTCAAAACCGTTCATGATCCATTTTCGTTTTCCAGCATAATAAGCCTCCGATGCTTACAATTGTAGTTCACTGCAATGCCGGGATGTTCATATGCTACTCCTACAAATTATGCACTGTTTGCATTGTTCTGCTCTCAAGGGATGCGGGGTTCCGCGCGTGTTTGCTTTCCATTTCGGACCAAACACTGGAAGCCAAGGAAGACGCGTTTATAGACTGAAGCTGATGATATGCAGACATGCATATCATCTGAGTAACTCATTCTGAGTAACTCATAGCGGTAACAGATAGTGTAGTAACTCTAGTAGCACCTCCTGCAGCCACTTATAAACTTGCATACCGCCAACTCCAGCAGTGGCTCGTGCTGTGTCACAGAGCTATAATCACAGGGCTGTGATTGACAGTTAGTGATGCATCAATTTCATAGATGTTGAGTGTGGATCCCTCCACTATAAATATTGGAGAAACAGCATATCCTTCTCCAATCTGGCCTACCTTTCGGACTGTGACATGCAGGGTAGATAACCGGAGTCCCATTGTGTGCTCGGCCTGACCTGATCTAGCCTACCCCTCAGGCTGTGACAAGAGATCACGGGAACCCCTAGGAATTGGAAAGGCGCCTAGGAAATTGAGGGCCCCTAGGTACTAGAGGAGCCCTGGATGTTTGAAGACCGGCTCGGAGCAGGGTTGGGTCCCTGGTACTGGATGAGCACTTGAAGCTGGAGGAGTCCTTGAAGCTGAACGAAATACTGCAGCTAAGTGAAAGTGGGGCATATTGAGACGGTTCCCATTAGGATGAGTCAATGTCTTGCCAAAAAAGGCAACATGATTGCTTTTGAAAATACAATGGAAGGATTCCGGGAAATTTTTCAATCCTTGGGGCAGTTTAGGACCCCCTCGTACGAGCCGCCCCTCCCATTGCCAATTCCTAGCTACGCCCCTGGTTTTTAGTACGGGAGCCCAGCCCGGCTTCTACCCTCGCCAGCCCAATGTTTTGGAAGTCGCTGTACACTGGTGGTAGGTAATTATGATGTTGAGTATGTGGTGTGGATACTAATGGTTAGGGCATACACTGGAATGAGCCATGATGAGCCATGTTCTTGTGGTTTGGAAAGGAAACTTGTTGCGAACGAAGACGATATATTTACATTACAAAGCCTTGCATGTGTTGCAATCCATAGTTGATCAGCTATCAAAACGGATTGGACAAACGCCTTTCTCTCTAGCGTGGCATGCTTGGTCTTGCTTCCTTCGAAAACCGACATAGAGCATAGGTTAGTAGGTGTGCTGTAGGCAAGCATGCGGAACCAAACATGTCATTTACAAGTGACATGAAACGTCGAACTGGGCGCGAATGATCAATTCTGGTCGAAGCGCCCTAAAGCCCAAATAACTAACTAACTAACTAAAACGTCGAACTAATTTCAACGTTTACACCATATATGGTGTAAACGTTGAAATTAATTCGACATTTGGTGCCTGTGCGGATTGAGCAGAAGCCAATGATTGATATCACCCAACTCCTAATTCGCATACTGGCAATGCAGATTCGATCGGTATTTCCCAGTCACTCCCATCAACCTGAGCTCGCAGCTATGCGGTTCAGAACCTGCTGACAGTAAAACTCCACCTTACTGATGGGAACCACCGGCAAACAGTGGGACGGAAGTAATGTTGTATTACGATTGTATCTGTGCCAGGTGAGATAGGAAATACAACATTCAATATAGGGAATCATTATTGGGAATCAAATAGAGAAGGGAAGCATTCCCAGTCTTGAATGAGGGCATATTTTTAGGCTGTACCAGTCGACATTCCCCAGATCATACCCAAAACCAGCATGCCTACTGAACTGTTCCGGTAGTTGAAGCATGTCTTCCATTATATCTGTTGGCATTTGCACTTACTGCTTTCAAGTTAAGCTTCCTGGTCGGGCTGGGTTCAAGAAAATATTTATAGCATTGCCATCAAAGACTAGTAGTGTTCAACGCAAACACAAATAAGCATAAGAAGCGCTATATGCATTGGAAACCTATCTCCGTCCCGTAACTTAGCCCCGCCTCGCGCAGTCATTTTACTCCCTCACCACCTATAAGTTTACTGCGATTGTGAAAAACGACGGTGCACAACGTCGCGAAATTTCCAGTACATTTTGTATAATCTTCTTTGCGTCTGATGTGAACATTTCAACTTCAGTTCATGTAAGGTCATTGACCTAGCTCAGGCCAAAGAGGATCACCTCCAAAACTGTATGACAATCGATAACGCATAGAAATGAAGAGATATTTAAATCAAACTTGCTACATGAGCACAAGTAGGTCATGCCAACAAAACGTACCTCTCGGATTTTTGTTCAAGGTCAGGTTAGTGATCTGAAGTCACGGTCCATTTTGGTCCATTTTGTGGCAAATGTTCTTAGTTTGTAGTATGTATGTTCATCTTCCCGCATTATTTGCCTTGGTATGCATGCAGAAGCATCAGGATTTGGCAGTGCTTGCAACACGTACATCTTCCATTTTTGGTTGTTTTTTACTTTGTTTGCATGCTGAAGATTCAGAAGATCCCTATCAAGTTTGTTTCACTTCGTCAAGTCACTTGATGTCAGGGCAAGATAAAGAACACAAAGTGAACGAAGCATATTTAGACATCCCTATTTGCATGGGACATTTCCGAGTTTCCAAGGCCTAAACAGTATCAAAATTACACTGCACAACCTAATTTACCTAATGAAACCAAACTATCAGTCATAGTCAAGACCAAGGTATCCGAGGACATCAATGTTGTCCAACATCAAGCATTGCTTGGCAGAAGATAGGCGCTGTGTAATTAACTACCAAATGGCGTGCTTTTAACTCTGTGTCTTTACCAGAAATGGAAGATTAAACATGTTTTTGAAATGTCACTTTTTTCGAAAACCGCTATTTTGAACTTCAAAATTATTCAGGCCAAAATGATTTTTTTCCAACTCTTTCGTCACGAGTATTCTTATGATACTCGGCTCGTTCGCGTGCAACGCTTGGTTTGCAGGTTAGATGAAGGGTCGACACCCGCCCCCCGAGACGGGGTATATGAGGATCTGACCGGAGAGACGGGCTGATGTTCCATCGGGCTGGGACGGGGCGAGATGCGGTAAAGCTAGGTTCCATCACCAACAACACATGATTTGCTATAATAAAAAAATGTCGCAGGCTTTATTTGGAGTTCAATTGGTATGAAGATGGCCTGTTCGAAAGCCCGCAAAGACAAGAGCTTGTCACGCACGCTGAACTCAGCTCTGAGCTCAGCGTGCATTTTGTATTGCTGTCGTTCAGCCACATGCAAACGAATGTCTATATTTTGCTACACTACGCTGGAGGGCACCGACATTTTGCTTCATCATTCAAAAGAAGGAATGTAAAGAAAACAGGGCTAGAACATTTCAACCTGAAGCTATCACGCGAATGAGGTAGCCTGTGCAGATAGTTAATTTCATTGTTCCGAGTTATTTTCTTCACGTTTCACTTCGAGGCCAAATAATAACATTGTGCGGGTGACTGCCATGTTGTTTTATTTGCCGAAATCGCTGAGTGTTCAGGGCGTCAATCTCCACCAGAGTTTCCAGGACACCCGCCCCACCAGTGTCCGGGAGCCCGTCCCCACTAGGACAGCCGGGAAATACGCCCCCATCAGGGTGCCGAGGTCACCTCTAACGGCGACGACCTGACCGAGCCCGTCCCCATCAGGAGAAGCCGGGAAGTACGCTCCTACCAGGGTGCCGGGGTCACCTCTAACGGCGGCGACCTGACCGAGCCCGTCCCCACCAGGACAGCCGGGAACCCCATCCACGCCAAGGTGTCGGGGTCACCTCTAACGGCGGCGACCTGACCGAGCCCGTCCCCACCAGGGTGTCGGTGTCACCTCTAACGGCGGCGACCTGACCGAATCGGTCCCCACCAGGGTGCCGGGGTCACCTCTAACGGCGGCGACCTGACCGAGCCCGTCGCCGTCTCAGAGGAGCCGCTAGCGGCCTGAATAAAACATGCCTCGCGTCCACTGCCAGCCTTAATGGCTTCTGCTCACCGGCGAGAAACTGACGTCGACACCGGAGAACCCGACGACACTGACAACCCAGAACCTGATGACATCGTACCCCAGAACCTGATGACATCGTACCGCCAGAACCTGACGACATCGTGCCCCAGAACATGACGACATCGACACCCTAGCGCATGACGTCGACACCCGAAAACCCGATGGCACAGACACCCCAGAGCTTGACGTCGATACCCGAGAGCATGGCGATGCTGATGTGCAAAGACTCGAGAACATGAATACCCCAGAACCTGTGGACATCGACCCTCGCGGACCTTACAACATCCACACCCGACAAACTACTGACGTAGATGCTCGAGGACACTGACACTGCACTTTGTCCGGGCCATGTATCTGGCTGTGTCTTTGGTCACGATCTGGATCACGGTCTGAGTTGTGGCCCGAGTACTTCCCTGCGGTAGCGGCCTAGATCGGTCACTATGGACAGCTATGGATGTCCCAGACTTGCATCTGGCTGTGTCTCGCGTCACGATCTGGGTCGCGGTTTGAGTTGTGGCCCGGGTACTTCCCTGTGGTAATAGCTCCGAGAGGTCAGGATGGCCCAGACTTGAAAAGTGTGTATAATGGTGGCCGGTCGATGGTCGACTATGGCGACCCTGAGCGACCCTGGGCAAGTGTGGTAGCTGTGGCCACTGTGGGCGGCTGTGGTGACGATCCTAGGCGACTGTGGTCGCTTGTGGCGATCCTGGGTGGCTGTGGCAACTCTGGGCGGCTGTGGGCGTCTGTGGGCGGCTGTGGGCGTCTGTGGGCGGCTGTGGGCGTCTGTGAGCGGCTGTGGGCGGCTGTGGGCGGCTGTGGGCGGCTGTGGGCGGCTGTGGGCGGCTGTGGGCGGCTGTGGGCGGCTGTGGGCGGCTGTGGGCGTATATGGGCGGCTGTGGGCGGCTGTGGGCGGCTGTGACCGGCTGTGGGCGGCTGTGACCGCCTGTGGGCGTCTATGAGCGGCTGTGACCGGCTGTGACCGGCTGTGGGCGGCTGTGGGTGGGCGGCTGTGGGCGGCTGTGGGCGTCTGTGGGCGGCAGTGGGCGGCTGTGGGCGTCTGTGGGCGGCTGTGGGCGTCTGTGGGTGGCTGTGGGCGTCTGTAGGCGTCTGTGGGCGTCTGTGGGCGGCTGTGGGCGACTGTGACCGGCTGTGGGCGGGTGTGATCGGCTGTGGGCGTCTGTGGGGGGTTGTGGGCGGGTGCAGCAGCATTCATCGCGGATTGGAACTACATCAGTGTGTCCCTGGGACGCTTTGGCAGACGAGGCACGGCATCAATATTAATGTCCGCAGGGATGAGCGCGCGACTAGTGTCCGCTAATTTACCAGTCAGTCGGGTACCCCGCTCCAGATGAAGCCATTTCCCTGCGGCACCGGCAGCTGGAGGCGGCGGCGGCCGCTGCACTTGGTCCACTCTCCAGCCACGGACTCCGCGGTGGAGGAGCGTGACCGTGATCTGGATCCTCCTCCCGGCGCCCCCCCCCCCCCTCCCCGGGTGGAGGGGGCGCCGGGATGGCGGGACAAGATCGCGGTCTGGAGCTGGGAGTGATGAGGAGACGAAGGGATGGTGGAGTGTCGTCGAGGCCTGGAGCCAGGAGTGGCAGAGAGGTGGAGCAAAATTGGGATATTGAGCTGGAGTAGTGAGGTGACGGGCATCACCGGAACCTGGAGCCGAGGTGAGTAAGAGTCGGAGCAAACCCGTGGCGGGTCAGATACTCAGTGCACACCAGGAACATCATCAGACTCCAACTTGGACTTAGCAGCCATTGCCTGATAATACGCAGGGAGCTTCCAGATGTCGACCCGCTGTAACTTCTAATTAGCTGCTGTAGGATAAGTAAATACGGGTGACGAAAAGTCGTCCCTTAAAGACAAATGGCTTCAACTAGCATCTGGGACATTATGGATGATGAGAGAACATTATCTCTCTCTCTCTCTCTCTCTCTCTCTCTCTCTCTCTCTCTCTCTCTCTCTCTCTCTCTCTCTCTCTCTCTCTCTCTCTCTCTCTCTCTCTCTCTCTCTCTCTCTCTCTCTCTCTCTCTCTCTCTCTCTCTCTCTCTCTCTCTCTCTCTCTCTCTCTCTCTCTCTCTCTCTCTCTCTCTCTCTCTCTCTCTCTCTCTCTCTCTCTCTCTCTCTCTCTCTCTCTCTCTCTCTCTCTCTCTCTCTCTCTCTCTCTCTCTCTCTCTCTCTATCTATCTATCTCTATCTATATCTATCTATCTATATATATATATATATATATATATATATATATATATATATATATATATATATATATATATATATATATATATATATATATATATATATATATATATATATATATATATATATATATATATATATATATATATATATATATATATATATATATATATATATATATATATATATATATATATATATATATATATATATATATATATCTCTCTCTCTCTCTCTCTCTCTCTCTCTCTCTCTCTCTCTCTCTCTCTCTCTCTCTCTCTCTCTCTCTCTCTCTCTCTCTCTCTCTCTCTCTCTCTCCCCCCCCTCTCTCCCCTCCCCCCTCTCTCTCTCTCTCTCTCTCTCTCTCTCTCTCTATCTCCGACGAGAGAAGTTCCACAAATGAGTCAAACTCCCATGGAGGCATCGAAATCCTGGAAAAAAAAGTTTATCTGGAGATGATTACGGGCTTCACATTTTTCATTTTATCCAAATGTAGTAACTTGACAAATGGTTACTGAATCGCTGAAGTATAAAAAAAAACTTGAAGTATTCATAGCGCACAAGCTGAATTTCGAAGTGAGTATTCCATTTCCTTTCACGATGGTGCTTCTCTGATAGAGCAACTGGTCGTGATATGCGGCTACATTCGCTCCGAAATCCTAAAGCAGTACAGCCCTAAAATCCCAAAGTCAGCCTGTTGCCTATGTCAACGGTTCACTGGAGATAGTCCAGAAGCTGGCAATTGACGAGGGCTGAGAGCAGATCGACAGGGAAGGTCAGGCCCGCAAGTCCAAGGCCAAGGTCAGCAGCTGGGTTGGAGTGATCCCACGACATCTGCCCCACCTCCCATCCCCATCCCCACCCTCTCTCCTGCTGGTGCTGTCTTTAGTGGGGGAGACGAAAGAAAATGGCTGATTTTATTGAGATTTGAACTCATACCTCGACCAACTCAATGTGGGTGCCATATGACCTCCATGTCGGTACGATCTTAAGCCCCAATGACCAACAGAACACCCCAGTCAATAATTGCATATAATTAATCGCTCTTTTTTCATCACAAGGTAACGCGCACGTTCCTTCATCCCTCTCCCCAATCTCCTCTCCATATCCCCCATCTCCTATGAGAGATGAGTCGGTCCCGCCCTTTATTCACGCCAGTTATGAACGCGTATATTGCGCCCACCCTCTCCTTTCCATAGATCAGCGGCGAGATGGAGCCCCTACCCCTTTTCTCCCCAGTTTAACCCTGCTGTACCTCACATGCGCTGATGCGCTGTTTATGCTTTTTCGCCATCGTTTACTGGGGATGAGGTGGCGTTCACCTTTTCTGGGCCAATCTCAATGCAAATTTGTGTATATTGAAGAACAAAGCGGTGGAGGAATTCTCCAGTCTTGCAGGTCATTCTTCTGACAGAAAATCGATGCGCAACGGAGCGGCCGCTGAAGTTTCGATGAAGATGCGTCCCGGTGGGAACGCCAGCCAGGACCCCACCGACGGTTTACAAATGGTTCCGGGGGGTCCTTGCGGACAGAGCCCTCGTGCCTGTCCAGCTGCACATGTGCCGTGTGGAACGGCCAGTTTTGAACGACCGCAGGATTGGAGCGAAACATTTTACTGCAGACGGCTGCAAATCCCCACCAAATTGAGGCTAAAGGTCGGATTCCGTAAGACAGCCCTGTTCAGCTGGTGATTGTCGAAACAAATACGGAAAGTGTGGGATCGCCCACATGAATGGCATATGAGGGCCGCCACTGAAACAGATCTGGTATGTGCTGGAGACCAGTTGGATCAGATGCGATTTGTGAGGGCAGCCAGTGCATCTATCATTGTTAGTATCTATGGGAAATGTATGGTGGAACATCACCGAATCCGCTTCAGAAACGTCGGCGGTGAATTTTCCGGCCGATGGGCACGCGCTCTGAACGGAAGCCTTGCGGTCGACCCCTGTCAGCCATGTGCCATGTGCCATACCGGGAGCCATGTGGAGCTATCATGGGACAAGCCGCCGGGCAGTACAGCTACGCTGCCCTTCCGCGCCGAGCGGCTGGAATTGCAGTGCCAGGAGCGCTCTGGTTGATTGATGGGACAGCTGTTGATTGATGGCGCCGGCAGTGGGAGCTGGTGGCGTATCGGTCCGCTCTGAGGCCCGCTGCTGACCGCTCCGACTGACCATCGGTCACTATTGTCTCCGTCGCGGCCGATATTGAATTTAGCACGGCGGCGTCGGCCCATTCGGCTAAATAACTGACACCGATAGGACGCCGTTACGCTGCTCCATGGGCCCGTAAAGCAGCCTGCAGATGTCAGCAGGCCGACAAGCGTTCCAGGCCGGGCCGACAGCCAATGCCGGTAATTAACGAGGGATATATACGGGTCGAGAGAATGGCCTTTCATTTGAGTTCCTACGACTCGAGTTCTGACGACTAATTCCGCCACGCTTGGAGCAGTGAATTTAATTACGCCCGGTTGTCGTTTTAGTGGGTTGTTATGAGAGGTTTAAGACCGACAGAGCGTTGCAATGGCTCCTGCCGTGTCATTCTGTGCCAGGGGTGTCAACAAAGTGGGTCTCGAGCAAGCATTCTAACCATGGAGAATTCCGGGGAGGGCTGGTGAACTGCGAAAGGATGAGAGCATGGAAAATGGAGGCGTACCGAATTGCTGTGCTTATGCTGTTTTCTTTCTATGAAGCAGATTGGGTCACGCTGCACAAGACTTCCGGCGAAGAGCTCCCTTTTGAAGGCCATCCGGGTAAAAAGGGCAGACAGGCACCATGAATATGTAAGGCAAATAACCGAACTATTTACGAGAGAAGGTGAAAGACATCAGACGGATGTAGCAAAATATTTCATAAAATTCCAGCTGGGAATGGGAAGAATCGGGGAAATCGTACGGGAGGAAAGATGGATTATGAAATGCTTAAAGCTCCTTAACCCTGAAAGTACACAATCCACCTAGAAATCGTAATTGTCCATCAGGTGCGCCACCAGGATTATTGTAAGGGGCCAATATCACTAAGGGCGGCGGTCAAAGCAATATGGTTGGTCGGCAAGTTCGCATATGATCATGTTCCAGTGTGCAGCCTTAATCTAGCAGGAGAGATCACTGGGTTAGCAAGCTCGATGAGTGACTTATCATGTGGTATGTGTTATATAAACAACCCCTCAGTTGCCTCTCTATATCAATGACCCTCAGCACAACAATAAGGCCAAATAAAACAGCTTGGTTCGACGCAGTCATGCCGTTCTGCTGTGAGCAGGAACTTACTTAATTGCATATCTGCAGTTGGATATGTATATCTGCAGCTGGGTGCAGCAGCGCCGGCCCGCTGCTGCGCCCAGCTCAGAATCATGCGCCGTCAAATTGCAAAGGCAAGGAAATTGTGATTGTCTTGGAATTTGGAATTCCAGCTTTGGAAATTGTGAAAGGAAATTGTCAGGGCAGGGAAAACTGTGTGGAGGGGTCAGCGTCATCATCCACTGATGACGTCACCAGTTGCCTGTTAGTGGGCACTGACCGGTCACGTGACACCGCTGAAGCTCACCCACCGGAACAACTGTGTCGGTGGAGCAGTACAATTGCAGAAGCAGAATTATCCAATTGCACGGGCAGGCCAGCATGCTTTCCCTGTTGGCAGGATGGCAGGGCGGCCTGGTATACGGGCGTCTCAGCCCGGCAGGAGGTATCCTCCGCCGGCCGCCGGTGGAGGATACCACTCGGCTGTGTCCAGCACTCGGGTGCTGAGAGTGCTGGACACAGACATCGGATGTGCCAATACGGCACATGCATTGTCAGGCCGCGGAAGTGGCATCAGAGTCACAGGAACGATCGCACCGGCATTGCGAGAGTTTTGTGTTCGCAGCTTCTCAATGATGACGATCGATACCGTTAGGCTCAATTTGTGTTTCGTCCGTAATGCGCCTGTGGGCGGTGCTGCCAACGTGGCTTTGAGTATTGAGCGTGCAGAACTGGCGGACCCGGGCCGCGGCGTTGATGCCGTGTGAGGGTGTGACGTCAAATGTCATAACCTAACTCCAGACTTGGGGTGTCAGTGACTTCATCTGTGAATCGCGGAGGGAACGATTATCCCCATAGGCTCGGCCACGTCGCTGTGCGACGGACTTGCCCTATGCGTCTCACTCTGCAGCGTTGTTCATCACTACCGTCTCGGTCGCCACCGCCGCCGCTGCGCCACTAACGTCTCGGTCGCCATCGCCGCCGCTGCGCCACTAACGTCTCGGTTACCACCGCCGCCGCTGCGCCACTAACGTCTCGGTCGCCATCGCCGCCGTTGCGCCACTAACGTCTCGGTCACCAACGCCGCCGCTGCGCCATTGACGCGCACTCGCCTTCGATACGCCATTAACGCCTCGGTCGACAACCGCCGTCGCTTGGTTGGCTGACAAAAAGCGTGCGTGATAGACAACGACGCGGTAATGGAGCAGGACATCCCGGCCAGATGGATGGCTCGTTGTCGCCGTCGCCCACCACGAAACACTTGCCGCGCGGCCCATCTGACACGGCCCAGGCCGCGACGAAGCGACGCCGCGGGGGGGGGGGACGGTAACCGCATGGCTCATTTCATACATCACCGGCTGGGCGCAGGGGCCGCAGAGGCGCAGGACTGCAGGGGGGCCGGACTGCAGGGGCACCGGACTGCAGGGGCGCCAGACCACAGGGGCGCCGCGTCCTCTGGAGTTGGCTGTGCCGAATTGTCTTCCGGTGAAACATCCTCGTTTCAGGCCACAATTGATATTGTTTCGCTATAGTTAACTCCATAGGCTTAATGCTAAGTTTGGCCATTTGGCGAAGAGATGTGTGTTCCAGCGCTCATGTGTTTCTGACGCATACAGGTTCAGCTCAAAGGAACATTTCTCATTGTACAGCTGCAGGTCCACGCATGGAACCGATATGTCATGTGTTCAATGCTGTCCAACTCCACACGAATGTTCGCCACACGTGGTCGGCATAGCCAGCTGACGCCAGGCAAGTGGCACGGTCATTTACCAAATGAAGTAACCCGTCGCCTAATAGGGTTGTCACCCTATTAAAACGATCAGTGGCTCTGTGTTTGTTGTTGGCACGGTACTGACAAGCCAACCGCCATCACGTCTGCAAGCCTGGGGGCGAGTAGTCTAGGGGTAAGGCATCCGTCTCCCGACCGGAAGGTTGCGAGTTTGAGTCCTGTCTGCTGCCACTCTTCGCCCGCGACCGATCGGCGACGCTATAGGACCAGCAGTCAACACGTCGCAAGACCAACGGCAACCAACAACACCAACCTCTACAAGTCGCCGTCGATCTGCAGTGCATGACATACGCGTCCGATGCGTCCAGCTGTCATAACTACCGATTCCGCCAGCGTTCGATTGACAGCGTGGTCATCCCACATCCAGTGGAGTTACCGCCGACCGGCCGGCACGCGGCCGGTCCCTCCACTGACCGTCGATCTGGCGACCCACCAACCGCAACACTTTATGGCCTGTAGCCGTCTAAGCGATCGACCCGTTTTGAAACATACAACTGCATAGAGTGCACATGACATGCAGCCCGACAAGCATTGGAAAATGAATATCAAAATAGGTGGAAGAACATAATGTTCTGGTGCTGTCTTCAAAGCGTATGGGAGAAGGCGTGGATTCAGAACAGTGACCAGTGCATGCCCCCACCAGCACACTAAATCATCACTCACAACTATCACCGGGACTCCACACCATGTCCCTACCACCACCCTATATCACCATTCACAATACAATCACCGGGACTCCACAACATGCCCCACCACCACTGTATATCACCATTCACCACCATCACCAGAACTCCACAACTTGCAATGCTGCAACCACCGACATCGATCAGGCCGTATTGGGCAGAGACTACCCCGCCTTCTCCAAATTGTGAAATTGCATGTTCAAAAAGTGTTCCTGGTCCAGCGGACCACCCTGAGGATGAAGTTGAAGCTGGACCTGAAGCTGAAGCGGTCCACCATGGTGATATTATCCTCTCTACATGTGATCAGCCTCTCTTCGTGTCATTGCCTCTTATAGTGTTAACGTCTTACACTCTGTTTGCCGGCGTCTGGTGAATGTTGCCTGGTATATATTGCCTGGTATACATTGTCTGATATATGTTGACAGTCGCCACTGCGTACGTCAGAGGAGCAAACAGAACCGTGCCACAACAGCGCTAAAGATGCAGCCGCTATCAAAAATTCCGTATGAGTTCGTGAGTAAACATAAACATATTTTCAACATTTCACAATTCAATCATGCATATCAGAGTGAGGTTCTCGCTGCATCGGGGCAACCATTTCATCATCGTCCTCTGTCGCCTTGTGGTATGAATCAGCAAAATGCAAAATCCGACAAAGTCAACAAACACGGGCTTGCCCGCACTTCCGGAGCCACCATACCATCTGACCCACGCCATATCGAGACACGGCATCCACGGAGCCACCATACCAGCTGACCCACGCCATATCGAGACACGGCATCTACGGAGCCACCATACCAGCTGACCCACGCCATATCGAGACACGGCATCTACGGAGCCACCATACCAGCTGACCCACGCCATATCGAGACACGGCATCCACGCCAACAGCGTGGCCGTCGTGGAATGCCGATCATATTAAAGGGGCTGTTCCAGCTGTGTAGTCAAATTTGAGCTCCATAGGTGAAACGATGACGGAAGTTGCAGTTCGAACTGCATGCATGTGTGTTGTCAACTCGGTCCCGTTACCTCGCAATTTGTTTACCCGAGTTAGCCAGGATGGCAGTAGGATTGTTGACAGGTTGCTCCAGTTCACTTTCCCAGTGCCAGTGCCATACGTCAGCGTCGTTGGTATCAGCCAGCCAGCTTACCAGTTGCTTTCACTACGTAAACAAAAAGAGCAGTATCTGCACATAGTAACGCCCAGCAGCGTCGGCCATACTGATGGTGCGCGTGTAATATCACTCGAATATCTTTGTTGTTCTGGAGCAAGGCATGCTCTTCTGTTGGTCTGTGCGATATTTATGCGTATTGATATCTATATGAGATATTGATAGATGTGGGATACTTGTGGGATACTCGTCATATGCGGTATTTTCGCTGTTTGTTTCTGCTGCGTTGGTCATCGTATAACCTTTCATCACATCACTCTATATGACCATGTCCGTTCTAGTGCTGAATCATTACATCACTCTGTATGACCATGTCCGTTCTAGTGCTGAATCATCACATCTCTCTGTATGACCATGTCCGTTCTAGTTGCTGAATCATCACATCACTCTGTATGACCATGTCCGTTCTAGTGCTGAATCATCACATCTCTCTGTATGACCATGTCCGTTCTAGTGCTGAATCATCACATCTCTCTGTATGACCATGTCCGTTCTAGTTGCTGAATCATCACATCTCTCTGTATGACCATGTCCGTTCTAGTGCTGAATCATCACATCTCTCTGTATGACCATGTCCGTTCTAGTGCTGAATCATTGTGTATTCCAGCATCGATGTCAGACGGACTAACGAGAAATAGATCGTTATTTAATTGTCAGCAGAGCTGCCAAATTTCAGCGTGATCATGGCACGCACATTGCACAACGCTGCACCTGCATGCCCTTGCCTTTACCACTGAAGATCATACATTTGCCATCCCCAGTTGGGACCTTTGATTTAACCTATCATAGCCTATCCTGACGTTTGTGTCATTGACAAAAGTTGACGGTCATCCATCCGCCATGAAAAATCAAGCCTTTCCTCTAACATTACAGCATAATCGACCAACAGGCCTGCCTCTGCCTAACGTTGTGCTCTGTATGTTTGTCTGATGGACAGACAGACAATCTGTATATCCATATACATACATACATACATATATATATATATATATATATATATATATATATATATATATATATATATATATATATATATATATATATTGTATGCCTGTCTGTCTGTCTGTCTCTCTCTCACTCCGCTTCTCCGCCTCTCCGCGTTTCCCTCGCTCTCGCTCTCTCGCGATCCTTTTTTTCTCTTTCAATCATGTTATTCATTGTACGGAAGCACCAAGCATCTCTCTCCTCGTACTTTCTTCCAAGTGTTCTCTTCTTTCCTGTCCAAAACGATTTTCCGTCTGTCTCACTATATTGTCCACTTCACTTCGACTTCCGGCACCATTACTTCCCTCTCCCACCTCTCTCTCCCTCTCTCTCTCTCTCTCTCTCTCTCTCTCTCTCTCTCTCTCTCTCTCTCTCTCTCTCTCTCTCTCTCTCTCTCTCTCCTCTCTCTCTCTCTCTCTCTCTCTCTCTCTCTCTCTCTCTCTCTCTCTCTCTCTCTCTCTCTCTCTCTCTCTCTCTCTCTCTCTCTCTCTCTCTCTCTCTCCCTCTCTCTCTATATCTCTTTCCTTCCCCTCTCTCATGTTAGTTACCGTCTGCTGCACTTTTGCTCTCACGTCAATCACCGCATCGTAGAGGGGTCACTGGTCTCATCGCACCCTCGGTTATGGCAGGGCCCTGGTGCAGGCGGCCGCTATTCGCGAAGTCGCACTGTTCTGCCACGCGTGCCGGCAGCACGGTGGACAGGGTGGTAGGGTGGACAGGGTGGTAGGGTGGACAGGGTGGTAGGGTGGACAGGGTGGTAGGGTGGACAGGGTGGTAGGGTAGACAGGGTGGTAGGGTGGACAGGGTGGTAGGGTAGACAGGGTGGTAGGGTGGACAGGGTGGTAGGGTGGACAGGGTGGTAGGGTGGACAGGGTGGTAGGGTAGACAGGGTGGTAGGGTGGACAGGGTGATAGCAGTTAGCATGGTGGACAGGGTGATAGGGGGTAGCGAGGTGGTAGCGGATGTCAGGATGAACAGGGTAGTAGCAGGTGGCAGGATGGACAGGCGGTAGTGGGTGGCATGGTGGCCAGGAGATAGTGGGTGGCAGGGCGGACAGGGTGGTAGTGGGCAGCATGGTGGACAGGGTGGTAGCGGGTGGCAGGATGGACAGGGTGGTAGTGGGTGGCAGGGTGGACAGGAGATAATTAGTGGCAGGGTGGACAGGGTGGTAGCGGGTGGCAGGATGGACAGGGTGGTAGTGGGTGGCAGGGTGGACAGGAGATAATGGGTGACAGGATGAACAGGGTGGTAGCGGGTGGCAGGATGGACAGGCGGTAGTAGGTGACAGGGTGGACAGGAGATAGTTGGTGGCAGGGTGGACAGGGTGGTAGCGGGTGGCAGGGTGGACAGGGTGGTAGCGGGTGGCGGGGTGGACAGGGTGGTAGCGGGTGGCAGGATGGACAGGGTGGTAGCGGGTGGCAGGATGGACAGGGTGGTAGCGGGTGGCAGGATGGACAGGGTGGTAGTTGGTGGCAGGATGGACAGGGTGGTAGCGGGTGGCAGAATGGACAGGGTGGTAGTTCGTGGCAGGGTGGACAGGGTGGTAGCGGGTGGCAGGGTGGACAGGGTGGTAGTGGGTGGCAGGATGGACAGGGTGGTAGTTGGTGGCAGGATGGACAGGGTGGTAGCGGGTGGCAGAATGGACAGGGTGGTAGCGGGTGGCAGGGTGGACAGGGTGGTAGCGGGTGGCAGGATGGACAGGGTGGTAGCGGGTGGCAGAATGGACAGGCGACAGTGGGCATAAGCTGGATTGATCCGTTGAAGCAGGCCAATAATTTTTCCTGCTACTTAACACGCGGCCTAGAGGGCCTCTGAAAATTATGCGCACTGGAGGGGCGGGGACGGATTCCGCCCCCCCCCCACTCCCCCTAAGACATCGACTCCTATTAAAGCTGGAGTAACGATATTCGCAGGGTGGATGGGTACGGTAGTGAACTCTATTGTGTACAAATTTTATGACATTAGGTCAATATCTTCAAGGTCGAATGAGGTCACATATGTTAAAATTGTCTTGTTTTGCGTGGCTTGGCTTGTCATTGTTATGGATCGCTGTGATTGTGTTTAAATGCTCCAAAATGGGCATCAATGATGTTTTGGACATTACTAATGATGCAATACAGATGCTAGACCCGGAATTTGACCTCAGGTCACCTATATAGCAGCACTTTATCAGGTCAGTTACCAGTTCGAGTTCCCGGAACTGGGCCGCCCGCCCGACTGCTCCGTCGGGCAGCTCGACGCAATCGGCTTCGCGACGAAAGGAGTGAAGTACATGAATAAAGTATGGTAACACTTAGGTACACAATGACAAACAGTTGTTTTCAGGATGTGTATGGAGTAACATGCAAAGCGACATCAATCGCATGACAGTCATTTGCATTTATGACAACATTCCAGTTGACCAAGTTTGGTTCCATTAACCTGTCATGAACTTGACTTGACTTGACCTCGGTGACCTAACATGACCTTGAAACTATATAGCATAACAATATACATCAAACAAGTGGCTAGTGTTGCCAAGAACACTTCCATTTTGCCAATATACGGGAAGCGCATCAGCGCCGATTTTTTGTGGTCTGGCGCTACGAATTTTTTTTTATATTAACGGCCCCTAACTCGAAACCTTTTCGGCCGATTTCCATTTTTCTTGCGTTAAACGACGCGCCGGTCATTTCTAAGCAGGTACGTAAAAAAATAGCGTATATCGACCAGTAAAATCTGGAGTTATGTACGACAAACCGAAGGGGTGGGCGGATTTCGCCTCCCCCCTCCCTTCCAGTGCGCGTGTTAAAGCATGGGTCAACGCACAGTCCCCAGGAGCGCAGCCACCGGTCTGGTAGCACCCCCCCCCCATCCCCCCACCCCCCACTTGTCACCTTCATCTTCCGTCTCTCCGCCACACTGTGTCACCTTCATCTCCTCCCGTCCTCTCAATCTTCCGTCTCCGCCCCTCCCCGTCACCTTCATCTGCCTCCGGTCGGCTGTGGCCTACCTCGCTGACGGCTGCTGCGGAGGCGGCCCCCGCAGTATTCTGCATCGCCCTCGATGACGTACGAAGCTGCGGCCGCATCGGCAACGTCCGCCTCCTAACTGATCCCGTCGATCCCACATATTGCAATATATGGGACTAATCTGGCAGAAAGGCATCGTTCATCACGCCATGAATTGCGATAGCGGACCGCTCGACACGGCCAGCGTTAGTGGAGTCGGGCTGGTGCCAATGTCGGTATGGCTGGCTGCAGCGTCACTAGAGCTGGCAGTGGTGTGGCTGGAACTGGTGTTGGTGTTGTGCGGCTGGCTGCAGTGGCATCAGAACAGGTCGTGTTGCGATGGGGGCTGGTGTTGTGTGGTGGAGTCTGTGTCGTGTGGTCTGCGACTGGTGTTGTGTGGTGGAGTCTGTGATGTGTGGTCTGCGACTGGTCGTAGTGTGGTCTGGGCTGGTGATGTGTGGTGGAGTCTGTGTCGTGTGGTCTGCGACTGGTCGTAGTGTGGTCTGGGCTCTGGTGCTGTGTGGTGGAGTCTGTGTCGTGTGATCTGCGGCTGGTCGTAGTGTGGTCTGGGCTCTGGTGATGTGTGGTGGAGTCTGTGTCGTGTGGTCTGCGACTGGTCGTAGTGTGGTCTACGGCTGGTCGTAGTGTGGTCTGCGGCTGGTCGTAGTGTGGTCTGGGCTCTGGTGCTGTGTGGTGGAGTCTGTGTCGTGTGGTCTGCGGCTGGTCGTAGTGTGGTCTGGGCTCTGGTGATGTGTGGTGGAGTCTGTGTCGTGTGGTCTGCGACTGGTCGTAGTGTGGTCTACGGCTGGTCGTAGTGTGGTCTGCGGCTGGTCGTAGTGTGGTCTGGGCTCTGGTGCTGTGTGGTGGAGTCTGTGTCGTGTGGTCTGCGACTGGTCGTAGTGTGGTCTGGGCTCTGGTGCTGTGTGGTGGAGTCTGTGTCGTGTGGTCTGCGGCTGGTCGTAGTGTGGTCTGGGCTCTGGTGCCGTGTGGTGCAGTTTGTGTCGTGTGGTCTGCGACTGGTCGTAGTGTGGTCTGGGCTCTGGTGCTGTGTGGTGGAGTCTTTGTCGTGTGGTCTGCGGCTGGTCGTAGTGTGGTCTGGGCTCTGGTGCTGTGTGGTGGAGTCTGTGTCGTGTGGTCTGCGGCTGGTCGTAGTGTGGTCTGGGCTCTGGTGCTGTGTGGTGCAGTCTGTGTCGTGTGGTCTGCGGCTGGTCGTAGTGTGGTCTGCGGCTGGTTGTAGCGCCATCAGAGTTGGCCAGGGTGTGACTGGGGTGGTACCGCTGACATCTGGCCAGGGTGTGACTGGGGTGGTACCGCTGACATCTGGCCAGGGTGTGACTGGGGTGGTACCGCTGACATCTGGCCGCCGGACCTCCGTCGGGGACACAACGATCGTGCCAACTCCCTCCCCCCCCCTCATCGACCCCTCTCCCCGCCCCTGCTGATGTCCAGAACTGGCCGGCCACGTACGGTCAGAATTGGTGTCACGTTGCATCGGTTATATTGCGGTCACATGATGGTCATTCGCTGATCGCATGACAATCATATAACGGGCATGCAACGCGCCTATATTGAAAATGTACCAGATAACAGATTCCTCGTGTTAGTTGGTTAATCATTTGCGTTTTTGGCGCATCAACCAAATGCATGTCAGCCCCAAGCATCGGTCCCGGCTATATGTGACTCCTGGCCATACGTTAGTTCCGACCATATGTCGGTCCCGACTATATGTGGCTCCTGGCCATACGTCAGTTCCGACCATACGTCGGTCCCGGCTATATGTGGCTCCTGGCCATACGTCAGTTCCGACCATATGTCGGTCCCGGCTATATGTGGCTCCTGGCCATACGTCAATTCCGACCATACGTCGGTCCCGGCTATATGTGGCTCCTGGCCATACGTCAGTTCCGACCATACGTCGGTCCCGGCTATATGTGGCTCCTGGCCATACGTCAGTTCCGACCATACGTCGGTCCCGGCTATATGTGGCTCCTGGCCATACGTCAGTTCCGACCATATGTCGGTCCCGGCTATATGTGGCTCCTGGCCATACGTCAGTTCCGACCATACGTCGGTCCCGGCTATATGTGGCTCCTGGCCATACGTCAGTTCCGACCATATGTCGGTCCCGGCTATATGTGGCTCCTGGCCATACGTCAATTCCGACCATACGTCGGTCCCGGCTATATGTGGCTCCTGGCCATACGTCAGTTCCGACCATACGTCGGTCCCGGCTATATGTGGCTCCTGGCCATACGCCAGTTCCGACCATACGTCGGTCCCGGCTATATGTGGCTCCTGGCCATACGTCAGTTCCGACCATATGTCGGTCCCGGCTATATGTGGCTCCTGGCCATACGTCAGTTCCGACCATACGTCGGTCCCGGCTATATGTGGCTCCTGGCCATACGTCAGTTCCGACCATACGTCGGTCCCGGCTATATGTGGCTCCTGGCCATACGTCAGTTCCGACCATATGTCGGTCCCGGCTATATGTGGCTCCTGGCCTACGTCGGTCCCCGGCTATATGTGGCTCCTGGCCATACGTCGGTGCCGCCCATATGTCGGTCCCGGCTATATGTGGCCCCTGGCCATTCGTCAGTTCCGACCATGTGTCGGTCGCGGCTATATGTGGCTCCTGGCCATACGTCGGTCCCCGGCGGCCGCGCGGTCGGCGGCTCGACCGAGACATTCGAGGAGCGGAGTCCGCCCTTGTGGCGCCGGAGTAGCTGTCAGCTCTGTGACAGCATGACATGACCATGTTCCATGTCAATTGGTGGTGCCATATGTCACCACGCTCAAGTTGTTAGTGACAATCGCACAGCCATTTATGTGGCTTGATGTCGTATTCATTCCCACGGATGTAACCTGCAGTCTTATGAGGGCGAGAGAGATCTGTGGAGGACAATGTGTTGTCGGTATATGGCGTGCAGTAGGTGATTCCCAAAGGGGGAACATGCTACTGTGTTCCGTCTATCGTTGGAAGAGGACAGGCCTACGTTGTTCCATTGGAAGTCAAGTTGTCCTCGTGTCCTCCAGAACAGACTCCCCCCCCCCCCAGACTTTGAGGGATAAATAACGCAGGGTAATGTGCAAGTAAGTGTCAGAAGAATGTCGAACAGAACAGACAGCATAGAACAGAAAGTGACGACTCTAAAGCGTCATTGAGCTAGAGAATGATGCCGCCGTGACGTTAACATTTAGCCATAAGATGGTGTATCATGCTCTAGATACATTACTTGTATGCATGCAACATTTAGCGAGTTCCACCGAGTTTCTGGGAGCTCCTCCACATCATGGTGTCGCCTGACCAGATCACAGAGCTTGATATCCGCTGTGTATGGCACCCGCTTTCTGCAACGAAGAGGTGCGTCTATGTTTTTTTTACATGATTCGTGTTCGAATTGTTGTTGGAAAGGCTTTACAGAAACAGAGTCAATGTTAAGCGCAAGCTTGTTGCATTGACCTTCAGCCAACCTTCCGATGTTGGAATTCCAGTCGACTAGCACAGTTTGACCGAGAGTTGAATGTACGTAGTTGGGCACGGCCGACTGGTGGTGGCTGCGTCCCCGATCTGACCTGTCCTGTCCCCGATCTGACTTGTCCCGATCTGACCTGTCCTCTGTCCAGTCGTCAGCTGGCCATCACAGCCGGAGGCACTAATAGTGAGTGCGTGGAGCGACTCGACCCGCCGCACCAAGACTGGGTGCAGGCCAGCGCTCTGTCATATATCGTCAGCTGGCCATCACAGCCGGAGGCACTAATAGTGAGTGCGTGGAGCGACTCGACCCGCCGTACCAAGACTGGGTGCAGGCCAGCGCTCTGTCATATATCGTCAGCTGGCCATCACAGCCGGAGGCACTAATAGTGAGTGCGTGGGGGGACTCGCCCCCCCGTACCAAGACTGGGTGCAGGCCAGCGCTCTGTCATATATCGTCAGCTGGCCATCACAGCCCGGAGGCACTAATAGTGAGTGCGTGGAGCGACTCGACCCGCCGTACCAAGACTGGGTGCAGGCCAGCGCTCTGTCATATATCGTCAGCTGGCCATCACAGCCGGAGGCACTAATAGTGAGTGCGTGGAGCGACTCGACCCGCCGCACCAAGACTGGGTGCAGGCCAGCGCTCTGTCATATATCGTTACAGGAAAACAAAGCAGATCAGAACCGTCCCAGTCCCGTGCCGCGTGATGCAGCTGCGATACAGTCCACCTGGCACTGGCCGGCCAGTCCCCTGCCGCGGCCGCCCAAAACAAATAATTTGCTTCGCTCGGATAACACACACGACATGCTGAGATGGGTTCATCGCTGAGGTCGGGCCCAGGCTGGCATTTAGTGACGGCTGCCACCAGCTGGCGACAGCTGCTACCAGCTGGCGACGGCTCCGGTCTCTGTCGAATCAGGCGCAGTCACTTCGCCTCTGCAATGCAGAAACTAGCGACTCTACTTCAATACTTTGGTCTGGATGATGTTAGAACAATTGCAGAGGAGGCGGCTCCGACCTGGGGCCCGAGACTTCTTGTCGTTCGTGACGTAGCTTAGCTGGACGTTGTCCGGCTGGCGAATACTTGGTTCGAGAGAACTGCTGCTAACTGTCCTCTATTAACTGGACTTCCAAGCGGCAGCGGACGGCGACCGGGCACGTCGGCTGCCGACGCAAACTCAAAGTGACTGGCTCAGAGCCGCGTGCCAGTTACCCGTCGTCGACAACTCCTCAGCGTCTCCCTGAGCGCCAGGATCGCGTCTCTCTGAGCGGCCGACGTCACGAGGGGCCGTCGGCACAGAGACTCAGCCGATCAGAGCTCAGCAGCAGCTCAGCAGATCAGAGCGCCGCACCAGGTGCGGTGATGCGGCGGGCAGTGGCCCGGCAAGTTCGAACACATACCAGCATCATTTGACTACCTGCTTTGATACTAAAGCTACCACCAGCAGCTAACTTCGCTACACAATGCCATCCAGCATCCTTGTCAGAAGCAGGCGCACCACATAGGAACGAATAACGAGAAGAAACGTGACTGTCGTAAACAGGAAAAACAATTGTGCTACATTTGCGTTATATATGCGTCAGTTCGCGGCGAACATGCCCCTGGCGCGCTACAGGAGGCGGTTTATTTCCCAGGACAACTTTAACTCGCCCCGGAGGTGACGGAAGTGTTTTCCGGCGCTTCATTTGGAGCCAAGTGCCGGTGGCTGGGGCAGCTGCTGTCGCGTCGGTGGTATAGCTAGCGACCCATTCAGCCAAATACAGAGTCGGCGACACACCAAGTCTACAATTGTATGCAAGTGGTCGCGTGCAAATGGCTTCAATGGGCCGGGTGTTCCGATGAAATCACCAATTCCGGCTGATCGCGGGCCGGGTGGGTTGCCAATGCCACTAATGCTCACTGACGAGTCCAGGGGTACGAGAAGCATTGTGCCTTCCTCTCCCTCTCTTTAGCCTCCAGCTCGTTAACCCTCACCGCGCCGGGGCTCTCGGGAGTCCTCCTCCCTCCTCAGAATATTCCGGGGCAGCAGCCAAATGATTAAACCTGCAGAAACACAGCACACTCAGTGACTTCTTGTTCCTGCTTCTTGCTATTCAGTGACCCTATGCTACATATTTCCAAACACCGAAGTGCCAACGTGTATTAAGCATGGTAAAATCAGCATCGATCTGGGCATTTGCTATACTTTTTTTTCGAAATCAGGAGAAATACTAAAAACAAAGTGTTCAGTGGATTTTGGGCCTTCCTTCAGAAGTAATTGAACAGTCTCACATATCAGAGATATTGATGTCGAATGGATATAGCTATACATTTATTATCAAGAGCATTAGTATGAAGTAACAGTGTATGTTCCTATTCTGTTAGCAAACTGTGGCCTTTAAGAAGGTGTTAGCCTTACATGAGATGTCCTCGTAGGAATAACCACTGAAAAACTAAACTCGCTGGTGAGCAAAGTGCACTAGCTGCTGATGTCTTGAATGAAACCCAACCTGGAAGTCAACCGTTCTTCTCATGGTAGAGTATAAAAGGAAGAAAACAGCTGACCCTCAGCAATTTCCCTGTACAGTTATTTTTGGTCGATTTCTTTGTGGTGAGACGTATTCTCAACAATCGTCTCTAGAATTTCGCATTCATACCATCGGGCTATCCCACATGCAGTGGAAATGAATCGCAGCGGTTGAATCGTTCCGTCTGTGCATTCAATAATGACAAATTGATGAATGCGAATCCAGCAGCGACAGTAGTAGACCTGCTTTGGGTCTTCAATTACAATTTCAAATACATACTGTTTTATTTTGATTTATATGCGTGCGTGTTCCAGTTGCTTCCACACGTTAATTCTACCTGGATCACTTCCACATGAGATTGGCGTGTTGTGGCTAATAGGTGGAGTCAGAAGTGACGCAGTGGTGGATTGTTTTCTACTGTTCACCGACCTATTATATTTGGACATGAACAGTTTGATTAACTCTTGTGATAACTGAGGCGACTCATTGTGGTTCACTTGATTCATTGGCATACGTGCACTGCAGAGCATTGCTAATGACGACCACCCGCCTGGAAATGTGGATAAAATGATAGCCTTAGCTGGAGGCCGTCTCTTGGTACAGTCGTCGATCGATAGGTACCGTGATCGATAGGTGCCGTGACGTGCAGGAGTCACAGAGACAGCACGGATGGGTGCCGTGATAGGTGCCGTGACGTGCATTGAGACAGCACGGATGGGTGCCGTGATAGGTGCCGTGACGTGCATTGAGACAGCACGGATGGCTTCAAGAGCCTGGAAACGGCGAACTATCGGTGTAGTCATTTCTGACTAGTGCTTTTTCCTGTCCTATGTCTACCATGAGAGTTCCCATTGGCCTATGTTTCAATGCTTCTTGTTGCAATACTAGCGGCGGCACGATGGATATGATGGACAATGGATGATATGGACGATAGACACGATATGGACTCGTGTTGGCGTGATCACGATACTCGTTCTCTCGATACTCGTTCTCTCGATACTCGTTCTCTCGATACTCGTTCTCTCGATACTCGTTCTCTCGATACTCGTTCTTTCGATACTCGTTATCTCGATACTCGTTCTCTCGATACTCGTTCTCTCGATACTCGTTCTCTCGATACTCGTTCTCTCGATGCTCGTTCTCTCGATGCTCGTTCTCTCGATACTTGTTCTCTCGATACTTGTTCTCTCGATACTCGTTCTCTCGATACTCGTTCTCTCGATACTCGTTCTCTCGATACTTGTTCTCTCGATACTCGTTCTATCGATACTCGTTCTCTCGATACTCGTTCCGAGTAATTGTCGTGTTCAGTCGTGGCCACAAGATATCTGGGCTGATAGTATTTGTGTGTATTTGGTTTTTCGGCCAACTGTGGAATACAGTGGTTGCTATGTCTCATATACAGCGATATGTTGAGTGTGGAGAGAAGCGGAACGGTGCTCATTTGGCTGGGAAAGCCAGTGATATAGGTGGAAGAGTCCGCCTCATACCATTATCCTCAATGCTAGCTCATCACTCCACTAGTTCACAAGTCGGGAGTTCATCCCTGGTCAGCGAATGTGGACATGTCTTAGTGTGTGATCGTCTGTTCAATGGCTGAGCTTGGGTGCCCAAGTTGGTGAGGGGAAATACGGTGAAAATTAATCAGCACATTGTTGGATGTCGATAAGCTTTGCCTATTCGCTTTCTTAGCATGTGAAATGTCGTGGCCAGTTCATTTTGTCTCTCTCATTTTACCTCCGTTGATCGCAACGTAGTCGACTCGAAGTTGTCACAACAAAGTAAATCGGAGCAAAATTACTACAAGCCTATCTCAATTGTATACACCATTGCTGAACTAACCAAGGAAGTGTCAGGTGGTCAGCTAGCAATTGTGGAACAGGGCGAAAATCCCCTTGCCACAATCGACGCGTCCAAAGCCTTGGACAGCGTCGATCGTTGTCGACTCCTCGAGAAACTTGACTGATACGGAATCGACTTCATTGTTTTTTTTAAGGTTCATTTGATAATCGTTGTCAGCGTGTGATCGACGGAAACAAATAGTACTGCTCACTGCATAGTCCAGGGTTTAATAGTTTAATCAAATTGTGTTGTTGTTCTTCACGAATGATCTACCAGCACCAATACCAGGATGCAAATTGATCATTCACGCTGATGATGGCCGTTTGTTCCTCTAATGTTCACGTGATGAAGTGGCACGGCTGAAAGCATGTGTTGAGCATGCTCCTGCAGTTGCCGAGGCTTGGTATGCCAAAAACAGCTGAAAAGGCAACCCCAAGGAAACGGTTTTTGTTCTTATACGGTCGCGTCAGCTCAACAAGCGGTCCAGTGCAAACTTTTACATTCGTTTTTGAAACGTGAATATTCACCTCTCTTCATCAGTAGAAATGCTCGGCATCATGGCTGGTAAAATTGGCCTGGTAATCACACGCATTTCTGATAATCAAGTGTTGCTACGCCTGTATGTACGGCCGATCTTAGTTCTCACAAAATTTGACCGAAAATGTCGAACAGAAAATTGTTCAGCCTTTCGTTTTTTCCACACTTAGAATACTGCATATCAGTTTGGGGGAATTGTAGTGATGGTTAGCGTCAGCGTATTCGAAAAGTTATAAACCATTGCTCTCATTGTCAAGTGCGTTCGTAATGTACACCATGTTCCATAATTTCGACATAGCTCAAGTGGTACAACCTCCACCAATTATTGCTTGAACGCGATATAGCCGAAGTTCTAAAATTCTGTATTGCCTAATCCTACCTGTTAATTTAAAAGAGTGTTTGGCTTATCGTGGTGATACATAGCATTAATTGGCGCAAGGAACCTTTGCCGGGTTATTGCAACTCTCCAGGGTAAGAAGCGAGTTATCGTACAAGAGTTTTGTTTTTCGGGCAGCATCCACTGGGATAGTCTGCCTGATGATATTAGAGATGCTGCCACAATGAAAGGATGCATGCGACAAACTCAGAAGCTTGTGACAACATAGCAATGTCAACTTGGTGCAATGATGTGCTTGTTAGGATATTTTATCCGCATAACTATGTGAGTGGACGGTGAATGTATGTGTGTGTGTTTGGAACATTGTGTCTCTTGTGACGTGTTGCCCGAAAAGCCACCAGGTGGAGGTAACTAAATATATCGATTGAATATAATGAATGCATGAACAATGCTACCACCTATGATAAAGGATGTGTGCACAGTCGGCAGTTGTAGACTGTGACCAAAGGGCAAATATATGAAGCCTCTAACAATCCTTTCTGAGACTGGCATCGACACAAAATGGTGAATAATTTGTATGATGTTCCTGTGCATTGATGTTGTGTTGCCCCTGCATGGAATATTTTTAAACAAGTAGCTTCCAGAAGCCATCCGACCTGCCTCGTTGACATCTGGAATACGTCACTGATTTTGTTCAGCATTATATCGTCAAGTTTAAATATAAAAATCGACATCCATGGTCAACTTACGCAGCCACCTTTCAGCACAACAAAATGCCAGATATACGAATGTATCACGTGGCATCGACAAATGTGGTGCACATAAGCGATATTTCAGTACAGGAGCCGCTCAAGGAACTATAATGCCTAGAAGAGATGGCCCTTCAGCGTGTGGCCAGATAACGTGTGGATGTGGGCTACCCGGGAAATGGTTCAAAATAAGTATAGTCCAGAGAAGTGTGGCTGGCACGCCGATCGAGCACCCACAGACGGCGGCCGCACCTGGCGCCGGTCCCATAGCGCATGCCTGCTCTTCACCCAGCCTTTCCAGCGAAGCTATTATCTATCCCTCTGGAATGATATATTTCGTGGGAATATTGCTGTGAATAAAAAAAATCCGCACCATGCGCAGGGATGTCGTTCTACGAAAACCCTCAGGAATGGGGCACGAAAACTCAAGTTTATTTAAGAACAAGATTATGGCTGAATGACGGTATTGCTTGCTTGCACTGCTCGAGGAAAAATCTGCCGACCGGGAGAGGCGATGCTATGTCGCTCTGAGTTTCTCAACCATGATTGTGGAGCTCTGGAGCATTGGAGCAGTGTGGCATTGGAGGCCCAAGTCAATACATGGAGGATCAGGGCCCTCAAAGGTACACGAGGCGAAACTCCGGTCTATACGTCTATCCGAGACCCTCAAGATGCGATTTTAAAGCAACATAAGTAACGAGGAAGAGCTGTAACATTAGTTGTCTGAACCCGCGTAAAAGGGCACCAGTACGGTATCCCTCCTTGAGTGCAGTGCCAACGTGTATTAAGGATGGTTAAAACAGCATCGATCTGGGTATTTGTTATATTTTTTTCCGAATATATTTTGAGTCTTCCTTCAGCAGTACTTGTAAACGGTCTCACATACAAAGATGCTGATGTTGAATGGATATATCTTATTATCAAGAGCATTAGTATGAAGTAGCATTAGGTGTTCCTATTCTATAAGCAAGCTGCAGCCTTTAAGAGGGTGCTAGCCTTGCATGATATGTCCTCGTAGCTAATCGCCGTCCATTGTAATGACACGACGCTAAGTGTGGCTGGCATTATATATGTTTGGTTTTTCCCCTTCAGGTCTGGACGTTCCGCCGACACTGCAGGATGTTTTGCGCTCAGTGATGGACAACACTCTGGGTAACATAGCGACCCTAAGCATTGAGCTGATATTATATATGTTTGTTCCGCGGTGGGGTGGAGGTCATATGTCGTTTCGGCCTCGGGATGCATGACTGGAATAATGTCTGCATAAAAACCACACTGTCTGAATTTGGGGAATTTCTTTTTTTCTTTTTTTTACTCCCTCAAAGCAAGTCAATTCATCGAATTTCACCACTTTTCTCATGTCCATGAGTGCAGCTAAATCTCCATCGGGCAATAATTTCTGATGGGTGGAACCCGCAGCGCCACAACATCCCGATGTTCGAAAGCCTCCAAATCGCCATGATCATGCTACATTTGTAACCATTACTTTGCAGTCAATACCGAGGAACAATGTCAAATTTGATCGTTATGAAGGGTATCGTCTTGGACATTACACAAATTGGTTTATTAAAGCGATTCTGGACTAGATTGGATGTGGATCGCATTGGAAAGAATTTCGAGAAAGCTTTGGGATTTGGATTGGATTTTATCTCGAAGCTGGATTGTTGCTCTGCTTCCTCTCACAAGTAGCGTCCTTACTGCCAAACATACTCCATCTCTACTAAGCACATTATGTTTACATTAAATATTTGAAGCATCGCTGGAGCATGGACATTTGGTCATCACGTCACGCCCCCGCCCCTCCCCCCCATCCACGTGTGGGCGTGCTGCTGACAAGCTCAAACAGTGACTGCATCGGCTGCGTCGTCAGTGATCAGTGAGACAGTCACTGCCAGTTATGTTGTCGGTGATCAGTGATGGTCACTGTCGGCTGTGTTGCCTATGGTTAGTGACAATCGCTGTTACACGTATTGTCAGCTATCAGTGACAGTCACTGCTAGCTGTGTTGCCAGTGATCAGTGACAGTCACTGCCTGCTGTGTTGTCAGTGATCAGTGACAGTCACTGGCTGCTGTGCTGTCAGCTGTGCTATTAGTGGTCACGTCACGCTACAGAGGGACCCCACTTTGGTGGATGAAGCCCCATTTGGTCTGTTGACTCGACTGATCAGACGCGAAGTTCGCCTCGGAAGCCAAGCCAATGCCTCTGAAGTCATGCCAATTCGCCTCTGAAGCCATGCCAATTTTCAGGTTTGATACCGTCGCTTCCAGGTCGGGTTGACGAGATTACGTCCACTAACAGCGTCTGAGTATGTCATAGCACAGCTGACACTCCTGTCTCGGAGTCTGCCACATCGAGCACACTGCACCAGACCAGTTGAGCACGCGTGGAAACCGAACGCCAGGAGAGTGTCATTAGATCAGAGGGACCACAGGCAGTCAAGAAACCAGAGGGACAATGGCAGCGGTCAGAGACCAGAGGAACAGCAACAGGAATCAGAGATCACAAGGACAACAGGAATTGTCAGATACCAGAGGAATATCAGCAGCGGTCAGAAACCAGAGGCACAGCAGCAGAGGTAAGAGACAAGAGGCACAGCAGTAAAGGTAAGAGACCTGAGGGACGTCAGAAATGGTAAGAGACCAGAGGGACAGCAGCAATGGTAAAAGACCAGAGGGATAACAGGTCAGCTGAGAGGCCGCAGGGACAATAGCAGCAGTCATATGCAAGATACCTTCGCAGCGGCCAGGGGCCAAAGGTAGTGTGAGGAATACGTGCGAAGGCCGCGGAGAGAAGCTCTCCGATACGGCTGTGAGGGCAAATTCGGCGTGATAATATTATTGGATCGATACTCTTGCTAAAAGCTGGTTTTATAAAACGGTCTCGCATCCACCATATACAGACACTCCCATGCGGTTAATGGATGGAAGTGCAAATTGTTGAGGGTGACTGGACCATCTCTACCCCTCCTCCTCCCCTAAATATATGTGTAGCACTCCTTCCCTGGATGAGACCAAGAAGGCAATAGGATAAACTTGCATATGAGATCAGAGGTGCATTAGACGGATATGTAGAGATCACAAGTGCAGCCAGACGGATCTGTGGAGACCAGATGTACAGTAGGACGGACTTGTGGAGACCAGATGTACAGTAGGACGGACTTGTGGAGAAACCGGATGTACAGTAGGACGGACTATGTAGAGACCAGATGTACAGTAGGACGGACTTGTAGAGACCAGATGTACAGTAGGACGGGCTTGTGAAGATCATAGGTACGGTAGGACGGTTATGTGGAGATCACAAGTGCAGTCAGACGGATCTGTGGAGACCAGATGTACAGTAGGACGGACTTGTGGAACTTGTAGAGACCAGATGTACAGTAGGACGGGCTTGTGAAGATCAGAGGTACAGTGGGACAAAACTATGGAGACCAGCCGTACAGTAGGACGGACTAGTGGAGATCCGAGGTGCAGTAGGACGGACCTGTGGAGATCTGAGGTGCAGTAGGACGGACCTATGAAGATCAGAGGAGGATCTAGGATCTATGGAGATCATGAGAGGTGCAAAGCGACAAATATGTGGCAAAGACTACAGCTGAGGTACATCATCAGGGCACAGGTCTGTGAGGAATCCAGGAGGATCTCAGAGATCAGAACTACGGCAGCAAAGATCGAAGACTAGAACAGCTTCAAGGCTCGAAGATTAGAGGCACAACAGCAAGAGTTACAGATCAGAAGTGCTATAGAACGGGTCGAAGATCAGAGGTGCAACAGCAATGGTCGAAGATCAAAGATTCGACAATGGGCCACAATGGTCACAATGGGCCACAGTGGTCACAATGGGCCACAGTGGTCACAATGGGCCACAGTGGTCACAATGGGCCACAGTGGCCATGTTGGGCTGATTGCCAGTGGCCTCCGCGCACCTGCACTGTCAACGGGGTGGCTGTCTGGAGCCCACCTCAGGTGGCAGGTGATGCGGTGTTGCGACGTCGCAGCCCGCACCGCCCTCCTCGGTCACGGCCACACTGTCACTGGCGGCCTCAGCTGACCACCACCCCGTCACCGGGTCACTGGACGTCACCGGGTCACTGAGCCACTGGGGGCGTCACCGGGTCACTGGATGTCGCGGAGTCACTGGACGCCACCGGGTCACTGGATGCCACCGAGTCACTGGAGATGTCACTGAGTCACTGAGCGGCGCCAGTGACGCGGACACGGACACGGGCGCGCGGCCCTGTATCGCAGTGGGGGCGGCGCGCGGCCCTGCGGTGCCGCCGTCGGGGGCAGACTATGGCCGGCCGGCGCGGCAGAGGCCGGCGAGCCGAGGCCGGCGCGGCTGGTGGCTGCGCGCAGTGGCCGCCATGTGCCACCGACTCGGGAGCGATGTGTGTCGACACTGTGGCCGGCGACAGCGCCGACAGCGGTGACAGCTGGTGCTGGACGGTGCCGGGCCGCGGCGCAAATTACGCCTGCAGCGCTGTGCAGTGGCCGAACACAAACCGACCGGCCGGCATACCAATGAGGACCTTTCCATGGCCCCGGTATCATCCCGCCAGGAGCCTTCGCCTTGTGATATCATCTCGTGGGAGATACGGCGGCCATGTATCACGCCGTGCCCTGTATATCCTTGGTGTCACACCGTGGGAAGTCTCCGACGTTCCTCGTTTTGCGCCATGAGAGGCTTCCGGTGATCCTCACACCATCGCTGACAGCTGTGCTGACAAATTGTGACAGCTGTCAGCTGACAGGTTGTGACGGCTGGCAGTTGACAGACTGCCACAATTGACTGAGTGTGAGGGGCAGCTCAGGGCCACAGGTCGCCGCTCACCACCCAGGTTGTAAAACGATCGCAAGGAGCATTTGATTGCTGGAGGCCGACGGGAGCGTACTTGGGAACTGAGTTATTGGCCAACCGGGCACGGGATAATGCATGATTGAGTTCCAAATCAAAATCCGGAGAGCTTACAAAGGAAAACCTCAGCTTTCCTGTCGTTATTAATCCCAGGGTGCGCCTATCACCCTCGATGCTTCTGTGGTATTTGCTGCCAAAGGCAACACTTCTTTGTTGCCGCATTACTTCACTACTGAGCTGTAGTGTACATGCTAACGGTGCCAAAATCGGGCGCGTGACAAAGTGCTGATACGAAGTACACACTTCACTGCTGCCGACACAGCTGTGGTCCAGCGTCACCACAGCTGTGGTCCAGCGTCACCACAGCTGTGGTCCAGCGTCACCACAGCTGTGGTCCAGCGTCATCCACAGCTGTGGTCCAGCGTCACCACAGCTGTGGTCCAGCGTCACCACAGCTGTGGTCCAGCGTCACCACAGCTGTGGTCCAGCGTCACCACAGCTGTGGTCCAGCGTCATCACAGCTGTGGTCCAGCGTCACCACAGCTGTGGTCCAGCGTCATCACAGCTGTGGTCCAGCGTCACCACAGCTGTGGTCCAGCGTCACCACAGCTGTGGTCCAGCGTCATCACAGCTGTGGTCCAGCGTCACCACAGCTGTGGTCCAGCGTCACCACAGCTGTGGTCCAGCGTCACCACAGCTGTGGTCCAGCGTCACCACAGCTGTGGTCCAGCGTCACCACAGCTGTGGTCCAGCGTCATCACAGCTGTGGTCCAGCGTCACCACAGCTGTGGTCCAGCGTCACCACAGCTGTGGTCCAGCGTCACCACAGCTGTGGTCCAGCGTCACCACAGCTGTGGTCCAGCGTCACCACAGCTGTGGTCCAGCGTCACCACAGCTGTGGTCCAGCGTCACCACAGCTGTGGTCCAGCGTCACCACAGCTGTGGTCCAGCGTCACCACAGCTGTGGTCCAGCGTCACCACAGCTGTGGTCCAGCGTCACCACAGCTGTGGTCCAGCGTCACCACAGCTGTGGTCCAGCGTCACCACAGCTGTGGTCCAGCGTCACCACAGCTGTGGTCCAGCGTCACCACAGCTGTGGTCCAGCGTCACCACAGCTGTGGTCCAGCGTCACCACAGCTGTGGTCCAGCGTCACCACAGCTGTGGTCCAGCGTCACCACAGCTGTGGTCCAGCGTCACCACAGCTGTGGTCCAGCGTCACCACAGCTGTGGTCCAGCGTCACCACAGCTGTGGTCCAGCGTCACCACAGCTGTGGTCCAGCGTCACCACAGCTGTGGTCCAGCGTCACCACAGCTGTGGTCCAGCGTCAACACTTCAGTCACAGCTGTGGTCCAGCGTCACCACAGCTGTGGTCCAGCGTCACCACAGCTGTGGTCCAGCGTCACCACAGCTGTGGTCCAGCGTCACCACAGCTGTGGTCCAGCGTCACCACAGCTGTGGTCCAGCGTCACCACAGCACCACTGCCGACACAGCTGTGGTCCAGCGTCACCACAGCTGTGGTCCAGGTCACAGCTGTGGTCCAGCGTCACCACAGCTGTGGTCCAGCGTCACCACAGCTGTGGTCCAGCGTCACCACAGCTGTGGTCCAGCGTCACCACAGCTGTGGTCCAGCGTCACCACAGCTGTGGTCCAGCGTCACCACAGCTGTGGTCCAGCGTCATCACAGCTGTGGTCCAGCGTCACCACAGCTGTGGTCCAGCGTCACCACAGCTGTGGTCCAGCGTCACCACAGCTGTGGTCCAGCGTCACCACAGCTGTGGTCCAGCGTCACCACAGCACCACAACTGTGGTCCAGCGTCACCACAGCTGTGGTCCAGCGTCACCACAGCTGTGGTCCAGCGTCACCACAGCTGTGGTCCAGCGTCATCACAGCTGTGGTCCAGCGTCACCACAGCTGTGGTCCAGCGTCACCACAGCTGTGGTCCAGCGTCACCACAGCTGTGGTCCAGCGTCACCACAGCTGTGGTCCAGCGTCACCACAGCTGTGGTCCAGCGTCACCACAGCTGTGGTCCAGCGTCACCACAGCTGTGGTCCAGCGTCACCACAGCTGTGGTCCAGCGTCACCACAGCTGTGGTCCAGCGTCACCACAGCTGTGGTCCAGCGTCACCACAGCTGTGGTCCAGCGTCACCACAGCTGTGGTCCAGCGTCACCACAGCACCACCACACTGCTGCCGACACAGCTGTGGTCCAGCGTCACCACAGCTGTGGTCCAGCGTCACCACAGCTGTGGTCCAGCGTCACCACAGCTGTGGTCCAGCGTCACCACAGCACCACCACACTCACACAGCTGTGGTCCAGCGTCACCACAGCTGTGGTCCAGCGTCACCACAGCTGTGGTCCAGCGTCACCACAGCTGTGGTCCAGCGTCACCACAGCTGTGGTCCAGCGTCACCACAGCTGTGGTCCAGCGTCACCACAGCTGTGGTCCAGCGTCACCACAGCTGTGGTCCAGCGTCACCACAGCTGTGGTCCAGCGTCACCACAGCTGTGGTCCAGCGTCACCACAGCTGTGGGTCCAGCGTCACCACAGCTGTGGTCCAGCGTCACCACAGCTGTGGTCCAGCGTCACCACAGCACCACCACACTGCTGCCGACACAGCTGTGGTCCAGCGTCACCACAGCTGTGATCCAGCGTCACCACAGCTGTGGTCCAGCGTCACCACAGCTGTGATCCAGCGTCACCACAGCACCACCACACTG
This sequence comes from Ashinkailepas kermadecensis, assembly GCA_034440615.1. Lineage (NCBI taxonomy): Eukaryota > Metazoa > Arthropoda > Thecostraca > Neolepadidae > Ashinkailepas > Ashinkailepas kermadecensis. The sequence continues at coordinate 14,412 of JAOTOM010003804.1, read as the reverse complement.
CTGCCGACACAGCTGTGGTCCAGCGTCACCACAGCTGTGGTCCAGCGTCACCACAGCTGTGGTCCAGCGTCACCACAGCTGTGGTCCAGCGTCATCACAGCTGTGGTCCAGCGTCACCACAGCTGTGGTCCAGCGTCACCACAGCTGTGGTCCAGCGTCATCACAGCTGTGGTCCAGCGTCACCACAGCTGTGGTCCAGCGTCACCACAGCACCACCACACTGCTGCCGACACAGCTGTGGTCCAGCGTCACCACAGCTGTGATCCAGCGTCACCACAGCTGTGGTCCAGCGTCACCACAGCTGTGATCCAGCGTCACCACAGCACCACCACACTGCTGCCGACACAGCTGTGGTCCAGCGTCACCACAGCTGTGGTCCAGCGTCACCACAGCTGTGGTCCAGCGTCACCACAGCTGTGGTCCAGCGTCATCACAGCTGTGGTCCAGCGTCACCACAGCTGTGGTCCAGCGTCACCACAGCTGTGGTCCAGCGTCATCCACAGCTGTGGTCCAGCGTCACCACAGCTGTGGTCCAGCGTCACCACAGCACCACCACACTGCTGCCGACACAGCTGTGGTCCAGCGTCACCACAGCTGTGGTCCAGCGTCACCACAGCTGTGGTCCAGCGTCATCAGCTGTGGTCCAGCGTCACCACAGCTGTGGTCCAGCGTCACCACAGCTGTGATCCAGCGTCACCACAGCACCACCACATGCTGCCGACACAGCTGTGGTCCAGCGTCACCACAGCTGTGGTCCAGCGTCACCACAGCTGTGGTCCAGCGTCATCACAGCTGTGGTCCAGCGTCACCACAGCTGTGGTCCAGCGTCACCACAGCACCACCACACTGCTGCCGACACAGCTGTGGTCCAGCGTCACCACAGCTGTGGTCCAGCGTCACCACAGCTGTGGTCCAGCGTCATCACAGCTGTGGTCCAGCGTCACCACAGCTGTGGTCCAGCGTCACCACAGCACCACCACACTGCTGCCGACACAGCTGTGATCCAGCGTCACCACAGCACCACCACACTGCTGCCGACACAGCTGTGGTCCAGCGTCACCACAGCTGTGGTCCAGCGTCACCACAGCTGTGGTCCAGCGTCATCACAGCTGTGGTCCAGCGTCACCACAGCTGTGGTCCAGCGTCATCACAGCTGTGATCCAGCGTCACCACAGCTGTGGTCCAGCGTCACCACAGCTGTGGTCCAGCGTCATCACAGCTGTGGTCCAGCGTCATCACAGCTGTGGTCCAGCGTCACCACAGCTGTGGTCCAGCGTCATCACAGCTGTGGTCCAGCGTCATCACAGCTGTGGTCCAGCGTCACCACAGCTGTGGTCCAGCGTCACCACAGCTGTGGTCCAGCGTCATCACAGCTGTGGTCCAGCGTCATCACAGCTGTGGTCCAGCGTCACCACAGCTGTGGTCCAGCGTCACCACAGCTGTGGTCCAGCGTCACCACAGCTGTGGTCCAGCGTCACCACAGCTGTGGTCCAGCGTCACCACAGCTGTGGTCCAGCGTCACCACAGCTGTGGTCCAGCGTCACCACAGCTGTGGTCCAGCGTCACCACAGCTGTGGTCCAGCGTCACCACAGCACCACCACATGCTGCCGACACAGCTGTGGTCCAGCGTCACCACAGCTGTGGTCCAGCGTCATCACAGCTGTGGTCCAGCGTCACCACAGCTGTGGTCCAGCGTCATCACAGCTGTGGTCCAGCGTCACCACAGCTGTGGTCCAGCGTCACCACAGCGCCACTCCTGCTGCCGACACAGCTGTGGTCCAGCGTCACCACAGCTGTGGTCCAGCGTCACCACAGCTGTGGTCCAGCGTCACCACAGCTGTGGTCCAGCGTCACCACAGCTGTGGTCCAGCGTCACCACAGCTGTGGTCCAGCGTCACCACAGCGCTACTCCACTGCTGCCGACACAGCTGTGGCCCATCACACTTCATTCCAATCTAGCGTGGCGCAAGTATCGCAGTCGATTGACTCTTGTACAGACTCCTGTAAAGCAAAGGCGTCCATCTCTCCAACGGTCAATGACGTCACCAGAAGCATGGAATCTTTCCGCACGAAGCATTTCACCATATATTTATGAGATACCTATATTTATTAAGGATTGTCTTGGATAAATATTGGAAATATAGGGAATATCAAGGATCTGCAATTTCAGGTTACAGCTTGTGTTCAGCATTTGCTGACTTCCCCACTGAATACGCATGCTTCACCAAACTTCAGAATCGTGGCTACATGAAAACGTTGATTCCAACACCGACATACTATTCTAAACGTGAATACTCCTCATTTTTATTTTACATAGCGTATTGTAAATGTGGCCGTGGTGAACTAATTGTGACGTGATGCACTATTTGTGGCGTGATGCAATATTTGTGACGTAACGCACTATCTGTGACGTATCGTGCTATTTGTGACGTGATATACTTTTTGTTACTTCATATGCTACTTGTGATGTATTGAACTATTTCTGACGTGATACACTATTTGTGGCGTGATGCACTATTTGTGGCGTGATGTGCTATGTGACCATGCCAAGTTAGTATTAACTACATGTCGCCCCTAAGTTTGGAGAACCATCCGCCATCGTTTGCTTCTTGCCCCTCCATCTCAAAGTTCTCATTGGCAACGAGCCTCCAGATCAATACTCTTATTCGGTATCTGAAAGCTTGCCATGAGTACGTCATAGGACTCCAATTTCCTGTCAGTTCACCGGTGTACCAGTGACATTATTCCGGTCTGCCCCGACAGATGTACAGATGTACCGATGGATAGATGTGGGTGTAGTCAACGACTGAACAACATGATGATCCATGTTGAGCGACCGACATCGAGACAGGGGGCACAATCAGCTGTCGACCGACATCGAGACAGGGGGCACAATCAGCTGTCGACCGACATCGAGACAGGGGGCACAATCAGCTGTCGACCGACATCGAGACAGGAGGCACAATCAGCTGTCGACCGACATCGAGACAGGGGGCACAATCAGCTGTCGACCGACATCGAAAGGGGGCACAATCAGCTGTCGACCGACAAAAGGAGGCACAATCAGCTGTCGACCGACATCGAGCAGGAGGCACAATCAGCTGTCGACGACAAGGAGGCACAATCAGCTGTCGACCGACATCGAGACAGGAGGCACAATCAGTTGTCGACCGACATCGAGACAGGGGGCACAATCAGCTGTCGACCGACATCGAGACAGAGGGCACAATCAGCTGTCGCCGCAAGAACAGCAAGCGAACACGCTGGTCGTACGTCATCGAGATTCCCCAGGTCAGATCAACTGAAGTATGTAGCGTATGTAACCATTTGTACTGAGTACATCTTGACATCCGTTGACATACATGCATCAATGGCACAATTTAGCAGCATCACTCGGTAAAAGTTCATACCCTACTGTTATCAAGCTCATCACTTTGCAATACAAATTATGTATACAAATGCATCAGCTACCAATTCGGAAATCATTCGACCATTATTAAAGACACCTGTTGCTTTCCTTTTTCCCTAAGTTTCATGACAAGTGATCAATTGTGTTGTATTTTAAGCTTCATACACGACACAAAACAGCTGCAACGACTTGTAAGCTAGTATAGCTCCAGGATGTTCTGTGCCGGTTGTCGGTTTGTGCCTTGTTTTGGTTTGTGTTGTCATGTGATGACGGCGTCGATATGATGGGGTAATTTTCACGTGGAGAAGCCCATAGAATGAATGGCCTGGAGCGTGAGACGTGTCATGTCGAGTTTCCGGTCGGTGGGGCCTTGCGAGGGCGCACGATCAAAGCGTCGCTTCTCGCTTATTGGCAATGTGAAGCCACTGTGAGCGGGTAATTTCGACACCGACCCCGGCTTAGCACTAGTAGAGAGACAATTAAATGAAGATCAGGATATTGCATGAGCTTTGATATTGGGTATTTCGTGCGGCGAGTGTAGAAATAAGAGCTACTGAAGTTTAAAACGTTTGTTTTCACCCGTTGTCGCATATTTGCTTGAGACATAAAACCACGAAACGCACAACGACGGGAATAATTGCATGATGTAGCCACATATGTTGACTTGATTTCCCCTTCACGCACCTAATGCGTCAGACGTACAATTTCAGCGCGATGGCTCACTTAAGAGTAGTACTTTGTGTGCGCATACATTTTGCAACAACACGGAGAAACCCCCACGTAAACGGCCAACAGAAGTGCGAATATAACAAGAATGCGATAAATGTTAATACCTATGTCCCCTTAGCGAGGAAATTGTGGCAGGCCATTGTGGTCATTTATCGACAATTGCTCATTATTACGGAATACGCTCGTTTCCCTTGGATCTCATGGTGACGGAGCCTTGCTGTTCTATTTTTGTCTTTCACAATGCTCTCTGGGTCAGGTCAAATGTCTCACACATAGTTTTTGACGACCTTGCACGAGAGCAGTCACAATTTTGGTGGTCTAGATCTTTTCAACATAATAATGGCACGCTTGAACTTCTGTGGTCAAACTATGAGCCTCTGTTTGGTACTAGGAAGCTCCGAGACGCAGGACGGCATCGGCCCAGATGGGTCAAGGTCGACGATGCAGCAGACACGCTAACATCAATGGTGGTGCTTGCTGACCCACGATAATGACATCATCTGCCATGATACCATGATAACCACTCATGACATAGATGCTACATTGCACATATGATATCATGAGTGATGGATGGTCAGGGTTATTTTAAAAAAATGTTAGCTGATCAGGTCCTCTGACGAAGACGGTCGATGATGAGATCCTCTGACGAAGGCGGTCGATGATGAGGTTCTCTGACGAAGACGGTCGATGATGAGATCCTCTGACGAAGACGGTCGATGATGAGGTCCTCTGACGAAGACGGTCGATGATGAGATCCTCTGACGAAGGCGGTCGATGATGAGGTTCTCTGACGAAGACGGTCGATGATGAGATCCTCTGACGAAGACGGTCGATGATGAGGTCCTCTGACGAAGACGGTCGATGATGAGATCCTCTGACGAAGACGGTCGATGATGAGATCCTCTGACGAAGACGGTCGATGATGAGATCCTCTGACGAAGACGGTTTATGATGAGATCCTCTGACGAAGACGGTCGATGATGAGGTCCTCTGACGAAGACGGTCGATGATGAGATCCTCTGACGAAGACGGTCGATGATGAGATCCTCTGACGAAGACGGTCGATGACAAGGTCCTCTGACGAAGACGGTCGATGATGAGGTCCTCTGACGAAGACCGTCGATGATGAGATCCTCTGACGAAGACGGTCGATGATGAGGTCCTCTGACGAAGACGGTCGATGATGAGATCCTCTGACGAAGACGGTCGATGATGAGATCCTCTGATGAAGACGTTCTATGATGAGATCCTCTGACGAAGACGGTCGATGACAAGGTCCTCTGACGAAGACGGTCGATGATGAGGTCCTCTGACGAAGGCGGTCGATGGGTCCACAATCTGTGGCCATGTGCCGGTCACATCCACCACAGCTGTCCAATACACAAATAAATGGACGGTGCCGCTCGTAAGCGTATCTGTGGGGAGGGCTCGATCGATGGTGACGTCACCGGCGACATGGGCGGCGTACCTCATTGGATGGCGATCCGTGCGACACGTGCTGCCGCCGCGCTGGTCAGTGGCACGCGGCTGCGGCGCAACGTGGGCAGCAGTGCGCGCGAGGGCGCACGCAAGCCTGGGGAGAGGGAGAAGCAAGTGCTTGACGCGTGCGCGACGTAGCAATTGAAGCGGAACATACTTCGGTAAATGTTTGTTTTTGTTAAACAGAAACAGAATCAAAGAATGTACAACAAGGAAAAAGAGCACCAAAAATATCATAGCCATCGATTTACGAGGGTCTCGAGACGACGAGGTCCATTTTCCTCTTCACTTCAAGGTCATCGGATTCAGCCGAAAGACGAAAAGTCCAGTTATGTGTCAATTTCAATTAAGTATGCTCTTATCGATTTAATGGCGGCGCATCATATCTCCCAAAGTCCACAACTTCCGGCGTTCATAATTTCCAAATTCGAAGTTAACTTCCAAAAATTGGAAGTGAACTTTCACAACAGTCTGCATAAGAGGCGTGTATATTTTCCAAAGTTCATAATTTCCAAATTGGAAATCAGTTTCCAAAACTTGGAAGCTAGCTTCTTTAATTGGAAGTAAACTTCCAAAAGTCGGAGGGTTAGGTTAGGTTAGGTTAGGGTAGGGTAGGTTGGGTTAGGCTAGGTTAGGTTAGGTTAGGTTAGGTTAGGTTAGGTTAGGTTGGGTTAGGTTGGGTTAGGCTGGGGTAGTTTCCTATCCGGGATGCTTTGGAAGTGAAGTTCCAATTTTGAACCTAACTTCCAATTTTGTTTTATTCACTTCCAATTTTGGGAAATTAACTTCCAATTTGAAAGCTAACTTGCAATTTGGAAGCTAACTTCCGATTTAGAAGCTATCTTTCAATTTTCAAATTGAAAGTTAGTTTCTAAAATGGAAGTTAGCTTCCAAATTTGGAACCTAACTTCCAATTTGGAAGATAACTTCCAAATTGACATTCAGGAATTTTGGAAAATATGAACGCCTCCTATCTGGGCTGTTTGGAAGTTCACTTCCACTTTTTGGAAGTTCTAAAAAGTTCCAAAATTCCAATTTGGAAATTATGAACGTTGGAGGTTGGGAACTTTGGAAGATATGATACGCCGCTGTTTTTATACCTCCATGTCAATTATCAGTTGTTCTTCAAGTCATACTACGAAGTAAGTAATGGCCTGATTTGTGCAGGCTTGCACTACAAAAATGGAGGCATGTTGCGATATCCGGCACAATGGTCAATGTTTTGCTCCCAGGAGGACTAGTTAGGGATTGCACTACCAAACACAATTGATCTCTGCGTTCAGAATTTCGAGGGCTTTGATTTGATACCGGAATAGCGTGATCTAATTCTTCCTCCCAGTTGTCATTAAAAAATGGCTCCATTGATATCGGGAACTATTAAAAGGACAGCCATTTATTGCAGATATTCTCGACACGCATCAACAGCCTTGCGACATCATCTTTGAATACTTAATGGAACCAATCTTAAAACAAGTCAGAGGCTTTCCGGGTCACAAATCCACAGCCTTTCTGTCGGAAGCGCATGAGCTTGACTTAACCTGCCACCTGCTGTACCGATTCGCACACATCGTGTTAGGCATGCTGATACTTTTTTGGAAGGTTTCATTTGGTTTTTGGCCACATCTCCTAGTTTTTGTCTTACAAGTTACCGGCATCTAATTAATGCTGCAATCGAAAACGTTAACACTTGGACAGTATTAGGTCATCTGTATGCCATCTGTAAGCCACCGATGTCGGGAAAGCTGTTTAGTTTTCAGTTGAACGGACCTTCCAATGCCACGCATACGTTTTCCTTTAGGACTCTTAATTGCACCTGTATCAAGATAGCCCACGCTCAATTCACACTCATCCCACGCCCAGCCCAGATACGAGGCTCCTTCAAAATCGCTGAAGCTTTCCTACGTGATCGGTCCTCACTAAGCAACTTCATGTCGACTCCGGAGATCTGTTGCGTGTATCACGTTGCCGCTCAGAGCTTGAAAACCAAACGAAGGAAAAGCACAACACCAACCCAAACAAAATAGCACCTTATAATGTCTTTTATGGTCCTTGAATCTCGATATGTACCTATACAGGAAAAATGAGAATATGTCTTGCTTTTCGAGTTAGAAGTCTTCTTAGCTGTTTGTATAATATAATACATAATTATCCGTATCAGGGCCTAACATGGGACCGTACGATACTGATTTGGAAGACCCTGACGACTTCGCCTCTCAGGTCACTCCCGTGCGATTCTATGTTAATCCCTGTGGGTACTTGAAGGTTTGGTGAAAAACCACTTAAGGAAATGTCTACCCCCAAAAATAAACGTCACATGCCCATACAATGAAAATCGACGTGTTACGAGCAAGTTGTTTGTTGTGTGCAGTGGTATGGAAACTATGGAACAGTGATGTAGTGGTACTATGACACAGTGGTGCAATGGTCTGCAAACTATGGTACAATGGTGCACTGGTACGGGAACTATGGCACAGTAGTACAGTGGTACGGGAACAATGGCACAGCGATGCAGTAGTACGGGAACTGAAAAAGCTGGGGAGAGGGGGCAAGAGTCACTTTGATGTTAATTATTTCCTCGTAGCGCCCATAGGTTCTATGCTAAGCTCATCCAAATTTGTAGGTGCACTGCCCCCTCCCCTCCTGATTTTCGTGCACTTGATTGTATAGCATAGCTTGATTGCAAAACATATTAATTATCATCTTTTACATAACTTGGTGCTTCGCTGTGTAAGTGTTAATGACATGGGATACACGACATGTTTTCATCTGTGGGGCGTCGGTAGCTTAGTGGTTTAGCTGGGCGTCTGGGGAACCAGAGGACGGGGTTGGATTCCCCGCGATGCTCGCCCTTCTTGTCAAAGTGAGAGGAAGGCGATGCCTGTCTCTGGAGAGTATGGCCTCAGTTGATGTGTCGTAATGCCACACAAACGATGTTTTCATCTGCATCTGGGTGTGGGCTATCCGCGCAGCAGAACTAAGTGAAATTTTAGGGCTCATTCAAATCAGTTCCGTAGAGAACTAATTAATACTGATGAACTGATGGGGACAAACAGTGAAGAAAGAAACGATTAAGTATAACCCTAACTGGGCAAGTAAAAGATGCAGGCACCCTACCGGGACATATCGAGACTAAGGTGCAGAAACGATCATGTTATAGCGCTATTTCATCTCGTTATCTGGATAATTACGTGTTGTTTTTCAATCTAGCTTGACTTTTAAGCTCTGGGTGGCAAGGTGTTGAGCTCTGGACTGCATCTGATGGAGTTCTGGAAGTGGAAATACAGTTGTTGAGCTAAGAGCGATCACGTAGGAAACCTTCAACGACTTTGAATGACCTCGGATCTGAGCTGAGCGTGGGCTATTTTGACACAAATCTTAATTCAGAAGGTCATGGGAGTCGTCTCGCCTTTAATCCTTTGTCCACCACATGCCCCGATACTTCAAGGAAAATATTGGGAGGAACCACCAATGCAAAGGCTGATGAACTCAAAACCCATTCAGGAAGGAGCTTAGAGGAACTTGGAGGAGCAGATTGAAGATTCATGAACAGCCACATCTTCAAATCTGGATCGTTGGATGGCTCAACGGAACAGTGCAGGAGCTCGAGGAGAACACCTCCGTAGCGATAGGAGGCTCCAGCGAGGGAGCTCGCGAGCTGAACGGCGGGAACTGGTGGCAGGGACTGGTGGCGGGAACTAGTGGCGGGAACTGGTGGCAGGGACTGGTGGCGGGAACTGGTGGCAGGGACTGGTGGCGGGAACTGGTGGCAGGGACTGGTGGCGGGAACTGGTGGCAGGGACTGGTGGCGGGAACTAGTGGCGGGAACTGGTGGCAGGGACTGGTGGCGGGAACTGGTGGCGGGAACTGGTGGCGGGAACTGGTGGCAGGGACTGGTGGCGGGAACTAGTGGCGGGAACTGGTGGCAGGGACTGGTGGCAGGGACTGGTGGCGGGAACTGGTGGCAGGGACTGGTGGCGGGAACTGGTGGCAGGGACTGGTGGCGGGAACTAGTGGCGGGGACTGGTGGCGGGAACTGGTGGCAGGGACTGGTGGCAGGGACTGGTGGCGGGAACTAGTGGCGGGAACACCACTTTACCTGGATTGAAAAAAGAAACGAAAATCAGTGTCCACCAACGCACATAAAACTGTCCGACAACTCACTCCAAACTAATGATTGAGCGACTACAAAGAAAATAAAATAAATGTGATGATGATAAAATGAAACAAATGAAATAACATAAATGTGATTCCTCGTCAGGTGAACAGGAGATGGCAAGATAACAATGTAACTATGCACATTTGACTGCGAAATTCTCTTCGATAAACAGGAATACAGAGTATGGCTATCGTATATGCATGAAAGTTTGATATATATATATATATATATATATATATATATATATATATATATATATATATTCATAAAATGTCACTAGCATATGTAATTTAACGATAATCCTTTTTTTAATGCTTTTAATGACGCAACTCGGCTTCCCACACAGATAGTCCTGTAAGCCAGAAATTAAACGCAGCTAATTACCTTCATCTGGGGCAATTTCCCTTCAGTGAACTTGGTTTCAAGAAGAGCAAAGAGCAGATAGCTCAGAATCCTCACTCAGGATACAATATGTAGTCGATGATGTTCTGTGTGGGACGAGAGATTGGGATATGTTTCACGAGAAATGAGCATGATTTTGAGAAAAGTTCAAGCCTTTTCCGTAGATGAGTGCTGTGCAGTGTGCATGTAGCCAGCCGCAGGGAAAACCATCGGGAGCCGAATTGGCGCCAATTGTCGGCCGGTAATGGAAACGGCGGCGGCGGCGCTGAGTGGCTCATTAACGGTGGTGGTGGGTCGAAGTCCCACCTCGGCATGGCCGTGATGGGTGGCATAGCCGTGATGGGTCCACTACCTCTCTGACTCGGCACCGACTGTCCACTACCACTCTGACTCGGCACCGACTGTCCACTACCTCTCTGACTCGGCGCCGACTGTCCACTACCACTCTGACTCTGCGCCGACTGTCCACTACCACTCTGACTCGGCGCCGACTGTCCACTACCACTCTGATTCTGCGCCGACTGTCCACTACCACTCTGACTCGGCGCCGACTGTCCACACTACCACTCTGACTCGGCGCCGACTGTCCACTACCACTCTGACTCGGCGCCGACTGTCCACACTACCACTCTGACTCGGCGCCGACTGTCCACTACCACTTTGACTCGGCGCCGACTGTCCACTACCACTCTGACTCGGCGCCGACTGTTAACTACTGGGGCCACTCCAACCCAGCGCTGACTGTCCACTGTTAAGGCCACTCCAACCCAGCGCTGACTGTCCACTGTTGAGGCCACTCCAACCCAGCGCTGACTGTTAACTACTGGGGCCATTCCGATCCAGCTGCAGACGCACGAGTTAGGGCAAACCCACTGAGCAGCTCTTGGCGTCCTCCGAGATGGCAGTTGGAGTTCACCGCTGGCAGGTGGCAGCAGTTAGGAGGCCAGGCAGGACGGCGTCAGGAGGCCCACCGATAAAAACTGTCCTGAGTATGCTTGTGCTGCCTCTGTACGTCATATTATTTAGATAGAAGCAATATATCTGCCATCGCCGTCGGCTAGTGCATTCCCACGGGCGGTAGCGGAGTCATGTGATTACATGGTTTTTTAGCAACTAATTTATGTTGCGAAGAGGTGACAATCCATTTATGGGTCCTTAATCGCTTAACCCATTAAGGACCGGATACATAATTCGCCGAGCAATTTTGCTTATTTCTGGTCAGCAGTCATCTCATCGAACAAGTACAAAGCTGTGAAAAAATAAGAAGTTATCTTCAGCCGTTTTCGAAATATGACCCGGTACCAAAACGTCCCACTGGCTCTGAGCGCTGCGCGCGGTTCGGGCGCCGCTCGCGCTCGACCCGGCACGGCAGCCGGCCTTTGACACTTGGAAAGGGCAAACAAATGGTCGCTGGTTCGAAGTAATGCAGCCAATATGATCATTGATCATTGTTTCGGTTACTATCGTTTTAAAGTCAGTCAAACGTGTTTGGTTAGGGAATTCGACTGATTTGCCAGCTTGCATGGTCATCTATTACATCACACTGGCAACTTTCTTGTCATTTCAGCGGACTGCCAGGATTGTTTTTCGTCATTTCAAACCGGTAGTCAAACGCATCTCGGTTCTCTTTTTGAAGGACCTTTGTTGGTTTGGAGGGACATTTTCTCCCCCGGTTTTCCCTCACAGTACCGGTGGCTCGGATGCCACGATTCCTCAGCTCCGCGAGCAACGCCCGATACGTGAATACATTGTCAAAGTCGACCTCGTGACCTCTTGGATCTGAAATTACCTTTATCATGTCGAGCACCACTCTCCTCCCATTAGGCATGTCCTGCAACTGAGGGTGCTGCTCCTTTCCACAGTACAGCTTCCCGCACAAAGCCCACAGCTTGGAGCCGAAATGGATGGGCTTCGCGCGGATGAACTGCTTCAGCCCGTTACATCCGTAGTAGTGGACGATCATCTCGTCCACAGCGAGATTTTCCTGATCTATGCTAAACCTCCGTAACGACTCGTTCAGCATATAATCTATGGCCGGACCTTGTAAGCTCGATCCGTGCTGGTCTGCTTCCTCGAGTTGTCCTGCACATGAAGATACTGTTTTATTTGCATGTACTTGCATGTACCGCCTTCCAAACTATGTCATGGGCTAGATCCTCTGCCTCTGACAAGTAGAGCTTTTCGCTTGGCATCGTAACATATCCAGATAAGAATCTCGGTAAACGTTTTCAGGTCGCTGTCATCTATTAAGAAGAGTTGGTCATTTTCGCATGTAGAGCGCATCTCAGAATCTCAGTCTGGATGTGTTGAAATATATTCGGAGTCAGCAGCTATTCCATGGTCTCCACTGGCGTACATCCACTCAGGGAGTCTGTGATCTTTGACGGGAGGTGCATCGAGCCGAATCGCACGCATTCTCCCATCTAGTGTACTCGGGTGAAACGTGTCGCTACTTTGGCACGTTTTTATCCTTGCGTCGCCTCTTTGCATGACAGGCGATAGGCTAGAATGACAGATGATAGGCTGGAGGATCTTGCAATAACTACAGAAGCTGTAGAAAAGCAGTTGCAGATTATGAAACCTAATAAAGCTTCTGGACCAGATGATATATATGCTAGGGTCTTAGTAGAGTGTGCTAAAGCTTTAGCAGTTCCCCTAGGTATAATTTTCAGGCGGTCTATGGAATATTCTGAATTGCATGCAGATTGGAGAAATGCAAACGTGGTACCAATTTTCAAAAAGGGAAGTATGAAGTGTGTAGGAAACTACAGGCCAGTCAGTTTGACCTCAATAGTTGGCAAGGTACTAGAAAATCTTGTTAAACAGAATGTTCAGATTTATCTTGATAGGCACAACCTTTTAAGGAATACTCAACATGGATTTCGATCTCGAAGGTCTTGTTTAACTAACCTATTGGACTTCATGGAGTATGTTACTAAAGAAGTAGACAATCAAAGCAGGATGGATGTTGTGTATTTGCAAAGCAAAGCTATTAGCAAAGCTTTTGATAAAGTTCCACATGGGAGGCTAATTCATCAACTACAGCAACATGGGATTGTTGGAAAAGATTTAGGTTGGATTGAAGCATGGTTGAGGGGAAGGAAATAAAGGGTGGTGTTAAATGGATGTAAATCTGATTTGAAGGATGTTCTGAGTGGAGTACCACAGGGCTCTGTTCTAGGGCCACTTCTCTTCATCATCTTTATGAATAACGTTGAGGTAGGGCTGAGGAATAGTGTTCAAATTTGCTGATGACATCAAGCTGGTAGGAGTGGCAAACAGTAGTGATCAGTCTAGTAGTATTCAACTAGACTTGGAGGACCTAAAAAGTGGGCCGATCAATGTCAGATGTCTTTCAACTATGATAAGTGTAAGGTTATGCATCTGGGGTCTGGAGGTGAGACTTTCAGATATACAATTGGAGGGAGGGAACTGGATGTTATTGAAGAGGAAAGAGACTTAGGTGTGTTGGTTTCAAAAGACCTTAAAACAGAAAAACAATGTATCTCAGCTAGGAACAGGGCACTCAGAATGCTGGGACTCATTAATAGAAGTGTGACATATAAGAGCAAGGAAGTCATGAAAAACTGTACTTAGCATATGTGCGACCCCACTTGAAATATTCTGTACAAGCATGGAGCTCCTACCTAGAAATAGATATAGATATGTTGGAAAGAGTGCAGAGCAAAGCAACTAGACTCATCAGTGGAATAGGTAACTTAGAATATGGAGAAAGGCTTGTGGCATTAGATATTTACTCACTCAAGTATAGGAGATTAAGGGGGGGACATGATTGAAATGTACAAAATTGTTAAAGGACTAGATCAGGTCAATTTAAATGGCGCTCTTCAGTTTAGAGTACCACATAGGGGTCATCAATTCAGGTTAGACAAGTTGAGGTGTAGGACAGTTAAGCGACAACAGGTCTTCAGTCGAAGGGTTCTTTATTAGTGGAATAGGCTGCCTGCTGATGTTGTGGGGAGTTCCTCATTGAATGTATTTAAAAGTAGGGTGGACACATTTTTTAGACAGGAAAATCTTGTTTTTTAGTTCTAATTTATGATGGATTGGGTAAGATTTATGCTGAGTAAGTGTGCAAGGCACAGACCCCTTTAAGCAGGTGTAGGGCGGCGAGGTCGGGGGCGGGGTCGGTGTGAGGGGGGATAGGTGGGGGAGGGGTTGGAGGGGGGGGTGCTTTGGAAGGGGGGAAGTGGGAGGGGATCATATGGGGTTGTC